>KV009368.1:19720-139394 GCA_001598015.1 Dorcoceras hygrometricum | reverse complement strand
TACAAAAAATCGGTTTATTAAGCACAAAAAATTAACATAAATTTAGCAAAAGATAGATGTTGCTAAGGTTTCTTAAATTTAATATAAACTTAAATTTATAACTACATATCGGATAAGATATAATATATAGACTGTAAAGTATTTTAATAATTTTTTTCACACCACCATATGCCAAGTTTAAGAACAATGTCATTTAGAAGCTCTTCAAATTTGCAGATAATAATAAAAATATATTCTATAAAAATATCTCTTCGTAACTTCAGGTCCATGCTCTCTTTAAAAAATTATTGCATATTCCTCATGAGATGATCGATTATAAAAATCGTACTGTTATATATATCCTCGAAGATGATCATATCATAGTTAGTTAACACAACAATATGTCAATCAAGATTTAGCTAGAGTTATCACAATCATCTCATCAAGAATTCGAAAAAAATTTCAGGTCTATAAATACCCAAATACTGAATGATCATTTCTTATTGTTTTCTTTATTAACATTGGAACCTCAATATATTTGTAAACGTCTGTACAAAAAATCGATTTATTAAGCACAAAAAGTTAATATAAATTTAGCAAAAGATAGATGTTGCTAAGGTTTTTAAAATTTAATATAAACTTATATTTATAACTATCTATCGGATAAGATATAATATATAGACTGTAAAGTATTTTAATAATTATTTTCACCAGCATATGTGAAATTTAAGAAGAAAGTCATTTAGAAGCTCTTCAAATTTGCAGATAATAATAAAAATATATTCTATAAAAATATCTCTTCGTAACTTCAGGTCCATGCTCTCTTTAAAAAATTATTGCATATTCCTCATGAGATGATCGATTATAAAAATCGTACTGTTATATATATCCTCGAAGATGATCATATCATAGTTAGTTAACACAACAATATGTCAATCAAGATTTAGCTAGAGTTATCACAATCATCTCATCAAGAATTCGAAAAAAATTTCAGGTCTATAAATACCCAAATACTGAATGATCATTTCTTATTGTTTTCTTTATTAACATTGGAACCTCAATATATTTGTAAACGTCTGTACAAAAAATCGATTTATTAAGCACAAAAAGTTAATATAAATTTAGCAAAAGATAGATGTTGCTAAGGTTTTTAAAATTTAATATAAACTTATATTTATAACTATCTATCGGATAAGATATAATATATAGACTGTAAAGTATTTTAATAATTATTTTCACCAGCATATGTGAAATTTAAGAAGAAAGTCATTTAGAAGCTCTTCAAATTTGCAGATAAATAATAAAAATATATTCTATAAAAATATCTCTACGTAACTTCAGGTCCATGTTTTCTTTAAAAAAATTATTGCATAATCCTCTTGAGATGATAGATTATAGAATCGTATTGTTATATATATATCCTCGAAGATGATCATATCATAGTTAGTTAACACAACAATATGTCATTCAAGCTTTAGCTAGATTATCCCAACCATCTCATCCAAAATTCGAAAAAATTTCAGGCTTATAAATACTCACATACTGAATGATCATTTCTCATTGTTTTCTTTATTAACAATGGAAGCTCAATATATTTGTAAACGTCTGTACAAAAAATCGATTTATTACGCAAAAAAAGTTAACATAAATTTAGCAAAAGATAGATGTTGCTAAGGTTTTTCAAATTTAATATAAACTTAAATTTATAACTATACATTGGATAAGATATAATATATAGAATGTAAATTATTTTAATTTTTTTTCACACCACCATATGTGAAATTTAAGAACAAAGTCATTTAGAAGCTCTTCAAATTTGCAGATAAATAATAAAAATATATTCTATATAAATATCTCTACGTAACTTCAGGCCCATGTTCTCTTTCAAAAAAATTATTGCATAATCGTAATGAGATGATGAATTTTAGAAATCGTACTGTTATATATATCCTCGAAGATGATCATATCATAGTTAGTTAACACAACTATATGTCATTCAAGATTTAGCTAGAGTTATCCCAATCATCTCATCCAGAACTTGAAAAAAATTTCAGGTCTATAAATACCCACATACTGTATGATCATTTCTCATTGTTTTCTTTATTAACATTGTAACCTCAATATATTTGTAAACATCTATAAAAAAAAATCAGTTTATTAAGCACGAAAATTTAACATAAATTTAGCAAAAGATAGATGTTGCTTAGGTTTTTTAAATTTAATATAAACTTAAATTTATAACTATATATTGGATAAGATATAATATATAGACTGTAAAGTATTTTAATAATTATTTTCACCAGCATATGTGAAATTTAAGAAGAAAGTCATTTAGAAGCTCTTCAAATTTGCAGATAAATAATAAAAATATATTTTTACAAAAATATCTTCACGTAACTTCAGGTCCATGTTTTCTTTTTAAAAAAAGTATTGCATAATCCTCATGAGATGATGGATTATAGAAATCGTATTGTTATATATATCCTCGAATATGATCATATCATAGTTAGTAGTTAGTTAACACAACACTATGTCGTTCAAGATTTAGCTAGATTTATCCCAATCATCTCATCCAGAGTTCGAAAAAAATTTAAGGTCTATAAATACCCACATACCGAATGATCATCTCATTGTTTTCTATATTAACTTTGGAACCTCAATATATTTGTAAACATCTATACAAAGATATAATATATAGACTGCAATTATTTTAATAATTTTTTCACACCATCTATGTGAAATTTAAGAGCAAAATCATTTAGAAGCTCTTCAAATTTGCAGATAAATAATAAAAATATATTCTATATAAATATCTCTACGTAACTTCAGGTCCATGTTTTCTTTAAAAAAATTATTGCATAATCCTCTTGAGATGATAGATTATAGAAATCGTATTGTTATATATATATCCTCGAAGATGATCATATCATAGTTAGTTAACACAACAATATGTCATTCAAGCTTTAGCTAGATTATCCCAACCATCTCATCCAAAATTCGAAAAAATTTCAGGCTTATAAATACTCACATACTGAATGATCATTTCTCATTGTTTTCTTTATTAACAATGGAAGCTCAATATATTTGTAAACGTCTGTACAAAAAATCAGTTTATTAAGCACAGAAAGTTAACATCAAAGATAGATTTTGCTTACGTTTTTAAGTTTAATATAAACTTAAATTTATAACTATATATCGGATAAGATATAATATATAGACTGTAAAGTATTTTAATAATTTCTTTCACACCACCATATGTGAAATTTAAGAACAAAGTCATTTAGAAGCTCTTCAAATTTGCAGATAAATAATAAAAATATATTTTATAAATATATCTCTACGTAACTTCATGTCCATGTTTTATTTAAAAACAACCTCATGAGATGATGGATTATAGAAATCGTACTGTTATATATATCCTCGAAGAAGATCATATCATAGTTAGTTAACACAACAATATGTCATTCAAGATTTAGATAGAGTTATCCCAATCATCTCATCCTGAATTTTAAAAAATTTTGAGGTCTATAAATACTCATTTCTCACTGTTTTCTTTATTAAGTCTCCAATTTTCAGTAATTGGAAAAAATAATGATGGGCTCTTTTCGATTATTTCTCTTGATTTTCTTCACCTTCTACTTGATTATAAATGCTGTCGAGGTTACACATGATGATAGAGCAATCAAGATCGATGGAGAAAGGAAACTCATCATCTCTGGATCTATTCATTATCCTCGCAGCACTACGGAGGTACGATTGCTAATAATGTGTTGCGGTTTAAATGCTATGGTAGCGAAAGGAAAATGTTCGTTCTTCTTAATATAATTCATTCACTAAACTTCCCATTTCTTTTAGATAATAATTTTTCACTTCACATATGCCATGACAAATTAATATTTAAAGTCACATGCACTCAATATGTGAGCCAATCATCATGCATGTTCATGTGTAGGCATATTTCCCACTAAAATATTATGGTCATGTTCTGGGGATCGACCTGCTATATAAGTCATCTCCTTCAGGTCAATGCCTACCTAAATTTAACCTTCTTTTTTTTTGGGTGTTTGGGTGTGTAGATGTGGCCATCATTAATCAAGAAGGCTAAGGAAGGAGGTCTCAATGCAATCGAGACTTATGTTTTTTGGAATGCCCATGAGCCCTTATATCGACAGGTTTGTGATTATATGTACTTATTATTATTTTTGGTGTTATACTAAATATGGATTTGCAAAATTCAACTAATTTTTCTTTTCGTACAGTACTCGTTTGGAGGTAACTTGGACCTTGTCAAGTTTATCAAGACAATTCAAGATGAAGGGCTCTACGCAATTTTGAGAATTGGACCATATGTTTGTGCAGAGTGGAATTATGGGTACTATTTATGAACAAATTTATATTTTTTTAATAATTGTAAAGTTGTGAAACTTTTTTTTTTTTTATAGTTAATTCCAACATTTTTTTAATATTCGTGTAGGGGTTTTCCTGTTTGGCTGAATAGCCTACAAAATATCACTTTCAGAACCCAAAATGATGCCTTCATGGTAATAATTGTTATACGTTAACTTGATTGCCTTATTTATTTTATGTAAGTGCGATTTAATTTGTGTATAAAATTTCTCGTTTAATGTGGATGCAGAATGAAATGAAGACTTTCACAGTCTTGATTGTTGATATGATGAAGAAAAATAATCTCTTTGCTTCTGAAGGAGGACCCATTATAATGGCTCAGGTATGCAAATCTACGACCCGAGGTGTCACAACGAATCGGTTAATTGCTAGCTTGAAGAAACAGTTTCCTAAATTTATGTATAATTTTAGGAAAAAAAATAACTCCCCATCGATTTTTATTTTTATTGATAGGTTTTTTGGATAATAATCCCTTGTGAAATATAACATTAATACTTCACCCACGTGAAAAATAGATAGGCATTCCAAGCCCCGACTTTTTTACCCATCTAAAATGATTATGATTTTTTATCATGTATCAATAATTCAACTAAAAATACAATATTTGACAATATTAATATGTCAAATATACAATTTTTTCTTATCATTTAATACTTTCTATATTCCTACAAAATATCTATTCGGATAAAATATCCTAAATACACACATTAAGGTGAACAAGAAAGCTTTGAAATTGAATTTCGAGTAAAAAACCATGTAATCTTGCTCGAAAAATCTTAGTTTCTTGTATATGGAAATCTCAAAGTATTTTTAGTTTTACAATGATTTTTCAGCCAAAACATAATTATGTTCATGCAAATTTCATAAAAGTTAGGTTAGATAAACCTATTTAATTTTTATAGGAGTGAAGTATCCATTATCGATTTTTCACTTGGGATTTTGGTGCACTCCAATTTATTATTGATGTATTTATTAATTATTAATCTCTTTTATTTTGTTTCTTTATTATTAAAAATACAGATCGAGAACGAATATGGAAATGTTATCGACTCATATGGAGATCAAGGAAAATCATACATCAATTGGTGTGCAAATTTTGCCGAGTCTCTGAACATTGGTGTCCCTTGGATCATGTGTGAAGAAAAGGATGCACCATCATCAATGGTCTGTAATACATTAATTTTATTACTTAACTCTTAATTATTTATACATAGATACCTTATGCATTTACGTGCATATATTGACATAATTTACTAAGAATTTTCATTTTAAATTCTTGAACAGATCAACACATGTAATGGTTACTATTGCGATCAGTTTTCGCCTCATAAAAATAACCCAAAGCTGTGGACTGAAAACTGGAGTGGATGGTTAGTATATAATCTTTATATTATTTAATTATTATCAGCCATTATTTTTCTATTAATTTCGATTTAACAAATTACTAAACATGCACGAATTTTCAAATAAATTATTAAGGTTCAAGGACTGGGGTGACAAAGATCCACATAGAACAGCAGAAGATCTCGCATTTTCAGTGGCACGATTCTACCAATATGGTGGCACACTACAAAATTATTACATGGTTTGTCACATAATTTTAGCAATTTTAAATGTTATTATTATTTGAAGATTTGAATGAACATATCATTATATAGTATCACGGAGGAACGAATTTCGGACGCATAGCCGGTGGACCGTATATCACTACATCATACGACTACGATGCCCCCCTCGATGAATACGGTAAAATATACGAAAATCCAAGATATAAGTATCATATAGATTACTCTTATAATATACACATATGTAATTTATTTTTATATTAATGTTGCAGGTAATCTGAACCAGCCTAAATATGGACATCTTAAGCAGCTTCATTCCGTGCTCATGTCAATGGAAAAGATTCTAACTCATGGTGAATCCACAAATAAAGATTATGGCAACTGGATGTCGGTGAGTAAACTAAATGTCCCATTTTAAATTTTCAATATATGTATATCTTGGCCTCGAATAATTATGTTAAACTGTATATTTTTTTTCCATTTACAGTCCACAGTCTACAGTTACAACGGGTCAAGGGTATGTTTCTTTGGTAATGCAAATGACAAAGAAGACGTAACAATAGATTTTGAAGGCAAGAAATACACTGTTCCATCTTGGTCAGTTAGCATTCTTCCTGACTGTGTCACTGAAGTCTATAACACCGCCAAGGTAGGGTTAAAAAAAAAGGATTAGAATAGAAACTGAAACTTTTTGATCATCTCTAAAAAGTGGCCGTGATAGGTGAACACACAAACATCAATGATGGAGAAGAGGCTACCAGAAGGAGCTGTGAGAGGATTACATTATAACTTGAACTGGGAGTGGAGAAGCGAGCGAATCGAGCACCTGAACTGTCCCGTTCAGTACAGTAGAAACCTTGAAGGTGTTACTTATGCTAATGGACTCATTGACCAAAAGCTTGTGACAAAGGATACGAGTGATTATCTATGGTACATGACAAGGTACCATGATGTTTCTGCGGTGTTTTTCTTAGTGGATTTGGGGTCCATTTTGTTTGGATCGTGAATGATAAGGTTTTTCATGCAGTGTGAACTTATATAGAAATGATCCCATCTGGGGTGACGAGGTGACTTTACAAGTGAACTGCAACTGCCATGTTCTTCATGCATTCGTCAACCGGCAACACATTGGTAAATATCTTGATCCCACATTCGTGTTTACGGATCGACTTGTACTAAGTTTTACAATGAACCGTAGGATCAAAATGGGTGAAAAATGGGGAATTCAAGTTCGTGTTTGAAAGAAACTTTGTACCAAAACTAGGGACGAATTTCATAACCTTGCTTAGCGTGACAGTCGGACTCCAAGTAAGAAATTTGTTTTTCTTTTTTCTCCTTTTTGTAGTTGAATTTTATCCAGTATTTTTCTCTGTTGGTTCTAATATTTTGCTTTCTTGAAGAATTATGGAGCACATTTTGATAAAACCGCAAACGGCATACTCGGACCCGTCAAGCTACTAGCACCAAGCAGTATAGAGAAGGATCTGTCAAATAACAGATGGGCTTATAAGGTAGGATTAAATGGTATGGAGACGGGACTTGGAAGTGATCCGGAGTTTAGCAGACGAGTGTGGTATAGAAACTGGCCCATTAACCGGATGTTTACCTGGTATAAGGTATGATCAATATTCAGATTAACGTGTCTGGGTTTGTAATGGAGAAAAGGAGATGAGCTTATATTTTAAAAAATAAATGAAATCTTCCTTGCAGACGGTATTCGCAACACCAAGGGGAGATGATGCTGTGGTCTTGGACTTGTGGGGTTTAGGAAAAGGGACAGCTTGGGTGAATGGTTATAACATAGGCAGATACTGGCCTAGTTTTCTGGCTCACGAAGACGGCTGCAGTTCCTCGTGTGACTATCGAGGAGGATATGGGGCTTCAAAATGCGTGAGTAATTGTGGGAAACCAACGCAGAGATGGTAAGAGGTTTAGAAATTTAATCGTGGAACAATTTTAAACCATGCATATTCAGAGTGTATAACGGTGTTATTTGGGTTACTCTAGGTACCATGTCCCGAGGTCTATCTTGAACAGAAGAGGCCTTAATACCTTGGTTCTGTTTGAAGAGTTTGGAGGAAACCCTTGCCTAGTAACAGTGAAAACCGTGTCAAATTCAAAAGCATATGCACATGCTTATGAAGGGAGCAGTTTGGAATTGTCTTGCCAAGGGAAAAAGGTTATATCCAACGTAAAGTTTGCGAGTTTCGGTCTTCCAAATGGGACATTCGGATCGCTCGAACAAGGTCACTGCCACTCATCCAACAGTTTATCAGTTCTTAAAGAGGTAAAGTTTCTGCTTCACTTCTTTATTAATTTCCTTGATCCACTTGGTTTCGCTGTTCAAATTCCTTAATGAATTGCTTTCTTGGACAGGACTTTCAGATTTATCTGAAATCTAAAAAGCCGTATAAATCGAGTGTTTCTGACTGTTTTTGTTCTTGTTTATGATTTTTTAGGCATGTATTGGCCATAAAAGTTGCTCGATCGATGTATCGGAGAAGACCTTTGGGGCTACTGGTTGCAAATCTTCACCTCAAAGGCTTGCTGTTGAAGTTGAATGCTAGGGCAAAGAACATTTTTTTTAATCTGGCTTATATTATAGATGGTATAGGTTGGAGTATAGTTATGTGGTTTTCTTTCTTCTTTTCTGGTTAGGGTTTTGAAGATTCTATTTTGGTCAATCTGGATCATTTAATTTTTTATATACAATTTAAGGTCTAATAATATAAGTTGCTACCTTAATTAAGGCATTTGTGGTTTGCTTGGATAATTGCTTAAATAAACTTATTAGTAAACAATAACAACAATATGTGAGTCCAAAGCTTACATTAACTGAACAACCTTCCAAATTATAAATACACATAATAACTGATATATAGATATACATAGGTTACCCTATGAGATCAAATCCTTGCTCAAGTAAACTCTGGGCCAATTTCTCATTAGCAGCTTGAGAGGGATGGAATCCATCCCAGAAAACATACTGTGTAGCATTTGAGCATGTCCCTATAGACCTCACATTGCATAGAAATGATGTTTCCAACACACCTGTTCCACAGCAGGCCTTTCTTGATTCAAAAAATCCTGAAAAAAAATAAAAATAGAATCTGACTTTATTATCAGCGTTTATCATTTGAATGAAAAAACCACAAAACAGTAGTTTCTATGATGTTTAGGATCTTGTAGTTCACCATTGTCGGTTGGGTGAATGATCATATCCAGCAGAGGATTGTAGATATCAAAGACAACAAGCTTCAATCCAGGGAGCCGATTCCTCAAAATCTGTGATGTTGTATTTAGTTTACTGTTAAATTCCACGGCGTCTCGGTTAAGCCTTGCCACACACTGGTTTCTTCCAAAACCAAACAAAGTAATTGCTGCAGGCAAACATCCTGTTGGTGGTAGAGATGTAACCCCTATTCTTCTAGCACCAAGATTGTATAAACTCTGCCCATAACGAGTTAATATTGTCCGTTTTAGTTCATGCAAAGATGTGTAGTTGTCGAGAAATCGTTTCTATGATTGAGTTTGAGACCTGGATGAAGTTAGAATGTGATTCTATGAGTGAGTTTGAAAAGCGATCAGCAGAGAAGAGTGTGTTGAGGATTGGGTTGATGTAGTAATTCTGAATGAAATCGCTCGTCCCTGCGCTTATGAGATAAACCGCTCCGGAGATTATTTCGTCGGCTCTAGCCCTTCCTACTAAGTCCACCACTCGACCCTGCCACTGCCGGTAATATGCTAGCTGCTGTGACAAAGTCAAGGCACCCTGCATGCACATGCACGTGCACATTTATGTAAAACTATTATATTGGTTCACCAAACTATCTATTTCAAAATTCAGAATATATCGATTTTGTAACATTTTCTGATAATATTTACGCTTGTTGATCTTTGATTTATAAAGCATGAACTTACATATAAGCGAGCAGTACTGTCATAGTAACCCGAAGCAGCTGAGGCAAAGTTGACACCATTGAGAATGTTGTTCCCCCTTCGGGCTTCTTCACTAAGGTAGGCCGGCGGATATGAACTGAATCCAAGATACTCAGCTGTGTGATATTGTTGTGTGTGTGAGCATACATGTTACATAGTGAAAACTTGCATTAGGACAAGGGACTGAGCATATTACCAGTGAAGTCTGTGGCGAGTTTTCCGTTGCTGAACCTTCCGGTAGGCCGGTGTGAAACAAAATCCCTTCCGTATGGTGGGAAGTTTGCCTTGATCAAGGTTAGCATATTGTTGTTGTTCCCCACGTCCACCACAGAATCCCCAAAGATTAAGAGCGCGGGAACAAGAGGATCCCCGTTAACAACTGATAATAGCACAAGAAGTGTACCTATTATGTATCTCAGGAATCCCATTTATTTCAAAATATGTTTAGAGTTTGTGTTGCTTTGTAACTGAGGGGGAAGGATATATGGAGATCTTGTTGATAGATATATATAGAGAGTGAGAAATCATGTATATTTGTTGAGTTACTTCTGTATAATGATACTTATTTATTTGTCAGATATGTTGGAGCTGTGAGCTATCTGTAATATTTGCATTTGGTTTTGTATATTTCTCGTGATAGTGTATATCTCAGAAAGATATCATGGGTTTATTCATGCCTGCTTACCTATTGACCAAAAACCAATTTCTAGCTTGTTAAATTTACATACTATATAGGCAATAAGATGCACCAGACAATGAACCAGTTTACAGAATACATGCTGTCTGAGCCAACGAAGTGATGGGTGCATGTTTCATGTTTGGTTCCTTTTGGATGAAGCAATTGGGGTGAGATGCCCATTTCTTGTTTTGAAGGTGAAAATGATGAATTCTTGTTTCGTTTATTACTATTTTTGTGGGGTTTGATTCTGCATGGGACAAAAGATTTGGTTAGGCCGTTGGATGATCACGCTTCACAAACTCAAGTGAATTTGGTGTGCTCAAACACGCTTCTTTTTGTAAGTTCGGTCACCTTTTACTCGAGTATTTTGCATACTTTAATGCAAAGGAAAAAGGTATTTTGGGATTTTACGTTGTTATGATTGTACGTAGAGAACTCCAAATCTTGTGAATAGAGAGAGAGTTTATCACATATTGATCCCATTCGAGTATTCCATATTCAGTGTAATCCATGTATAAACATATAATAATTGAATCAGTTTATTGGACATAGATGTAACACTCGATCAACAATCTTCTTCCCACCACAAGAAGTGTAAGTTTATATACGATGGAGTATCCTTCATACAAAGCATACAAGTACATTAAAATATCGTCATCTGCACGATTTCAGCTGGGTTACCTCGAACAGCAAGAGAGATTGCATTTAACTTAACAAGTACGATGCTACGAGGAATACATTGAACTCTTCACAGCAGTTGACATTTAAATTCCAGGGTACATACAAACTGCAAAATCGCACAAAGTTGAACCAAAATCTCGATCAAATCCTTGCAACCTTACAAGAATTTGATATAAAGAAATCCCGCACCATCATCATCTCATCAAGAGCTGGAAGGCTTCGTTAGTGGTTTCCACTTCATACTCATATCCGAGACAGTTTGCACGATCTTTGAACTCGTCTAACTCATTTTTCGATACTTGGATGCCTACCAACACATTTGCCCCAGTTTCTCCCTACAGATACAGTACATGCATACAAAACTTGGAATGTTGGTATGTATAAGAAAGATAACTATATAACGTGCATATGAACGAAATTGATGGTGGCATGTTTTAAAGATCATCACAATTACCTGTGCTCTGTAGTGGAACAAGCTTATGTTCCAACGTGGGCTTAACATATCCAAGAATTTCATCAAAGCTCCAGGCTTCTCGGGGAAAACGAAACGGCATAGAAGCTCGTTTTCAAGATTTGATCGGCCACCCATCTGGTAATAGTAAGAGAAGTAACCAATACACGTAGAACTTCAGGAGAAATATGGAATATCAGGACTGTGTCAAAATTCCGAGTGAGGGGTGCATACATTTTAAAAAATAGGAAATACAGGCATGAGTCTATCAAGTCCATGCACATTATCTGCTCACTCACATCACACAAAGAGTATAGCATGAGGGAACAAAAAACAACAGAAGCAATAACAGAACAACAACGCTAATGGTCAACAATAAATTTGACATATAGTTGGTTGTGCTCTCCGCCTCTCGAGAGGCTGCCAACTATGAATTCCAATGTTTGTACAAAGAGTATAATCTTTATATTTATTCTAGATTCAGATTTTCCACATTTAATCATCTTAGTGTGTCTAAACTCTCCCACAACATTCATTCATCTCATATATGATTGAAAACCTCATAGATAAAGGCTTGTAATCTACTTTGTTTGATATAGTATGAAATTACTCAAGCTTTTCAAGATAACGTTTTCGAATAGTTCAATTGGGAACCATGTTCATAGATTTATTGTCTCAAAGTAAAAGTTCGAATAGAAATTATCGAAGAAGCTAGCCTGTGTGGATACTTGACCAGCATGAACCTGGGTTCAGGCTTCCACACAAATACATAAGGTATAAAGAATATCACTTTTTTCAAGTTATGTTAACTCCTGTACAGTCTTAAATAGGCAATGTGCATCTTTGGATTGATGAAACCAAGTGTTCACGAGCTCAATCAAATTGTAGAAAGAATTAAAAAGGCCCTAACCAAATGCCGCAAATGATCTTTGACCAAGTCATTTTCGGTAAGATTAATGGTCAGTAGTTGAGCTGATTTCATTCTTTCTATCATCGCATCCAGTTCCAATTTCGTGTGAAGCCCGACACTGAAGAAAAGAATAAGGAAAGATCACTAGGTGTGAATTTGGATCCAAAAGCACGTAGCCTAAAAAACACATTACTAAGAATAGTTCTTTGAAGTGGTTTTTTTCCCTTAAAAAAGTAAAATACAGTTTTATGTTTGGATTAAATATGGAACAAATTTATTTAATATATTCTTATAAGAAGCTGAAGCAATGTCCTAAAATTACATTTTTAGCTTCATGATTTTCAAAGTAAAACTCCAATCATGTATAATCTTTTAAAGAATTTCTCCATCCAAGTACTCAATTGCCAAAAAAAATTACTTTTGGTTTAAAAGGCTTCTCTGTTAAAAGCTTAATTGTTCAATCTTTACCATTTTACTTTACTCTTTGCATAATATGAAGGAAATATATGAAATGCATCCCTTACCTGTATAATACGAGAGCATTTTCTTTCTCTGAATTATATCTGTATTTGAATTCGGTAATATTCATTGGTCCAACCTGCAAACAGACAATTGAAGCACGTTAACTTGGATGCCTTTCCTTAAGGTGCTGAGAAATAACAAGCCTGGATGGATCAGAAAACCTACGTGCTCACAGAATCGCTTAAAGCTCCCAAGTTCCTCAGGCAAGTAAGTGGAAAGTACAGCTTCCCGATGTCTACCAACATCCGCAAGTTCGGTCACCAATCTCAGTCTATCAAAATTCATGTTAGCTCCACTAGTTACCGCGACAACATTTGCACCCTTAATTCCATAGTACTTGCAGTAAGCTTCAGCCCCAGCTAAAGAAAGAGCACCGGCTGGTTCTAAGATGCTCCTTTTCTCCTCAAACATGTCCTGTCATAAAGCAAATCAACACGAGACAGATAAATGACATCCATAGGATGTCAACTTCTAAAGACTCCATCATTTTTGGCTAGCAGAAAGCCGGATACAAGAAATACAGGAACAAAGGGGGCACAGAACCATTTAACATACAGATTGTCTCAATAATAATAAGTACAGCTTTACTCTATTATGCAAACTGATACGAATATTTCTTCAAAAACATGGATTACAGGTATGAACTAGAGTAGATAGTAACACCCGGAGATATAGTGCCCCGTTCACAGTTTCCCTAGCAAACGCCTCCCAATCAGTTTCCGAACGTGTGGTGATCATCCTTCCTCCTTTCGATCCGGCAGGTCGGACCAATTGATACGAATATTTCTTCAAAAACATGGATTACAGGTATGAACTAGAGTAGATAGTAACACCCGGAGATATAGTGCCCCGTTCACAGTTTTCCCTAGCGTGAACTAGTGTGTGTGTGAGTATAATTCTGGATGCTTGCTAACTGCCTATTGTTATGCTTTTATAACCGTTCTCTGTTGCATGTCTCTCCGCCTTTCTTCCTTCTAGAATAAACCTTGGGCCTAGCCCTTTTATTTGGGTCATCAGTACTTTGGCCCATAACACAAACAGGTGCAAAGTTAGAACGTAACTATGACAACAAGCATAACTATCCAATAAGAGCAGCAGTCTCAGAAAAACATCTATAAGAATAAAAAAAGATGAGCTCAAACAGTTAAAATGGAAGTTGACCTTTATTGATGCACAAATAGCATCCCGGCTAACAAGAACTACCCCATCTATTAGTTCCTTGCAAAGGTTGAAAGTCTCTTTGCCAACCTCTTTAACTGCTACACCATCAGCAAAACCTCCAACTTGGTCCAACATTACTCGCCGGCCATGGTGCAGAGATAATGCCATCGCATTAGCATCAAATGGCTCCACTCCAATAATTTTCACCTCTGGGGAGACTCTTTTCACATAGGCAGCAATACCAGCAATAAGGCCCCCACCACCTACTGGCACAAATATCGCTTCTAAAGGCTCTTTCATTTGCCGCACGATTTCCATTCCAACTGTTCCCTGCCCAATGATCACATCTGGATGATCAAAAGGTGGAACGAATGTACGACCCTCATCTTCACCTCGTTTTTTGGCATAAGCTTGAGTTTCATCATATGAATCCCCTACAAGTACGACTGTGGCACCCAGTCGTTGGACCGATTTCCACTATTTATATAAAAAGAGAAGTTTTAATAATATTGTTATACCAATCAGGAAAAAACATTCGAAACAAGAATCAATAACCTTAATCTCTGGCGTGGTAATGGGCATAGCAATGACAGCGTTGCAGCCCAGTTTCCGAGCGGATAATGCCACACCCTGTGCATGGTTTCCGGCAGATGAACATATTACACCTTGCTCTAGTTGCTCCTTCGAAAGTCTTGCCATCATATTATAAGCACCACGAAGCTTGAATGAAAAAACCTGCGAGGCACAATATCAATACACATTTCAAGATCTACCACCACAACGCACCATAAAGCTACGAGCATTACATCTTTCCTTTTTCATCGATCGAAAGCCTTGTCTTAACAAAGCAAACTAGAAAAACTCGACCGCTACAGGGCTCCAGAACGTTCCGAAAATCAATAACAAGAAATACAGATTGAAGAAGTAGAGATTAATCAAGATTGAAACTTTACAGATATTACATGACACTTATTACCCCAATAAGTTTGATAAATAATGATGATGATTTCCGTGGGGTTAGAAACAAGATTTACAAAGATAAATTCCCCTAATTTTATCCATCATTCCGCATTCAGCTGAAATATTGGGAAATCAATTCTGGTCAATCTACAAGATCTTGCATGCCAATATGGGAGTGATTTTACGTATTTGAACTCAATAAGCAACATACTTGGGAAAAAGATGCCACATACATCAAGTAATATTAGCATAAAATTGAAGACGTACGGGCTGTAGATCTTCTCTCTTGAGCCAGACATTGACCCCCCACCTTTGCGAGAGCTGGGTGGCCAGCTGCAATGGTGACTCGTACGCCACGTCATACACCTTAGATGACAATATATTCGTCAAATATTCCATTGCATTCAAGCTACCGCTACTCGCCGCACCATTTCCCGAGAGATTCCGATTCGGTGTCAGATACCCGCTCTCGCACTGCAGAGAACTCGGAGAAACTCTCTCCAAAGAAGGCCCCACAGTGTCCGAAAGGGGGGACGGTGGAGAAATCCTAGGCAGTGGAATCTCGAGGGACGACAAAATTTCCGCCGCCGACTTGGACACTCTGGCACGGATAAACGGCTTTATGCATGTGGTCTTTACGGCGGATGGGGGCTTCTTGACGGTGAATTCTGCAGCAAAAAGTGGGTATTGCGCATGGCTCGAGAGCACGGGAGCTTCCATTTTCATCGAATATTTTACTCCGCCGCTGCGGAGAGGAGAGAAGCGCGAGGCATCGGCCTAAATTTATACTCTGCGTTTTACCTGCAGATACCGGAATAATGCAAAAGTGGCAACTCACAGATTGACACGTTAGTTTGCCGCAGGGCAGTGACTATAAAACAACGTGATTAAAATTCTTAATTGTTTTGTGGGGTAATGAGAAATTTGATTTTTAATTCAAGAAACTTTTGATGAAGATATTAGTCCATGTTAATCTTCAGTTCCTGAGAAGATGTCACACTTACTTGTTTTCTATAAAATTTATTGCTATACAAATTATTATAGATGAAGTCCGGAAATTTTACTTTTTAAATTTTTTGATAATTTATTTTGAAAATTCAGCTTTTAAAGTTTTACATTTTCATAGAGCTAAATTAATATTTAAGTTTAAGAACCAACTTTCTAATCATATATTTTTGTTTTCTTTTTAATCATATCGTAGATGTTGTTAGTCGATATTGTTTTCTTTTAAAACATTATGCAGATGGTGTGATTTTTTCGTATTATTTTTCAATAATGATTAGCTTATTAATTAGCTAAATTTATATGGATAAGAGATTATTTGGCTCATATAATTTTAAATCGAGGGATATGTACAAGTACGCAGATATTCTGGGGATAGGACTTATATAAAATCTCAGAGCATACCTCACAATATTTCAGTAGGGAATATGCTTCACACGATAATCGAATACATGAAATTGGAGAAGATAGTTTTACGTTATTTCAAATCTTATCAATTCGTCTATGTCTATAAACTAGATAGAATAGAGAAGACGGGAATAAAGGACTAAGATACTTGTTTATCGTAGATGTTGTTATTATTATTATTTTGTGAATAAATATAAAACATGTGTATTGTATCAGTAAATTGCTAACTTTCTTGACAATCGATTTTTAAAAAACGTGTACTTTCGATCCTATGTCTAGCTTCGCTTGACCCCACACCTTTGATAATCATATTGAATTTTGATAACAAAAAGTACCGACTACTCTGACATAATTAATTATTGTTTTTTTTGGCACTCGTGGTCTGTTATTAAACCATGTCTTTTCGATTTACTATATATAGTTAAAAATTTTATCGCAACTACAATAAAATAAAGAGATTGCCTATATTTTAGAAGAAACTTGAGAAATGATCCGATATTTATTTATCAGGGACACCGAAACAGAGTAAATGATAAGTAAATAAAATAGAAAAACTACACACAAACCATAAAAATTGAACCTAATATCAAAATCTTAACCATCGGGCTAACTCCTTATTGAAAGTTTTTGTAATCTTTATTCTCCAACCATATCCTGTTTTCAATATTTTCAATTTCTTATATTTTCAACTAAATTATATATTCTCATTTCTTTTTTCTCGCTGCAGTTTGATTTTCAGGATACTAAAGAAAGAACCTCACATGAAGTAGCACTTTATATGCCATGATATTTCATCATTTTCAATGGTAGTACTATTAAGTATAAATATTTTAACATTAATTAATTACCATTAATGCAAACAATACCTCTATAATTTGTAATGGTAAACTAAAATTTCGCTGTCACTTATATCATATGTATGATGACAAATTGCTGCAGTGGTCCATTAATAAAGTTATTTCTGGTCATTGTTCAAAATATCTATCTTCCTATATATAACTCGCTCTTATTTTTTACTTCTCAGTTCCTATTCATTATTAATTATTTGTCAACTCAAAATTTCGACAACATTTAATCATCCTATGCCGCTATATCCTACGTTGTCTTTCGTTTAACTTTAATTTTCTGAAAAAACAAGAGGAAGCGAAAATGCAAACTTGATCCCTCGTAATAAAAGAAAGAAAGAAAGAAAGAAAGAAGGAAGTAGATATCATTTGACCACTTGTTGGCAATTAATACTTGTTGCCGACGCAGGTTGTCGTATGGGACAGTTCAATATTATTACTATTTGATTTTGAGATATGAAAGAATTTAATGCGGATGCTTTATAATTCAACAAGCCTAACCTAGCTACTTGAATTTCTTGTCGTTTAATTATAGAGCCACCATTGTTGAAAAATTAAGTAATCCATCTTACTGTAAAAAGTAACAAAACACAAACACGGAAGGACGGAGAAGTTTCAAGAAAATTGCCGGCTAATTGTTTAGTGACTTAGAGAGCCTAATTGCATGTTTTATATCTGTTGTAACGGATATAACAACTCCCAAACGTATCCACCACATTGGTTGGGCAACCCATAAGAATCTGGACTAGTATATTATTCCTTTTTAAAGTTAATCCATTAATGGGCTAATCTTTGTATAGGTCAGAGGCCTATAGTTCATATATGTTGGTAAATCGAGGGATATGCACGAGTAGGCAGGGCCCGAAGGAGCCCATATAACGGACTAACTCCCAAAGCATACCCCCACAATATTTCAGTGACGAATATGCTCCACACGAGAATCGAACCCATGAAGCCGGGGAAGTTACTCCCACATCACCCCATGTCTTACCAACTCGTCTGTGTCCCTGGGGGCTGGACTAGTATATTATTATTTGAGTTGGATATAAAATAGTGGTTTCTAAATGAATGTGCGGCATATACAAATATAAGATAAGTTGTGATTTAAAACTATATTATTATCCTGTTAGTATAAGTCATAAGGAAAAAAAAATTAAAGCATAGATATATAGATAAATATAATACATCATAATTTATAATCTACGAATGAATAAGTAAAAAAATTAAGAATGCGAAGTAACAAAGCACGGAATACACATTCCAAAAATAGTAGTTAAATTGTGGATTTTGAGAACAATAGTTCCATAATGCATCTTACTTTTTTGTCACCGAAAGATAAGATATCAACAATTGGCAAAGGAAAAATTTTCAATATTACTGAATATAGGAAAATTGTGGGGTACTCAATTTTTGAAGCACTTTCGTTATACATTTATACTATATATAATTTTAAAAATAAACAAAAGTGAAATAAAAAATAAAACCAATTATAATACAAGTGATTTTGTTTCTATTGGATTGCGTAATGGGCTCTCGGCTACTTCATTTAATAAATATGTAGCAGTCTACGCATGCTTAATTATGTAAATTTAAATTGCTTGTGTAGCCATTTGTTATTGTTAAATAGTTACTTCAGTCAAATTATTCCATTAAGAATCTGTTGAATTGACTATTGTTAAATATTTAGTTCATTCAAAGAGTAATCCATTAAGTATCTGTTTGAATAGACAAATTAATAATTCAGATACTATTAGTCAGATATACTAATAATGATTCATAAACAAATAAAAAATATATCCTTATTATTAATAATAGTATTTATTAAATTAAAATAAATATAAATAAAAAATATTTAATCATCAATTTCAAATTAATAAAAGTAATTTTTTTATTCATTCTAATAATTTATAATTAATATTAAATGATTAGTTTTTTGAATCGTAAAAGTGTTGTTGGATCTGTGTAACAACCAGATCTTAATTTTGAGAAACATAAAACTTGTTGTTATGTTTATAATAGTTTACGTAAGTGCGTAGGCCGAGTTGAATCAGATCAGATCAGAGTCGAGCAGATCACGTGAAAACTGTACAGTATAAACGAAGAATTGAGCTCAGTTGAGAAGAAGTGCATATCAGTTCAGAGTCAAGAAAAGCAATTCAGTTGATAAGAATAGAACAGATCGAAACAGTATCGATCAGTTCAAGAAATAGTTCAGTTCAGATGAGAAGCTAACAGTTCATAATAGAGTGGCTCAGAGATAAGCAAATCAGATCAGATGAATCAAGAGCAGCTCAGATCAGTTCAGAGTCGAGGAACATATCAGATCAGAGCAGCACAGAACAGCTTAGATCATATGAGATCAGTTCAGAACAGAGCAGTGTAGCTCATATCAGGAAAAAAGTTCAGAACAGAACAAAGCAGAATAGAGTAAGAGCAAAACAGACAGTCAATGAAGAAGAGCAGAGCAGCTCAGATGAGCAGTGTAGTTCTATGTGGAGATCATATTGGAGTTTCGCAATAGATCAGTTACATAAAAGAGTAAGAGTTTAATTGAAAAGAAGACAGAGTGGATTCCATATCAGATCAGTATAGACTATCAGTTCAGAACGGACAAAGCAATTTGAACAAACTTTACTCGAAAATATCAGAAATGTTCAAACTGATTTGCTCCGATACGTCTGCATCAATTCCGATGTAGTACAAAGATAATAAATAACATCACCTACTTCTGTACGATGAAAGAACGACAAGTACAAGAGTCGAAACTTTACAGAAGCTTTTCCACGGCTAAGAGCGTGTGTCCAACGATAACATTAGTATAGAAGATTTATTTATATATATATATATATATATATATAAGCAGAACTGAAGGGTGTGACTCTCAAGAGAGTGTGAGAGACTCTCAGAAGCTGCATGGTTTTGCACAGAGTATCAGTTCAGTCCAGAACAGAATATCAAATTTTACACCACCAGCAGATGTCGTCGAGCTGATTGGTAGATCACGAAGAAAAGGATAGTTTGTGAGGTAATATGTGAGAGCTGAGCTGAAACAAATTAATCCCCACACACACGCACACATTCACTCACATATATTGAGAGCTGAGCGAAACAGATTAGAGTGAATGTGAATCAATTTCGCATGTTGTATTCACACAAAGACGTTAAACAAGTGTATGTAATCTTCGCAGAGAGACGTAAACATCTGCAATGGAGTTGAGTCTAGGAGTTTAGCTCAGGCGGTGTGGTAAGTACCAGCTGATTGGGTTTGTATAGATTCCGTATAAATCAAAGCTTTCTAGTGGAGCATTCCAGTTTGGAAGAATGATAGACGTAGAAGGTGGTGCCTTCGAACTTCCATAAATAAATCACGGCGTACTAATTTACTACTTTCTACATTCATGCTTTAAACAATTTTGATAAGCTTTCAATATTCATGGAGTACTTCGGGTTATTTCCGCCTTGTATTTCAGACCAACCCGATGAACGATCGACGCTCAACCTTTCAAAACGGAGCTATTGCAGCTCTAATCTTATTTGAGATTGCAGTCTGGAAGTGCGTGTTGTGTCGTTGTTTTAAAATTCCTGTTCTAAACGCGCAATGTCTGTTTCGTGTTGTTCCCCTGGCACGACGTGATCTGGTCAAGAGCCACGCCTTTGGTCTGTGTTGATTTGTTAGAATGCAGAGCACCTGTTCGATTCCAATCGCTTCCGCGATCTCATATTGGTCCGTAAAATCTCCAACATGCAATATGAGAACGCTTTCGTGTTATGATCCAGATCGAATTTTTTGATCCTAAAATTCTCATCAAGTGTAATTACTGGAATTGTGTTTATTATTAATAATATTTTATAAGGAAATTTTTAGTATAAAAATATGACGGAATCATTTTATAAATAATAAGTGATAATAAAATTATAAATGCAATTAAACTGCTATAGCTAATACTTGTTATAACTAATATTAAATTATAGTAATATCTATAGTACTACGTATAATTATAACTAAAACTTTTGTTACTTATGATCAAAATTGCTGTTATTAATAAATTATAATGATATTATATCATTTATTATTATAACTACATTTTAAATAAGAATATAATTAAATTAAATTAATTTATCTTTGCTTTATTAAAATATAAAAGGACGTTTTGATGATTACATATCATCTTTCACATTAAATCTATGTTATTTTATCTAATCATTCAATTCTCACAAACCCAAATATTTTAGCGGCGTCTTCCGTATATTAGGCATGAATTCCATGGGCCTGTCTGACTTACATTTTTTCTTATTCAGCTTCGAAGTTATAATTTCTCTGTTATAGTTAAACCCATAAATATATCAAACATATTATTTCTTATTAAATATTAATCGGGCCTAATCCACACCACTTTAAACATTCTCTTCCTTAAATCATTACCCCACCTGATTTAGGAAAGCTCCGTCACAATTTTCAAAGTGATTACTCTTTTCATCTAATTAGTCGGTCGTTATCAAAAAGGCACAATAAAAATTTGAAACCAACAAGAGCTGCCAAACAAGTAATTCGAACAGGTTAACTCAGCTGGAGTTCTATAATTTCGAGAGTAAATAAATAGTATTTGAGGAGACTCTATATCTCACCAATTGATGTCAATAACCCCAAAAAGTAAGCAAAAGCCTACAGGCAAACAAGAATCTTCCTATTCATTTCGCCACATTTATAAATGACAGACCGAAATACAACCTAAGAGTACACTTGTATGAGATGTAAAATGAAACTACCTCCACTCATTCTATCCATCATCTTTCTTCTCTAAGAATTCTAAGTACAGCCAATGCTAAAAAGGACAGACCTCTGAGGAGAGCCCGATCGTGGGATCCCAATTCCCAACATTTGAATCTTAGGTTGTCAATAACCATAAATCAAACTGGCCAAGCCGCTGCGCTGGAAGATAATTTACAGAAAGAGGAAGCATCCGGCGTATAAAAGTACATGCAGCAAGAGAGAATTAATAATCTCATGCGTACTTTTGAAGGATATGTTGCTTGACGAGCTGCTGCTCACGATTAACTCTCCAGCATTTACGAATTCGTCTTTTCCAAATGTAATGGAGACGTTCACGGACAAAGAACCTGAAGTATTAAGATGTCTTAACATGGTTTACTGAATCGGACTTTGGAGATGAAAGAGAGTTCAACTAGATGCCTAGGTGGGATTGCAATGTTAGACGTAATTAGATTAGAATGACGAAACTTGAGGGAATAAAATCGAAAACTTACAATCGTAGTCTGCCCACCCTATTCTCTGATTAGCCAAATCATAAACGACGATTTTATCTTTAAGAACAAGATCTGTAAACAAGAAAGCAACATTTGAAATTTGTCCCACCTTTGATCAATGAACTTGAGCAAGAAAGAAAATATTGACAGATAGAACAGAGAAACATGACTTCAGACATAGAGCAAGAATTCTAAGAGTAACAGATCTTCTCTACAATATAAACGCCCGGCCAAGAATTCTGAGAGTAATAGATCTTCTCTACAATGTGAACGGATGACTGAATGATAAAAAAGTTCCTACAGATTTAGAGTATTGTACTTGATTCTCTGAATAAGTTCTCGCTACTGGAAAACTTTTAAGCCAAAGCGAAATCAAGTTACTGTCAGCACCGCGTTGAAGAAATGGCTACGGAATTTAACTAGAAATCTAAACCCATATGACAAAACAAATAATAAGAAGGGGCCGAATGGACATAATCGTACTTGAATTCCCAATAACACGTGTGTATTCAGTTGATAAATTGAGTTTTATTGTACCGGGAATTTCAAGACAACACTTTTAACCTACAAATTTCAAGCTGATTACTCTGATTTGAGAAACAAATAGACTGCCTTTGTCATGGAACAAACCTCCCAAAATTGTTGTTGCTTCATTCTTGACTTTAACTAAGCCTATGCACCATATTGCAGCACTATCCTGGGAAAATTGGAAAAACTATAAGTTGGCGCAGATTAGACAAAGCCTAAGAGTCGTTGAAAAACAATTAATCATGATCGGAGTTGTCCAATAATATTAAATATGACGATAGTTTGAATACTCACGGAAAATCCCATTTGAATAAGGTAGTCAACTGGTCTTAAGACCAAGGATGCACCTCCAGCAAAATTGAATGAAACAGGTGGGAACATCTCTGTTACACTGTTTTAGAACGGAAAACGAAGTCATTATACTGTCTAAACAGTCTCATGCGAAGAATCTTTAGTCAACTACCAATCCAAGTCAGATAATATGTGTGCGATCATAAAACAATCGAAATAATGGGGAATGTACTGAACCTCGTCTTGACTAAATAGCATTGATTCCCATTAGAAACAACTGGTGTCACATACGGAGAAAGAGATGCGGTGACCTGAAAAGGAAGTAATAAATTAGGATAGTGGAATGATGTTAATTTCATTATTGAAAGTTTCATAAAAGCTCGTAGTTCAAATAGATTTAAAAAAAACTATTATGCTGGCTATGAACTCAGATGAGCAACTGATTCCTTCAGGGGAGATAATGCCAACACCGAATAGCATAAAATTTGTGTTTTTATTCAATATGGTAGGTAGTTTAAAACAAGATCCCAGTTCCAAATGCTCAGCTCCGCTAAGAGAACTTGTTGGGGGAACAGGGAATAACCCTGCTACCTGTGTGATCTAGCAAATGACATATGACATTTGTGTTATTGTGAAAATTATAAAGACTTGTATTTGGCGTTGTCATTACCAGTTAGACCTTTTTGTAGAAATTTGATCCTATCATCAACGTAATCATTTATCATCAATAGTAAGTTTGTACAGTTGCGGTGATTGCTATTATCAAGTAATAACACTTGGCTTTGTTAAGAGACAAAATTTGATCCTATCATCAACGTAATTATTTATCATCAATAAAAATTTGATCCTATCATCAACGTAATCACTTGACATTAAAATGCTATATCGTTTAAAATGACACTGCCACCAAAATTTTTATACAAACAGCGTGTGCCTGGTCCTACAGAACTTGATCCAAGACAAGGACATCGTTAAGAGACAAGCACAAGATAAAACTGTTAGATTTACAGCTATTTTGCTAGTTGTGGCTTCAAGCAGGAAAGATACACTTACAGCAGTTACAAGAGGATCATAAGCTCCTTCCACTAGGTAAGCCAAAGTTGTTCCGGAATCAATCATGGTTCCTTGTTTGTCTGTTGTCGTAAACACTGCTGGATCAATAGGTAACAACTGCCCATTGACAGCAATGCTCTGCAGATATAAATTATAGTGACTCCTGAAAGGTTACAAATAAAGAATTAAACATAGAGCAACGCCAAGCAATTAGAGAAAAAGTGGCGCACAGGAAAATCATCTCCTAATTATCTTCTGAAAAAGAAGTTTGGAGCAACCGGGTATGGATGATCTAAATATGTAACATAGAAGAGATGGTATAAAAGCTTATGTGTTGAGTGATGCTACATGATAAGTACAATTTCATGTTTAAACACTAAAGCATTCACATCACCAATTTGCTAGATAATGTGGGGTACACCTAAATTCAAGAGCAAAATCATACAAACACTCGATTACCTTCAATTTGCAGATATGCTAATTCTACAACATGATTACACGTAATTAATAAGATGCAGCTGCAAGACCAGATAAGGAAATAGGGCACATATACAATTCACAGATGCTTGTAGCTATAAAGTATTAAAGTTAGACAAAAAGGAGACCTTTCAGCATTAGTTTTATATCATACTGTCATTGAATGATCACATGATTACAAACTCGCCAAAAACATAAAAAGATGTATCTAACTGAGGACAACTGTACAAATTACATTCTTTATTTAGGTTTCATTTCAATCACATGGATGAATATCAAATTGCCTTATTGTAAAGTTAATGATAAACTGCAAGAAATACATTTCATTGTATCATCAATCCATGATAATATTCAAACCATTCTCAAATCATAAATGTACGTACATTGACGGAACAAGGGGAGTATAAACGATTCTTGAATCCAATATCTCACCAAGAACTAGCACACCTCCACCATTGCCTTCTCCTTTCAAGCAATGTGAAAAAACTTTTGGGGTGATACCACTTGATGACAATTGTGATATTACTGAAAGACCCTGCTGGCCAAACCCAAATATACCATCATATGCTCTATCTGATTTAGTCAAATCACCAAACAGAGACGTGCTGCACCTGCTCCCACATAAAATTTATGTTCATAGTCTTATTAGGTAAACAAGGGCATAAAATTCAGAAACTGCTTAGCTCATGTAAATTTTCATGCCATAAACTAGAATAAAAATGAGATAGAAATAAAATAGAAAACACAAGGCTATTTTAGCCAAGTCCGAGAATTTAAATAGTTATCATTTGACTTTCACTTCCAAGTTTCCTGAAAACTCCAGACATGTTAACAATTTTTGTCCTTAATATTTCGTGTTGTTATCATTTGATGCATAAGAAAGAATGATAGTGATCTCGTAACGGAAGGGGAACCAAACCCATCCCAAGTAATTTCAATTGCAAAGTTAAAGTAAATACAAATCCACAGATGCTTATGTGACCATGCACAAGCATGCACACAAACAAGAGTAAGAATTTAAGATAAGTTAAAGAAATTTCCTAACATTTCCAGATCTACAGATGCATATACAACTGTATATAAGCATTACACATTCACTCTATATGAATCACAATGGTAGCTTACCCAAAAACAATAGGAGCTGAAGAATTGGCTATCAATGAGGTACCCAAAATTGAGTCAAAATCAATCAGATCCTTTACATAAAATCCAGAAATACCACTGTCATCTTCATATTGGAGTGAGTAACCACACTGATTATATTCAGCAGAACATTCGGCAGATGAGGTTTGCACTAAAGAAGCACAGATATTATCTGAGCAGGAAATCGGAGAAACAGTTGACGAGCTAGCAGGATCGAAAAAATTGAGAGCAATCTGCAAGTGAAAACCATAAGCAGTCAGATTCAGAACTCGGATTACATCAGTGTATTGCCAAATGAAACAACTGAAAGACAATATAGAGTGCGAATTATACCCCTAGGCCACTATTTTGGGGACAATCATTACATGAACTGCAGGCAACCCATAGGACACTGCTACCAGTATCAATTAGTACATTAAATTCTTGTGGTGGAGATCCCAACCTCACTTTAGTATAATAAAGTCTACATGATTAACAGACATAATCAATTATCATATCATAAGAAGAAATACAAATTTACAACTAAAAGAGTACATGATTGCAAATTAACATAATGAATAACAACAACTTGAAATCAAGTAAAACAGAACACTTCAAAGTTGGAGAAATGAAGTCGAAGCAGCATTTCACTATACAATAACCCAGTCAATCCCAACTAAAAATCTCAGAAGCACAACATTTAGGGAACTGAATGGCATATAAACTAAACAATGAAGAACAGAAGAGTCAAAGTTCTCTACATTATCGTCGAATGACTTTGGCCCAATACAAAAGTTCTGAAAGCATTGCCCAAGACAATACAAACTAGTGACAACTTGGGTATGATAGAGGACAAGAACTACGACTTGCAAGATACACACGATACTAGGAGTTTCATATTCAAAAGCTGGCCCATTCCAAGAAAAGAATCATAATACCGAGAGCCGTGGATACCACCTGTTTTTTTACTTAGATACGAAGTAATAAACTTCAAAAACATACGTTGAATTTTATCAATCAATTACAATACAAATTTTTACACCGACTCCGCCACAAAATCGGGTCTCTAACCATGAGAAACAAAATAATCATAGCAATAATAGTGACAAGATTGATGACAAAAAAGAAAAGAAAAACTAAAAGATAGATTTTTTAGAACAGCGATATGCTTACCCAGCAATGTAAGGATCAGAGGTACCATAAACCGGGAAATCCACAATGCCACCGGCGAAGCTCTGCAACGTCCGCGCGTGCCTCGCACTGTCCCGAGCGATAATCACCTCCAGCCCCACTCTCTTCTCCACCGGGAACGTCCTCTCCAGAGTCAGCACCCTTTTACGGTCGCCGCCGCCTCTCGCTTCCACAACCGCAGCGGCGGCGGCCACCAACACGACTACTGACACAATCACTAACCCACTACCAGCCATCACCGGCACACAAATTCCACAGGACTATATACAAACTGCTTAAATATCTACACCGTGGGATGTTTGATAATATGTATCTATATCAAATTTATAGAAAAAATCTTACCGGAAAAATAAAGGGAATTGATATTAAAAAAGCTAAATTATATATAAATTAATAGTTATTTGAAAATCACTGCCACCGGTCAACTAAGAGGAGTCCAAGAGGACCAAAAGCAGGCTATTTCCATCTTGACGCCTTCCCGATTATAAATCATCATTTTCAGAATTAGAAATTTTCAAGTATACGATATTATTTATATCATATATTATATTATATGATTTTATTTAATATCACAGGTTTTTCGTTTTGCTCTTCATTACATCATGCAAAGGTTTTCTTAAATCATGCTGAGGACATTCGTTTTTATGCCGAGTATATGTAATTTGGTGTGATACGTTTTTTTTTCTTTGTGGCGGGCTACTTAGGTAGTAGCTTAAGGGCTAAGCTAATCAGAGTCTCTGTTCAAATTCCGATGCAACGTAACCAGCAGTTACTGTTTAGGGTCCATATTTTCTTTGAGAACCGATAAAGTTTTTTTTTTCTCCGTAAAAATTCCTTTTCCTGTTAATTAAAATAACACTATCGTTTCCTCGTCACTTTTGTAAGAAACTATATTCAGCTCAGATCCTAGCGCAACCATCCAAAAATAGCACCAAATATACATTTTTATTGAAACTTTCACCAAACATTGCTCAGAATTGCTAATAATCGAACACTTGAAATTATTTCAAAGGACCAGACAGACTAGCTACTTCATAGCACAATCTACAAAGCGACATGTGAAAGTTGGAGCCACGAAGTTTCAAATAAGACCTTTATTCCACAATCAAGACCTTTGTCCAAAGATTGGGTCCAAACATATGATTCATGCACGTGAATTACAGAACTAAACTATGAAGCATTGATAAAAGGAAAAGAAAATAAGGAGGGTGGCTTTTGGTTTTCTTGTCCCACTATTATGTACAAATATATATCAATAATAGCAGTTCTAATTTTCAAGCTGGTTTGTCAGATAAGAGTTGGCCTTTGGAGTTGTGGATAACTTACTTTGGAGTTGCTTCCGACTCCCTTTTCTTTATTGTACAAAATACTTCTGATTATTGCTTGGTAATAAATGTACGAATCTCCTCACTAGCCGCTAAATTCCGTTGAATTTGATGGACGGGCCAACGCAATAATTGGTGGTCCCCGAATCTTGTGATAGGAGCCCAATAAAATTATGGAGGCCCAATACTCCATATTTCGTCAAGACCCAATTACTACAACTGATTGGCCCATCAGTTATTTCACTAATTCACTGTATACGATAGCGCGACTCGAGTACGAAGGCTGTCAGTGGAAGATGTCCGAAAGTCAGAACTAGCGGTTGGGGAAAAGAGAAGGTGATATTTTACTGAAAATTAAAGTTAAGTTTCAAATTCAAATGAAGAAATATAAATTCACGATTTTTATACAATCAATTTCTATAAAAAAAAATATAGTTTGTGGGAAGACCCACAGAATATATCAATTTTTATGTTAATAACTATAAATGATTTAAACGAAAATAGGATATACTTGTAACTAAACTAGTCTAGCATGCAAATATTTTTCGGATATCTGATAGAATATTTATACGTATATCTAATTTCAATGGAATTGCATTTCACAATGCGAAATACAGACAAATAATAATGAACAACATACATAATTTGTAACAATATATACAACAACGAATTAAGCTAATTGTGTAAATATAACAATGTAAATTAAAATAAATCTATTTTATTAATTTGTATTGGTTAATATACGAATGATTCAGAGTAGTATATTATATAAACACAGCTTCATGGTTTGCACGTCCCGAATACTGGACTTCCACATAAAATAAAAAAGATCGTGCATCCTCGTCATTTACATAAATCCATTTGATTTATATAAGACGAGTATAAGTTTGTACAATCAAAATTAGAGTAAGATCTACAGAAGGAGAGATGAGGACCGGTGTTTTATCAACATCAGTATTACTATTATTCTTGGGCATTTGTACGGTAGTCGTGGCGGCCGGATATCCGGCGGAGGAAACTCAGTTGTTCCAAGTCACCGGAAAAGTCCTTTGCCAGGATTGCTCAAAGGGCTGGAATGAATGGGTCAATGGTGCCGAACCCCTCAAAGGTTAGTGTATAGTACTCTCTTAATCTTTGTTCACGACGTAGAATAACGGTTCGGGTCATGGTTTAATTTTGAACTTGACTGAAATTGGATATATATATATATATTGGGCTGATAATATGAGCACCTACCATAAGCACCTGTGTGGACACATGGTGATGTGGCAGCACCAGGAAGTGTCACGTCACCAGGTGCACACGATAGGTGCTCACAAGTTTTTAAAAAATGTTATATAAATGTTTTTTTAAAAGAAATAAATTTGCAAATTTCGAAAGTTATTTTGAGAATAAGCATGGCCTAGACAACATGTTTGTTTGGACTATTATTGTAATTAGTTTATGTGATTTATTAGAAAAGTGGATTATTTTGAGGCCAGACGTGATTTGGTATACATTGACCCATATTGGATTCATGTCTATACCAAAAATGCACGAAAAAGAAATTTCTAATTTATTTTTTGAAAAAGTATATTTATAGAACTCTTTTAAAATATATAATATAAGCCTTTTACAAACCTTCTGTTAAACATAATATTTTTAAAATTTTCATATTAAAACACTAAAAATAGTTTTAAAGATGTTTTTTTCTAATCAGAGCTAAGAATATAAATATATATGTTTTCCTCAGTATTACATTTAAAAAATATACATGTTGCATGACTTCAGGGGCAAAGGTATCCGTAACTTGCCTAGACGAGAGGAGTAGGATTGTGCAGTATGCAAGTGACTTAACAGATGGAGCCGGAGACTTTGTGGTGAATTGTCACAAGTATGTCAATGGTAAGAAACTTGACCCCAAGAACTGCTTTTTGAGGTTGGTCGAATCGCCGGACCCCCTATGCAACATAGCCACAAACTTTGCCGGAGGAAAGACCGGTTTGAAGCTCCAGCGGCCGGCAGTGGTGTACAGAGATACGGTAAAGTATGTGTTGGGGGCCTTCTATTACACCACTCCGATGTGCGACGAACCGGATACGAGTATTCTTGATGATGATCAAGATGATTCCAAGGATGGTGAACAAGGAAATTACTGATGATGATCTCGTTGTATTTGGCTTCCGTAATGTTATTTTATTCGTCTTCGTGGCTTTGATATATGCTATAAAACAATTTGTTTTCACGTATTTCTTAATCGAATGTTGGAGATGGCTTACTTCGACAATACACATTAGCGCAAGACTGTTATAATTGATATATATATATATATAAAGAGATGATATAGTGGACACTATTTGTGGGCACCGGGATGACGTGGCACTTCCTGGTGCTGCCACGTCACCCCGGTGCCCACAAATGGTGCCCACAATATCAAATTTGATATATATATATTATCATTTTAACCAATATATCCATGTCTAAAAACAGACATCCATAGCTATTCTTCAATCCAACAATAAAGTTAGAAGAGAGCATTCTCATATTGGAATTTGAATCCTCAAAGTTATTTCGTTGTATTGGAGTAGCATGAATATACATTGATTTTCAGGCGAAGTTGAAAATTTTTCTTGATATTCAGCTTAATTTGGCTAATTGCTTTCGTGCAATAACATTTTTCTCGCCTTAAATACATAATTTCTTGTGTATCCTTAATTATATAGTCCACCTTGGTTACGTCACTAGGTTTCTTCTCTTCTTTCAACGCCAACCCAATTGCTAGCTGTTTCAACATCAATTTTAATTAGTGACTCCTTTAAATTCCAAGTGAACGTACTAAAAATATATTAGTTTAATTGATTTCCAGAAAGGAAAGAGAATATTAGTTTACATTCTATTTTTGAAAAATGCAATTATTATTTTTGTAATAGGTTAGTCAATTAATAAGCTAACTCTCTATATAGGTTAGAGGTCCCTTGGTCCATAAATATTTTAAATCAAGGGATATGCAGAGTAGGCAGGGACCAGGAGGAGAGGACTTATACAACGGACTAACCCCAGAGCATATCTCCATAATCTTTCAGTGGGGAATATGCTGCACATGATACTCGAACTAATGAAGTCGGAGAAGGTACTCCCACGTCACCCCAATTTTTAACAACTCGTCTGTATCCATGTGGACTAAAAATACTATTATTAGTTACATGGATCGAGGTTGTTAGCCTTGGATTGCTTTTTAGTCGATTTGAATTGAATTTAAAAATCAACGGCTTAAAATTAAAAATATTTTGTTCAAATTTTATGTTAATTCCAAACCAAACAACCACAATATTTTGATTTTTTAAAACATCATAGATAGCTAAACATGTTGGAGAATTTAAGTTTTGGTGAAGACAAAAAGAGATTAATCAATCAGCTCAGAGAATAATCGATCAGATCAAGACGGAGCTTACTGCATCATTAACACTTGCATTCATACATCATTAACACTTGCAATAAAAATTATTTCACTCAAACAATAAAACCAAAAATACATCAGATTCTCCAACATACTAGTCAAAAGTATATTTTCCAAAAAAATCTTTCAACCAAATGTTTCACCTAAACATATGACGTGATATTCACGCAAATTATGGATGATTTTGTAACAATACACCTGTGCAAAAACATTTTAAGAGAATAGACCTTGTGACCGAAAAAGACGGTGCAAATGTTGTATTCAGTGTAAAGTGCACGCTTATAGTTGTAAAGAACTCGCAGAAAGTTAAATTACAGAGAGACAAGCTGGTGTCCCGCTATCCAATAATTCCAAACAGGTTTGAAATAAAAATGTTACTACATAGTTACAGGAGAGAGCACATGACCTTCAATAACAAAGTTTGTTTGGTAACACGTACACATTGAAACATTCTTCAAACCGTGAAAGACGTCTTTGCAGAAAGATGGGTAAGAGCACGTTTATGGTAAGTGTAGCGAATCTTCTTGTATTTTTGTACAAAAGCCGATAGATCAATCTCTCTGTCGAGAAGCTGCCTGTGTAAGGCATCAGATTCCTCATCTGATTTATTCATTGCGTCTACAGAATACAACCACGACAACTGATCAGACAAGTTTTGGTGATGATAATGATTCAATATTTTCAATATGTCGTCTCCTTGAGAAGAATTCACATAACAAGTATAAAATACACATGTATAGCTATGACATTGGCAGCAATCAATCTTATTCACGATTACAGTTAAAGCCAATATTGTTGCACCAAAGAATATAATTGAGACCATTTCGGTTCCCTCGCACACAATTAAAATTGAGGAAAACACATGTCCCTTCAGTCAATTGCAATGTCGTGGAAGTTTAGGCATCAAAAAATGCACAAGGCGAAGTTTTGAGGCCTAAAAGTTTCAAACATGTCTGTCAAGAAGAATAAATAGATATATGATGCAGGAATTAAGTATAGTGTTCTATGAAAAACGAAGAAAAGTGCAAGGGGAAGAGGTTTAAGTGAAAAAAATTGCCAACAACAGATCATAATAAGTAAAGACCAACTTAAAGCGGATAATTCAGGAGTAATTTGGGAAAAGGGGGAGGGAACTGGACTTGTCAAATAGGGGATATTATGATTGCAAACGACTGTGTGAGAATCGCTTTCATCCCAGTCAAAACAGATACGCGTATATGAAACCAAATTGAAAAGGAGACAGGGTTACTGCTACCAAATTTCAAAGTCAGATCCCAAAGATGTAATTTACGAGAAACTTAGATGTATAAAAAACAAGCAGTAAAATCTACCTTGTAGTCTATGAAGGAGAGAAGAGGGAGAATAATATTTCAGTGTTTCTTCCTTCTTCCTCTCTAAATCATGCAGTTTTTCTTGTGCGGAGGCCAGTTCTGTAGTTCGAATGATTCTACACTGAAGCCACAAAAGAAGATAAACGCAATGTCAATAATCTACTTAAAGGTAACTTAAATTTTTAAGGAAAATAAGGTTTTACAAAAATTAAAGAAAAAGATAACGTATATGCCTCCTTCGAAAACATAAATTTACCTGATTCCTAAGCTCCATTATGCGTGGCTCTTTCTCCAGATTCTCTCCTGCAAGCGAAATATCAACAATTTTCTTTGATTAAGATTTTCATTTGGTCTTGCTACGATAAAAATTAAACCAAATAACTTACTAGCAAGCTGCAGTGTTTCGTTCCTCAATTCATCTCTGACCTAATTTAATTATAAACAAGATCGAGAAGTGAGTAAAAATACTTGTGGCACTTCAACTCGCAACAATGTGAATGAAGAAAATACAGTGTCAATATAAGGATTCACATGTGAGTGCCGTCAGCCACAGAAAGATAATGGACAAACTCGAATCATATCAAGTGACAAGAGAGTCCAGTATATCCTCGATACGAAATAAACCAAAAAAAATCATACGGATATGAAACAATGATTGGATTAAAGAAACAGTAGCCTCTTTAACTGTTCAGAAGCAAATGGGAAGACCACAACAAGTATCAGTATTCATCATTAAAGGACATGACATCATGACAAAACATAAAAAGAACCAAAATTAGTTTTTTACCAAGTTAGAAACTTCTATTGCACATGATTCTAAAGATCCTATCGTAGAGAAAATGCAGAAAACTGGAAGTAAACCTTTTGTTCAAGAAGGTTGAACGACAGAGTGCAGGCATATTATAAAGACCATGAAATGTAACTTACCCTGTTTTGAGTTTTGACAGGCTCAAGTGAAAGTAAGAGGTTTTGATAAGCCTCCTTGTCAGATAACAGCTTTCTTAGCTCATCGACGCTGAAACATCAAACAATTAATATGATGATGGAACTCTACAAGTTTACAAATGATGGCAATTCGCTGCCAAAATTATTTTGCATAACTACATTTATTATTTCCATACGTGAAGTAAGAGAACATGATCATGTTAAGATAGTTGGATTTTAAACAAATAGAGAAAACTGCAAAGCAGTATCTAACATGTAACAACCACTTTCACAGTCCATCACTATCTTATGCAACAAGATAAAGAAAAAATCCATTATTGAATTAGTCTACAAGATAGCGATACGACACAAAAAAATATGATAAACAAGTCCACAAAAATTCATGTTCAACAAGGCTTACACTACCATAAAAAGCTCAACCTGTTGCTTATAGATAGGACCTCTAGTATTTACCAATAAAGAGGAGATAAGTTGATATCAATTTGTAGATGTCACACCCAAACATGTGAATAAGAAGTGTTCACATGAACTTTTAACTTACTAAAACTAAAATATCAATGACCAAGGATTATACATACTCTTGCTAGAGTGCCTTATTACCCATAAGCACCTGCCTATAGTTAATAAATTGGTCTAAATAAGACATAATTTGAATCAACACATATCCTAACAAGAAAGCTAGAAAATCAATAAAAAAAATCAAGAATGAGCCAAACAAACTAACAAAATTGTTTGTTCATTAAAATAACAAAATAAACTCAGCTCACAACTAATTGTTATTTTTTGAAACCCGTTGATTAATTACATTGAAAAGCATAACGTTGATCATTTTGCCTTTATTACAATTTTCCACAATGAGGTCTTCTATTTTTCTGTCTCACGGGTGAGTAACAACGCGCATGGCTGATCTTGGGAAACGTTGATTGGGAATGTTTAGGAAGGATAACATCGTTAAAATTCTCTTCCTATAAGGCACACGAAAGAATCCGTTTTTACAACTTCACCATGTAAGAAAAAGTGACGAACTATGAAAATTGGGGAAAAAACAAGAAGAAGAATTATTTAACAGGCAGAAAACATTGGAAGAAAACAAAATGAGCTTCGTCGTTGATCATCTCGTACAATTTAATACGACGAAGCACTCACCTTCTATCTTTCAACACAGCAATGATGCCCGCGGCTTCTGTGGGTGAAACATTCACCAGAGAATTTTGTCGATCTGCAGGTCTTGATTCACTGAAGCCGCTAGAGCTGGTGGAGCCAGCGCCAGGCGTCGCAGGGCGTGAGGATCTGGATGAACCAACGATAGAAGGCGGGTACCATGAATTTGTAGGTATCTCCTGTGGCCGTGGCTGAGGTTGCTGCTCCTGAGAATTCCTACAATCCGATTGAAAACAACAAAGTTTAAACTATAGCTGGCACAATAACGCAAAAATCTCATCACCAAAAGCAAACAAACAAACTATAAAACAGAAAAATTTCAGAGCATCAATTAATATTAAGTCATTACTTCCTTACAAAGAAAACCGATCGAGTTATGAAACAATGATTACCAAAAATTTTTGAACATGATTTTGAAATGGCTAAGTCGTCGATAGTCGGATTAATTCCAGATGGATCAGAAGAGGATCGAAAACCCTAAACAGAGAATCGATGCTTGGGAGAGTTTCTTTAGGGCTATGATTCTATTTGAGTTTGATTTGATTGGCCTTGACTTTATAATTTAAGCATTTACTTTGACATAGTTATCTTCTCTCTTTTATCCGTTAATCATATTATAATTTACATGTATGTTCGTTATTATACGCAAACAAATTTTAGAATGAGACTTCCAAAAAAATTAAAAATAAAAGAGTGCTTTCAAAATAATAAATATGAATAGTTTAAAAGAGAATATAATGAAATCATCTCTAAGTCTAAGCTTAGAGATGTTTTCAAAAATTTAAAAATTACATGTATATTTGGAGTAAGATATCCATAGTTATCGATTTCAAATCATTTTCATTGTTTAAGTATAATAAGAAATACTATTTGTTTACGCTATAATCTAAACTAAAACGATGGATTCAAATATTTCAATATGAAATAATTTGAAATTCATCTAAACCAACACAATGGACTACGAAATCTTTAAAATATAAAGCCATCTAAAAATTCATCTGAACTCACAATGGACTTCAAATCTTTAAAATATGAAATCATTTGAAATTCACCCAAACTAACACAATGAAATTCATCTCTAAAATATAAAGTCTATCAGGATTCATGCGGTCAGTGTAAATTGAATGTAAATAAGTGAAATATGAATTTGAGTTTCCATTGAAAAGTTGTTTTGATATAAAATGCCAATTTAGAGTTGATAGCTGTCCTCCGAGCATTATCTGGGACACTATTTTGAAGGAGATGTGGGGTTTTTTCACTGTTCACGGCATAAAAATTTTTTTTTTGATAAAATAATATAAATATAGGGCGTTTAGCAATCTACCGTATCACGCCAGCTGAGAGGGCGTGACAAAAGTTAATCACGCCCTCTCAACCGGCGTGATTGAGTTGTATCTATCGTATTTATCGTATCACGTCAGCGAGAGGGCGCGACAAAAATTAATCACGCCCTCTCAATCGACGTGATTGAGTTATTTTTTTTTAAAAAAAATGGAAGTCACCTCCATTTGGAGGGCGTGATTTCAAATTATTTTTTTTAAAAAAAAAATCTCTTTCTTCACAAAGAGGTATGGAATTGTGGGTGTGATATGTGGCGTAGATATTAACAAAAAGGCTATTCCAACGCGCAGTCTACAACTGCCAAAACAAGGACAATCGAAACCAAACTCTTCCTTTTGATTTATAGTTTGGATTTATTATTATTATATATTGGAAACCAAATGCCTTCTATTTTAGAGAACTAAGTAGTTTTAAATTCGATTTCTTTTAACCATAGAAATAACAAAAAGAATAGAACAAGAAAATCGTGAAAATGGGATAAGGATATAAAATACTTTATTTCTTTTTAATTAGTTTTTTTCGGAAAGAAAAAGCAAGTTTAGGTAGAATGAGCCAAATTTGGAGGGACTGACTTCAAATTATGTTTTTTTTAAAAAAAAATTCCTTTCTCCACAAAGAGGTATGGAATTGTGGGCGTGGAGCTCATGTGACCAAGTGACGGTGTCCCGTTAAATCTTTATTTCCAAATCCGAAAACCGAATTTATGACAACATCCACTTCCAATATAAAAATAATAAACATAAAAAATAACACACGCATATGGGAACACTACCAAAATAGTAAATACATTTCCTTCCTCCAGTAAACAATCAAATATATTATATACATTTCCATTGTTCTAGGGGAGTGCACTTATTTAATCGTGTTTAAATATTCAATGTAAATTTTCAATTAATATGTTAATATTCTTTTACGAAATCAATTTTAATTGCAATAAATAAAATTGTTAGAGAATATCTCGATTTCTTTTAGTGTTGAATTTAAAGTTCATGGGTCGAAAAAACATTTTACCTAACATTATACTGCGATCGAGTTAAAGTTACTCACCTAATACAAGGGACCGGAGATGACATTACTCCCACGCAAGGCAAAGCATACACATGTCGTTCTCTAGGAACCCATATAACGATTTCCCAAATAGATTTGTTAGATAAGTTTTCCAACCTTCTCTACAGTTGGCAGTTTGTCCGTCTGTCTGAATAATATATTCATATGGTTTAGCTGACAGGATGACTATTACGCGAACATGAAATATATTTTTAAAAATGTAGCAATGATTTAATGTTTGTGAATATTCACATTCTTATGACTCCACGAAATACCCAATGTCAATTACTGGGATTGCTAGTTTTGGTTTTTAGATTTTGATCGAAAGTCAATATCTCCATAAATATTTATATGTCAGAAAAAAATAAAAAAGAAGATCTTCTGAAAATAAAGCAACCACATCACTTTAAATTCGCTGAAAGGAAGCTATTTCTATTAATGAAATCTATATCTTATTTCAATTTTAAAGCCAAAAGATTGAGACATGAGTAGGATATTTCACATAATAAAAGAAAACAAGCCAAATTTTATTTTCTCAAAAGTGCAAACGGCTATCAACATTACTAAATCATTTTACAACATATTTAGCATGGATTATAAGTACCGTCGACCCTGCATTCGATGCGAAGACAAACGGATCTTTATCCTCTATTATATAATTATCACACTAATTAAATCAGTTTTCCATTACAAAATTTAAAAAGTTAGGACATGGTTGGCTCTTACAATTTTTTTTTTCAGCTTTTGCATAAAGAAGAAATCAATTGCTTAATTATGCTCTTTTATTTTTAAAGAACAATTATCAAACTAACTTAGCAGTTTCCTTACAAAGGTGTTAATTAGGACATCGTTGCCTCTTACAATTTTTTCCAACTTTTGCATAAAGAAGTAACTCAATTGTGGCTCTTGTAGTTCTTTTCTTTTAAAATGTTAGCATGACATAACATCTGGTCATGTGATTAATGAAGTTGGTCATAATTCGGACACGAAGACAAATTCTGAGACACGTAGACATATATCACAAACAGAATCGGCCTCCGAAACTAGATCATAAAATTCCCGCAAGATTGGAAAAAAAAAAATTGCAATGTTTCATCCTGATTACTGAAAATAAAAAAACTATACCCTTCCTACACTTTAAAAAAACTAAAATTTATTTAGTTTTTCTGAAGATAAAACCATATCAATTGAATCATAAGTGAAATTAACTGTATTCAATATGGAAGAATAGGCTCAACGAGAGTCCCCTTCCCCAAACGTAACCGCGAAAATGATCTCCTCAACTTGGACGACATACGATCGATTTGGCTGCACTGATCTTATCCTATACGATTCACTCCTCTTCAATTTACCCCTGGAAGAAGATGACGCAGTCCCTGCAGGATTTTTTAATCTGATCTCGCCTTCGTTTTGTATGCTAATCACAGCAAAAGAAGGGTCCATCGATATGGATCGATTCAATCCGGCGATCGAACGCGGAGGAGACTTCATCTCAATCGCATGCGGCAGCTCCAACGACACACAGTGGCGGAGGAAGCCAGAACGCTGTGCACTCGGCAGCGATGGTTCCGTGTTGTCCGGCGTGTAATAATCTTCCCCATCAGGAATGTAATTCGTCTGCGCAGTGTCCCCTGAGATTTCCTGGGGATTTTCCAGCGTCAGAATCGGGGACCGGCACAGGGGGCAGCTCGTGTGGGCGAGAAACCATTGATCAATGCATCGGACATGAAAAGCGTGCTTGCAGTTAGGCAGCAGTCGGACCAGATCTTCGTCCTCCAGTTCACCAAGACACACAACGCATTCTTCTTGACCCAATCGGAGGTACTGGTCGCCGCCTTTCACGGCGGAGAACGCCAGAACAGGGATAGCATCGAGGACCTTCTTCTCCACTCCGGCTGACACGAGAGGCACGGCCCGCAGTGCTGCGGTAGCGGGTTCTTGCCTCCTCCGTCGCAAGCAGTACTTTACGAGGAATAAATGATAGATGATTATGGCAATAGATGTGGCAACTATGCCGACCATAGAGATCAGCAATGGCGACAGAAATGAACTGGACTGTGCTCTATTCTGTGATGCAGGCGGTGAAGTCACTCCCTCCATAGATCATGATCCTGTAGATTCCTCCGACAGAATTTTAATTTAAGAATCCTTCTGTGTCTGTGTTTTCTGAGTAATGAATTCAAGAAAAATGGTAGGAGAGGAGATCTTGGCACTCTTGAGTGGACGTTTGTTGGAATATATAATTTATATATTGGAAGAAAATATCACGAATGCATGGACACGCGTATACGAGAGTAATTAAGGTTTAAAAATGGTGGTGATAAATGCAACAGGTGGAGCTGAATCCGGCGATTGGATCTAGAAAATTTGAATGCGTAGATTAGGCTTTGATTTTTTTATTAAGTATAGGTATGTCTATTTATTTAATTATATCGTCTGTTGCTCGACTTTTGACAGCTCGATTCCAATTTGTTGTTCCATACATTTAATTCTCATATATATTGTCAAGAAATAATCATAAAAGAAAAGAAGAAAAACAATGTTACGTGCACGTAACGGTTGATTTATATGCTATATAATGCACATACATACATATCAAGCTTGATCTTCAAAATAAAGCAGATTGGAAGCTTAGTGGTCGACTTTGTAAACTAATCGAAGTTTACAAAAAAATTTAATTGTAGGATTAGAAAAGTGTTTTTTGCTTGTTTAATTTATTATGGAAATCATAGAAATCATATTTTAGTAAATTTATAACTTACCATAATCAAAATGCATACATTATGGATGTACATTATGAATGCCTTTATGTTGAGTTTGATTAGAGAATATGATAAAATGAGATGGATATACACTTACTTAAAATATCATCGAATTGAATATAGATTCGAGCCTCATTTTATTTGAATGAGATATGTAAGAATATTTATATTTGATTTTGATCTATAGATAAAATAAAAGAAAGACATATTTTTCTTTTAAATAATAATTAAATAATAAGTAATGAATGGATGATAATATTGGATTTTAATATAATAATTTGATTGATGTCTGGAAAAATATTGTCGACTTGATTATGTATGCTAAATATTGTTAATTTGATTTTATTGGATAAATACTGCACCGTCCGATGAGAAAGATAAGTTGGATTGATTATCCAATATCCAAACAAACATAAGTTTAATATAATCGCACCATTATGGAAACATATTATCTCCCGGTTCGCTGGATTATTGTTGATTCTCGATCTTAAATTGTAACATAACTCATAACTCAACTTGAACCATTAAACTCAAAATTAAATTTCCTTCTTAATTTCATAAACTTTATGCTCATAATTTCTTATAAAATCCCAGCATATGACTGTATAAAAATCATACATGCTAAAAATCATTTTGTAGACGTTAATTTGTCATGAAAATTGCCAAAAATCTCATAAATCAAATAAATTCTAAAAATGATGGAAAACATCTTAAAATATGCTTAAAATATCAAATAAAGTCACGAACTTTGGCAGCCCCTAAGATTCGAAATCTCAATTTTCACAAAATTGACCCGACGAGGCTCACTTCGAGCGACAAAACGGCAAAAATCATCAAAAATCCAATTCTTAACCGAATCACTCCCTGTCTCAACCCACGTCACACTAACTCAATATATTAGTCATAGGAACAAACAAGAATCAAAAAAGATTCAATAAGTGACCAACCCGACACTCGTAAACCCACTGCCCGCGAGCAGACTGCAATCAGGACACGTGCTAGCCATAAAACTCATAACTAATTCGTTTCTCGACCAAATCGATCTCCATTTGGACCTGCGTGATCCTAACTCAATGATCTATCTCCTACAATCAATATTTACCACATAGACCACATAAAGTGACTTACCCGACCCCAAAAAACTCTACTGTCGCGCACAGACGACAAGCCAGAAGACGTGCTGATCATAAATTCGTAACCAATTCATTATTTGATCAAATCACTCTCTGTTTGGACCCTCATGATCCTAACTCGATGGACTAACTACCAGGACCACCCTTGGACTGAACCCCAGCCCTATGAGCTGTCCATGACTGAAGCACATCAAGAAACAATTCAAATGCTTGGTAAAAATCCTGATACATGCATGGATCTCAAACAACAAACATAGATCGTATCATAACGCATACAAATCATGCAACATCATTTCAAAACAGTGTAATATGATTTAAATGATGGGAAAAAGGAAGGATAGAACATGCTTTTTTGGAGAATTTACGTAGACTACGTGTTACCGGGACGGAGGACTCGAGATGGGATGATCAAACCTTCAAAAATCACCAAGAAATCAATGGAGATCGGCCAAGGGGAGGGTGACGAGGTGAGGAAGGAGGAGGGAGGCTAGATTTTCGAAATTTAGGTTTAGAGAAATGAGATGAGTTCCAAAAGACCCCTTCAAGGATAATAAATTAGGAAATTAAGAGAGTATTTTCCCTACTTACCCCCACTATTTAAAATATTGATTAAAATTCAAAGCTTAAACTTTAAACTCCTAATTTTCGTATTATAAAATCCATTAATTTTAAAAATGTAGTAAAACTCATTAAAATAGTCCGCATAGGCGAAAAACGGGTTCCCCTTGGCAAATATACATAAAATCCATATTTTTCGGAAATTACTGCTTAAAATAATAAATTTTGGATCCTAAAAATCTGAGGACTTAAAAAATTAAATAAGTTTTCACCTCGATCGTCCTCAATCTCGTCCACGCGTCCGGAACTCAACATGCTAAAAAAATGTCATGCACATCTTAAAACATAAAATAACACTTAATCTCATAAAATGACACTTAATTATCTAAAAACCATTTTTCGTCTAGTCATACACTCATTCTTACGTAATCAAGATTTCTGGGAGTTACAACTCTCCACCCTTATAGAATTTTCGTCCCCGAAATTAGGCTACGTACCGAAAAGCTCTGGGCAGCGCGTCCGCATATCGACCTCGGTCTCCTAGGTAGCTTCATCCTCTGAGTGATTCTGTCAATCGGACCTTGACCATCGACATACTCCGCTCTCTAAGCCTGCGCACCTCTCGTGCCAAGATCTGCACTGGTAGCTCCTCAAAAGATAGATCCGATGCTAACTAGAACGGCTCTAAGTCCAACATATGCGATGGATTCAGGACGTACTTCCGCAGCATCGAAATATGAAACACGTTATGCACCGCTGACAGACTGGGTGGTAGTGCTACCCGATACGCCAACATACCAACCCTCTCCAATATCTCAAAAGGCCCAATGAATCTCGAACTGAGCTTGCCTCTCCGATCCAAACGCATCACACCCTTCATGGACGATATACTCACAAATACGTGATCACCTACAGCCAATTCCAGGTCTCGTCGTCTACGATCGCCATATCTCTTCTGATGACTCTGTGTTGTCCTTATCCGATCTCGTATCTGGGTCACAATGTCTGTTGTCTGCTGCACTAGCTCTGGCCCAGTCAATACTCTATCGTCAACCTCGTCTCAGTGCATGGGAGATCGACATCTCCTTCCGTACAGAGCCTCATATGGAGTCATCCCAATTGATGCCTGAAAGCTGTTATTGTACGTGAACTCTACCAAGGGCAATCTAGAGTCTCACGTACCCTGAAAATCTATCACACAGGCTCTCAGCAAATCCTCTAGAATCTGGATGACTTCCTCCGTCTGGCCATCTGTCTGTGGGTGAAAATCTATACCGAACGACAACTTAGTCCCCAACGCGGTGTGCAAGCTCTTCCAAAATGCAGATGTAAACCTGGTGTTGACACAATAGAGACTGGAATACCATGCAGCCTAACAATCTCTCTATATATAGCTCTACGTACCGTGTCAAGGTGAACGTGGTCTTCATCGATAGGAAGTGCGCGGACTTGGTGAGTCGATCCACAATCACCCAAATTGCTGTGTAACCTCTGGGACTCCTGAGCAATCCAACCACAAAATACATCGTGATGTTCTCCCACTTTCACTCAGGAATAGGGAGCAGATGTAATAGCCCTGCTGGTCACTGATGCTCTATCTTGACCTGCTGACAGGTCAAGCACTCGAATACAAATCGTCCAATGTCCTTCTTCATCCCCGACCATCAATAAAGAGTCTGAAAATCCCTGTACATCTTCGTACTTTGAGGGTGGATAGAGTACGTCGATGCATAAGCCTCTGATAAGAGCTCAGCTCTCAACTGTTCAGAAAACGGCACCCACATACGATCTCTGAAACGAGTGATCTCATCCTTCACCGTATACAGACCTCGTCCTCTGGCCTCATCTCTCTGCCTCCACTGCTGTAACTACTCTTTAGTAGCCTGACCGTCCCTAATCCGATCTCGAAGAGTCGGTTAAACTGTGAGTGCTGATAGGTTAGGTGCACAGCCTTCTGAATAAAACTCCAATCCAAATCTCTGAATCACATCCTGTAGTGGTTGATCGACTGATAAGCATGCCACCGCTGAAGTCTTCCAGCTCAAGGCATCTGCCACCACATTAGCTTTACCCGGATGGTAGCTAATGTCATAGTCATACTTCTTAATCAACTCCAGTCATCTACGCTGCCTCATGTTCAGCTCCTTATGGGTGAAGAAGTACTGGAGGTTTTTATGGTCGATGAAAATCTGATACTTCTCACCATAAAAGTAGTGTCTCCAAATTTTCAGCGCGAACACTACTGCTGCAAGCTCCAGATCATGCATCGGATAGTTCTGCTCATAACACTTTAGTTGTCTCGACGCATATGCGATAGCCTTGTCACCCTGCATCAGAACTATACCTCAACATCTCAGGGAAGCATCTGTATACACCACAAACTCCTCATGATCCACAAGCATCGCTAAAACTGGCGCTGAGGTGAGAGCCTCATTCAGCTGATCGAATCTCCTCTGACACTCGGGACTCCACACATATTTCGTATTCTTCTTGGTCAGGGCTGTCAAGGACACTGAAATCGAAGATAAGACCGTGATGAACTTACGGTAGTATCCTGCTAAACCCAAGAAACTACGAATGTCCGCTGCATTCTTCGGAATCCTCTAGTTCTGAACTGCCTCCACCTTCGATGGATCGACTGAAATCCCCTCTAGAAACGATATGCCCCAAAAACGCCACCTGCTCAAGCCAAATCTCGCACTTGATGAGCTTGACATACAATCTGTGATCTCTCAAAGTCTGTAGTGCGGTCTGCAAATGCTGTCTATGCTCCTCTAAGCTCCTCGAGTAGACCAAGATGTTGTCGATAAAAACGATGATGAACTGGTCTAAGTACTGCCTAAAAACACGGTTCATCAAGTCCATGAAGATCGTTGGGACATTCGTCAGTCCAAACGGCATCACGAAAAACTCGTAGTGGCCGTAACGTGTCCAAAATGCAGTCTTGGACACGTCTTCCTCTCTGACTCGCAACTGATGGTACCCTGATCTCAGATCAATCTTGGAGAAAATCGAAGCTCCCTGCAACTGATCAAACAGATCTTCAATCCTCGGGAGTGGGTACTTGTTCTTCACTGTAACACGGTTCAACTCTCGGTAGTCGATGCACAACCTCATGCTGCAATCCTTCTTCTTCACAAACAGAACTGGCGCGCCCCATGGAGAAAAAGCTAGGACGAATAAATCCCTTGAGATAGGCAATGTACCTGGCATCAGCTCAATCGAAAACTCCACCTCTCTCCCCGGTGGAACTCCCACAACGTAATCAAGGAAAACATCTGCAAAGTCCCTGAATACCTCCACATCAGACAGTGAAGGGTTTGCTGAATCGACTGAAGTGATAACACTGGCCATGACATCCAAGCTCAACTAGCTTTCTGGCCTGCAGAAAAGAGATAAATCTGGGCTTCCACGACCCCTTTGCTGCCTCAAAGAGAAAAGTCTCTTGCTCTGTCGGCCTAATCGTCACTGACCTATGATGAAAATCAATCACTGTTTCATACTCTGTCAATCAATCCATACCTAGAATGAGATCGAATCCTTGCATCGGCAATACGATCAAGTCTGCCCTGACAGCATGATCCTGAAACATCATCACCAATCCCTGAACAACACTGGTCGTCGTTAACTCCTCTCCTGATGGGATAGCCACTGCGAGAGCCACACCCAAACTCTCCGAAATAATACTCATCCTCTGAACGAACGCACTCGAGATGAACGAATGAGTCGCCCCTGAATCTAGCAAGGCGAGGGTAGTGACACCTAGAACATGGATCTCGCCTGAAATCGAAACGTCACAGAGGCACGCGTTTACAACCAATCTAGATTTCAATAAATAGTTTAGATGCCTAAAATATTTCTAGGTTCGCTAGTCCTACCCGTCTAAGTTCCCAAGACAAGTCCTAGAAGGTCTATAGTTCTACTTAGATCCAACCCAGTAACCTAAGGCATAGAATCTTCTAACGGTGCTCTACTCAAACGGCAACTAGAACCCAGCAAACTCCTTGGGTCCCTGCTTGCGGAACCGCTCAGCCACATCCTCCTCGTGCGACTTCCCAGATCGCTCCGACTGTCTCTCTAACATCCTAGTGATCCCGGATAGTATGTCCACGCTAGCCCTCTCATAAGGCGTCAACTGTGGAGGTGGGGGAGGAGGAGGTGCATCATCCTTTTGCTAGTCTCTAACACGTCTGGGAGGCATACTGACACCCAAACCTTCACGTAAATCCAAGTGCATGACTAGGCGTCTCACTCTTAAACTCTTAAGGTAAAAATAATGCAAAAATAGAACATGCATCATGCGAAAATATGAATCGTGAAAACCATAAAACTTACAGACTGACGGTGCAAATAGCAAAGCTACTTAGAAGATCATCTTCCCTAATGGATAAATGGTCAATTATAAATCTTTTCACTATTCATTAGAGAACAACACAACATATACTAGATTTCACAAGAGGTTATCTCACATCAAAGATTCGTACTATGATGAGACAAAAGGACACTGTTTCCTATCAAACAAGAGTTTTTGAATTTTGCACAGGTTGGTGATTGTTGATAAGCTTCTGCTATATAAGATGGAAGAACACTAACGTGAAGAATTAAAATCTCAATGAAGTATGATACAAATTGGTAGATGTTTTTCATTGCCAACATTCACTACATGCAATGATTTAATTAAATCGAATAGATTCTGGTATAATTAGAAGAATCATTTTCTTTTTCTTAAAGAAAATCTTCAACTTGTTTTGTCATAGACTATTCCATATTTATAACGTCATTTGAATTGCCGAATAATTTATAAATATCAGGGCGCTGAATAAGTGTTTACCTGACAAATTAGAAATATTCTGAACTGCACCAAACATGGAGTCGTCAAGATGGACCAGACCCGTTGGGTTAGTCCGTCCCGTCATAAAAAATAGGCGAGATGGGCTAGTAAAATCACAGCCCGTCTGGAGGCGGGCCTAAACGGGTTGAACCTTTTGGATCGTGAGTTGTGATAGGACGGGGTGGGTTGATACGCTGGTCATTAAACAATATTTTATTTTTAATATTTTTTTTAAATTTACTCTATAAACGTAACAAACACACAAACCCTTTCTCCAATTTGGCAATTTCCATCTTCTACCCTCCGTCTTCTTCACTGCACACTCTACAAACCCTTTCTTCAATCGGGGTGCATTCGCTGTTGTCACCTTGAAGCCTTGGAACCATGATTCGCAGTAACGGTCATGGAGATCGTCACGAAGGTCTCCGTTCCAGTTTTGTTACCGTTTCACGGAACGGTCATGTCGCGGAATTTTTTAAAAAGTATGAAAAAATTAAAGAGTTTGGATAAATATTTTTATAAATGATTGATAATATTACTTAATTGAAATAAATGAAACTTTCGAATATTGCTTCAATAATAAAAATATAAATGTGTAACAATATGTTTTTAACAAAATTGAAATAAAAGGAAACTTTCGAATTTTGTCAATATGAAAATGATACTAGTTTTGACCACTGCCATACTTTTTATCGGTGGAAAATAACCTAATTATTTGGGTCGTTTACAAAAAATGGGATATCACAACACTCTCTATTATTAAGGAATTAAGGTTATTGTAATGTAATTACAGTCTACAAATGAATAATAACTTAACAACAAAATTTTTATTTTTTTCGACTAACCTATATGTATAATTTCCGCTATAAAATTTTCAAATAATCTTATTTTTATAATTATTTTCCAAAAATGATATAATTCAATTATTCATTATAACATTTTGGTGGTTCACAACACAAGTTGATTTAACATTAAATATCTCGTCTGATCTACCCAATTCCATCAAACATTCAACGCTCAAAATTAGTCAACCTTTTACTTGAAAATATTTCAGATTGCGTTATTTTAGCGAGAGATTATGTTTCCCTTCGTTGTCTTTCCTTCTTCGTCCATGAAAATGAAACCAAAAATTCCACTCAATTCATCTCTCACCCATAAGAAATTTTCTTACTTACTTACATCTTCCAACATCATAATAAAAAATAACTTAAGTTTCATTTCCAAATCCTTTTTCAGGTTTCACGTTTTCTAGCATTGTGGAGGAATAGAATATTGAGTTTAAAAATATGAAAAACAAATGAAGGGAGAAAATAGCAGATATTCCAAACCTATAGGGCTATATTTAAATTTGTTTTCTAAAATCTTACTATTTAACCCTATGAAGTCTGTGAAGCGTGTGCCCTAGCTTACCATCACTCACGTCCCGAATTCCTCACGACCATGGTTCGCAAAAACGGTCGCGAAGATCGTCGCAGGGTATTCCGTTCCGGTTCCATTATCGTTTCACGGAACGGTCACGGAACGGAATTTTTCGAAAAATATAAAACAATAAAGAGTTTTGGATAAATATTTTATAATTGACTAAATAATAGTACTTAATTTACAAATCCAACAAAAAGTAATATTACTGATTATTCTTCATTAATTAAAATAGAAAGTACATATGAACGAATATGACTTGTTTATTTTCACACTTCAAATTATACAACATAAATAGTGGAACACAAGTGTTCATCTTCTTTATAAATTTAGTGATGGATAAAGCTGGACGTCGTCTCTAATATTCACCATCTTGGATGAAATATCGTGTGTTGAGCAAAATACTTAGTCAATTAATATGTCAAGTATATTCAAAGGCATATATTTTTAACCAAAAAACCTAACAGATAACAAATATGGTAATAAAATGATATTAATATATGGAATAGAAATTAATAAAATCTAATATATTCACATATTAATTCACAATTAAATTTAACATGTAAATGTACCTGAAAATTCCGTGGACTAATACCAAGATGAATGACGTGGGGGAAGGAAATCATTAGTATATTCTCCCTGCGAATCTGGCTGCGAAAATTGATCATTAGCATATGATTGTGGATATAAATCAGTGTAAAATTGTCCCAGTGGATTAGATTGAATCGGGGACTTGAAATAGAGTTCGGATGGCGTACTGAATGCGGATTTAATAGTGCTTCGTCTCGACGATGATAATCACGAAACTCTTGGTGACCAAAATAACTAGTAGCCCCACTACGAGATATGCAATCATAGTTATGCGGTCTAATACCACTTGTCGTAGGTGATTCGTATTCATAATGTAAATTTTGTCGACTACTAGAATGTCCATCAAATTGATTACTCGTATGACCAGCATATTGAGATGACCCATAGTTATATCCATAATTTCCATATCTACTTGCATCAGATGATTAATTTTCATTTGAGTCCCGATTTCTTGATTTATAATTATTTCCAATTGAATGTGAAGACTTTTTATTTGTTCTTCGACACCCATATATGAATGTGAAGATCCGCTAAAATGTTCATTGTCTTCGGCACTTGAGAAACCTGATAAACTTGCCAGAAAGCGACGTTGTTCCTCTATCCCAGGGCGATAACCATGATCAGTGTCTTGCGTGACATAATAATTTTCTTTCCCCCGTGCCCATGTCATGTCAGTATCCGTTGATCATCTTGTTGTTCTTGATCAGTGTCTTGATTTTTCTGACCCCTTTCTCGATTGTTCCCGTCATCATCATCATCACTGCTGTCATTGGTGTTATTATCAGGTTCATCACAATCACTCAATAAGATTCCCTTCCGTTTAGTTAACATCGAGCTTCCCTCATTATTTTTCTTCTTTGAATGACTTTGACCACTATGACCTTGGACATTTGATGTTTCTTCTGTTGAAATTGCTTTTCCAACTTCTTTCACTTTCTGAGGTGCAAACCAATTTTTTTATACTCTTTCGTTTTGATGGAAACATGTACGAATCCATTCCCTTCGATGGTAGCTGAGTTCCTTCTCTCACACTGAAGCTACGAGACATAGGTTTTCTCAAATCTTGATTTTTACCACGTGATGAGCTACCGCCAAAATTTCCTAAAATCAAACAACATAAATTAATAAATATAAAAATCTTTATATATAAAACAATAAAAAAATATTTAATCGAAACCTAGAAAATTAAATTTTAGTTTTACCTGAACCATATCTGTTACGCATCTCCTCCTCAAATTCTTGTCTTCTACGACTTTCTTTCATTGCTTTTCGCAATGCCCTGATTTCAATGCCTTCCAAAGTTTCTTCATTGGTACATTCAAATCTATCATCATCTTCACTATCACCATCAAGGCCATGTATGCTCTGTTGTATTGCACTAATTGCCATTTCTTTTTTCTTTTTTAGTACACTTCTCGCAGACTTGGTATCTTGAAGATGTTTCCGTAGCATCAACATTATCTCCTTCGGAGCTTTAGTACATGACCCAACATCATATAATGATTCACGTATTTTTGTACTTTTAAAATAAAGAATGAAAATAGTTATTGTAAAAAATGTAATGCAATGAGCAAAAATCAGAAAGCATGAAAATAGTTTGAAATAACATACGCAGAAAGCATGAAAAAATTTTGATATAACATACACATAAGATTTAATATCTTCACATTCTTTAAAATAGTTTTTGTCGTTCAACAGTTATCATTCCTAACACTACTTTTATTCATGAAAAAGAAACATGAAAAATAAACTCAATTATCAACTTAGAGTTTAAAAAACTATTCAAATTTAAGTATCATCTATATCAAAGTTAAATATGTATAATTGCCTATCATCGATAACTTGGTTAAGAAAATAAAATGAATCCCACCCCCTCACCAACTACACATTATTACTAAAATATCATAACTCTTTTCTTTAATTATTATCTTTTTACAATATAATCTCACACTTGCATTCGATCCCACTAGTAATATGGCAAAAATATTTGGTGGGTTTAGTTTGTATTTGCATAGATAAAATTTTCTTTATATTTAATTTACTCATTTGATAAGTCCTAGGAAGATTAAAAATGAAAAATGATTAAGTTAGGGAACTAGAAGCTCAGTTCTAGTTCGTATATACGATAAATAAAAGTCCATAATAACAATTATTAATCATTAATCACCAAATGATCATGCAAAAAAAAAAAAGTCATACGTACGTTTCATAATTAATTTTACATCTTAATAATTCTTAGTGATGTATGTGCGTGTTAAATAACCTACGTATAACGCAAATGCAAAAAAAATAAATCTTAATAATTAACGACAATTATGACAACAAATTAAATAAAACAAGACAAAGTACTTATAAAACATGACAGAGGAACATGAATTCTATTTGGCAGGTGGGTGGTGTGTCCGAAATTGAAAGAATATCATTAATGTACGACGAAAAATGTTAAACACGAACATAAAATCTCAAACTCATTTTATACACAACTAGTTTCTATAATTCATAGATTTTCGACTAATTCAACTTACATAATGTACGCAACAAATCCAGAAACATAACTAAAATGTGAATTAGAAAAGATATCTCATATACTTCCAAAAGGAAAGACTGTCGTAGGACAAAGTAAATAACTTACTGCAATCCCAACTGATAGATTTCACTAGATCTATTAATCGAAACCAAGCTGGGGATATATTGTAGGAATTATGTGAATTTTGAATGCCGAGACATACGAGTGAGGTTCAAATTTATGGATATTGATTCTGCGTAAAAATAGTACATAAAAGTTTTAATTTTGTCGTCGTGCAATCATAAGAAGCAACACAACAAAAATCTACATAACTTTTTCACATGCAACTTGCATGTGATGCAAGTCTCGGCAACACTTTGTTGGAGCCAGCTCATTTTCAAAACCGCAGCAAAAGTCAATAAACAATAAAGTAACAAAAGTTGAACAAAAGTAGGGAAAGGGGTCAGCCACTGTTTACACATTGAAATTCAATTTCCACTGTTTACACAGTAAAATTCAATCGCCTTCTCCAGTTCTCCAACCATTTCACAAGAAAACAATGAAGCTGTACCTCCGAAAGCTCAGGGTGCCCATTTCTCTGTGTCTCCAAATACTGCAAAGACGCCATCGATCTTCGGCTCTCTGTTTCCGCTCTTCACAGGTGTGTTCATTCGTACTCTAATTTGTGTATGTTAGCAATTTTTCTCGTCACGGATGGTACAAAATCACTCCCACACCTCAGCAGTTTCCACTCCCACCAAATGCCTTCCGTTCCGGCCGTTCCAGCTATTTCACGCCGCTTCCGTGCACAAACACGCCGTCCCAGAGTAGCCTCCGTGAAGACCTGGAACTTCGCATCGGCAGGCTGCTTTCCAGTTCGGAACGGCCGTTCCGCTCCCGTTTTGGCGAACCATGCTTGGAACAACATTTTCAGTTTTGCTTGTGGTCCTCTCTCGACCGTCGACACAATTCTAAAGGTAAGTAACTCCGTTTGTGGAGAAGCCCTTCACTGCTGCTATCATTTCGATTTTTGGAGAGTATTATTCGATTTTAGTGCGTATGTGTGGATAGGAGAAGATGGTATTTATGTATCCTAGCTTGCTCACAGGTCTTGGATTAATAATAGTGGCGGGAGGATGGTGGGATTTTTTCAAGTTTACGCTTCTTGAAACGTAAACTGACTTGAAAAGGACTTAAAGGGACCAGCATAAGGGATTGGGCCTGTTAACCCATTGAAAGAAACATCAAAGTACTTGAGATAGACAAGTGCTTCGAAAGATGCTGGGATGGTTCCAGAAAGATTATTGTGAGAAAGATCTAGATCTCCAGACTCGCTAACTTACCAATCGACTCAGGAATAGACCCTTGAAATCTGTTTCGCGTCAAATTAAGATTGACAATGCTCTCTAAGCCATTAATAGAGCTAGGAATGATGCCTGATAGTAGATTTTCTGATAAATCAAGAACGCGACAGCTTTAAGATTTCCAATATCTGGAGGTAGAAAACCCGATAAAAAATTAGAAGATAGATCTATCTTGAGAAGATCACTGAGTTTCCAGAGGCTTGTGGGTATGGCAGATTTAATCTGTTATTCCACAAGTTTAGTTTCCTGAGAGAAGTAATGTTTCCAATGCAGTCGGGGATAGAACCTGTTATTTGATTCTGGTAAAGTAGTATTTCATTCAAATTCTGTAATGTGCAGAGAAAATTAGGAATCGGTCCGCTGATTTTGTTCTCATAAAGAAACAGTCGTTGAAGTTTTTTCAAGTTTACAAAACTATTCAGAATAGCTCCCGTGAGATCATTACTGTACAGCCTTAAAGCAATCAACGTTTCAAGATTTCCAATACTAGTTTTTAAGATTGTGCTATGTATGAAATTACAAACTTGAAAAAAATTGTTCTAAATCTAATCCTAGTGGGATAACCCGCGAGCCCGCCAACCCGAGGCAGGGCGGGACGGGCCAGAGGTTTAGGAACCCGCCAGATTGGTGGGCCGGCGCGGGGCCACGGCAAGGCGGTATGGGCCGTCCCGTTTGACAGTACGGTCCAAACTTATAACCTTTTGGACTGGTAGGTTTCCGTAACATCATAGGAGTTTTGAATATTTTAGTTTTGAATATTTTATGTTTAGATTTTTTCAAGTCATTGACCGACACAGACACTCTGTTTTCCTTACAAATGCAAGTTATCCTTTCCCTATTCATTATCATTTACCTGGGGTGGAGGGAGGAGGTGGTGACTAGCGGGGGCACCCCTTCCTCCTGAAATTTCTTGATATTTAAGTTTATATTTGTATATAAACATACAGAAAAAAAATTATTTTTCCCCATTTGTAAAAGTTCCTTCCACCGGAAGTGGAATTAAAGCTTCTATGCTAATTAAGCAGTCAGATAATTGATGTAATAATTGGTTTAAACATAAGTAGTTCATGTTACATACTTTTTTTATCTGTACGCGTGATCTGAATTTCAAGAGTTTGTAATTCTATTCACTGGGCAACTATAAACCCGAGGAAGAAGGTCGTTCCCTATTATATGATGAAAGATGGAGCGGTAGATGGAGTTGAAGCCATTATTTGTCTTTAAAACCTGGTACGGTCTCTTTAATACCTGGTACGATGCTTGTTGGAGCAGGCTTATTTTCGACACTATCCTTGTCTAATCTTCAACAATTTTCTGCCTCATATAAAATCCCTCTGGGCCCCTAACTTCTCCTCGCTTCTGCCTTTTGGCTCGCCTAATTACGCCATGAATAAATTTAAATACACTCATATTGAATATATTCAAATACGAAACAAACAAGTATCTCAACCTTGACTCGCTTAATTGCACCATTAATAAGCTCATATTGTAGAAAAAATCTCCCACCAATCAAATTTTTCCCTACTGTCACATGCTGCAACTGATATTTGACGGCGGTCTCATGGTGTTGAGATCCGTGTCTGCCATGACTTGCTCAACGACAATGGCATCGATTGTTGCGAGAAAACACGAAACCTTGTCGAGAATCAAAATAAATGCATCAAAATCTCTCATGTACAACTGAGGGAACGTAAAAAAGAAAGACAACCTTCTTGACTCGTCTTAATGCACCAATAAGTGACGATCTCACAAATATCAGTGGGTCGACAATATCGGCCTTGACCATATCAATGAATTCATCTGCTTTGGTTAAAAACATTTTATTGTAGATTACACTTGTTTTTTTGAAAGGAAAACATCAAAAAGAGTAAAGCTGACCTCTTGTAACATCAACTCCAGTATTTGGATCTCCAGACCCAGTAATTTGGTGACAATGTCGCTGCCTTTGAGTCCTTATACAACTGTTTTCATTGTCAATACTTGGGCTATCAACTTTTAAAAAATTACCAGGAAAGACTCCTTCAGCCGTTGTTTTTGTCGAGGGCATATGTCACCTTTTCTCTCTATATTTGCATCAGTATCTCCTCCAATCTGTAGCTGAAAACTATTTACCAAACTTTTATTGCATATCATATAACATATACATTTCAAGGATTAAAATGGATCTTTAATACCACCACGCCATCAGAAAGTTTAGCTAGCATTTCTTGCAGTTTCTCCTTGTCATCAACCGAAATGGCCTGCTAGTTGCCTCTTTAATATGCAATTTTCCACTGATAATAGTGTTCAACCTAAGGTTTTTGGTAGATAAAGTTTAAAAAATGTGATACAATGGATCCTTCTTAATTACAAGGATAAACTAAATAAATTGACTAATTTGTGATGCTTATTGAAGGACAAAAAATGTTAATAAAATATTGTGAAGTATTATTATGTTTGACAAGCATAATCCTATATCACGATATCTTTTTTTTAATACTCAATTGTATTAAAAATAATATTTCTACCCTTTAAAATTATATAATAGACATTTTCATTAATAAACTTGGACAAATCCAGATCATATTAAGAATAAACACTACAAATTTTTGTTCATAAATATAAAAATTTACAAACATAAATCTACCCATCCTCTGGTGATGACTAATTGCGTACATTTTTTAAAATTTTAGGGACTAGAAGTGTTTACTAAAAATGTCAAGAGTGTAAATATGTTGTAGTAGTCAATATTAGGAGTTTATGACAAATTACACTAAGTGTACTTTTCCAAGTAATTTACGTTTCATACTAATTTTAATTTTAGTTTCCAAGAATTTATAGCTTGGATATGGAAGGAGAAAAAAACTGATAACTACTGAATATCCTATAGATCAACCAGTAACCAACACTCCAAGAATATCGAAAATTGCTCATATCAAAACATAACTTTTCTATTCGGATGTCGATGTCTCCCTCTTCACCGGTCCCAACAATGATAATTGTCTCACTCGTGGATACAATTATCTTTACCAAAGAAAGCACAAAATTAAGTAAAACCTATAATATGATTAGCCACTAACGAAAGTAACTTACAACTAATAACTTACCCTTCGACATGTTCCAAGCATTTTGAGCTTAACTTTCTTCAGTTCTATAACCTCCTTGCTCTTTGTTAGATGGGCTAAATCCTGCAAACCAACTTTTCTATGCCCCCTGATCCAAGAGCTTTTACAAAACAGACCTGCAATAGACATATACTTTAAAACAGAATTCTGGAACAATGAAAAAGCCTATTCAATTAGCGCAACACGAAGTCATTACTACCTCCATTCCAGCATCACATTTGTTAATTTCAAGTGCATTGTTGTCAATATCTTAATCAACAATGAGAAGTGCTCTTTTCTCCTGCACAATCACTATATAAGAAAACAAGAAATACCATGACTAAAGATAGTAAATAACAACTAGTCATTACCTTCATGGCCATATCTAGGACCTTCTAGATCCCTCCTTGCTTGAAATCTCGTTTGGGTGAATAGGGATAAAGGGATTCTCCAATTCCTGTTGTCGTCGAAAAACAAACTTACCATTAAATACACTTAAACAAGATTTCAAATCACTAATGGACACTTACACACATCATGTTTCGCTTATTTGTTTTGAAAGCTGGTGGGTTTCATCTCCCTTCACAAATGAGACAAGACTGTATTAATGTTATAACGGTAACCAAAGACACAAAAACATGGAATGATTTGGTTACCGTTATGACATTAATGCAGCGTTGTCTCACTTGTGAAGGAATTGAAACTGGAAGGTGGTTTCATCTCCCCAGCTTTCAAAACAAATGAGAGAAGCATGACATGTTTAGTAAGTGCCCATTAGTGATTTGCATTCTTATCTAAGTGAATTTAATGGTAAGTTTGTTTTTCCGCGACAATAGGAAGAGAATCCCCTTATCCCAATTCACCCAAATGAGATTTCAAGCAAGGAGGAGATCTTGAATGTCCTAGATATGGCAATGCAGGTAATGAATAGTTGTTATTTACTATATTTAGTCATGGTATTTCTTGTTTTCTTATAGTGCTTGTGTTGGAGAAAATAACACTTCTCATTGTTGCTTAAGATATTGACAACAATGCACTTGAAATTAACAAATGTGATGCTGGAATGGAGGTAGTAATGACTTCGTGTTGCGCTAATTGAATAGGCTTTTTCATTGTTCCAGAATTATGTTTTAAAGTATATGTATATTGCATGTCTGTTTTGTAAAAGCTCTTGGATCAGGGGGCATAAGTTGGTTTGCAGGATTTAGCCCATCTAACAAAGAGCAAGGAGGTTATAGAACTGAAGAAAGTTAAGCTCAAAATGCTTGGAACATGTCGAAGGGTAAGTTATTAGTTGTAAGTTACTTTCGTTAGTGGCTAATCATATTATAGGTTTTACTTAACTGTTGTGCTTTCTTTGGCAAGATAATCGTATCCACGAGTGAGGCAATTATCATTGTGGGGCTGGTGAAGAGGGAGACATCGACATCCGAATAGAAAAGTTATGCTTTGATATGAGCAATTTTCGATATTCTTGGAGTATTAGTTACTGGTTGATCTATAGGATATTCAGTAGTTATCAGTTTCTTTCTCCTTCCATATCCAAGCTATAAATTCTTGGAAAATTAAAAATAGTATGAAACGTAAATTAGTTGGAAAAGTACACTTTGTGTAATTTGTCATGATATTTTTAGTAAACACTTCTAGTCCCTAAAATTTTTAAAAAAATGTACGCAGCTAGTCATCACCATGAGAATGTGCAGGGGACAAATTATTATGAGGATGGGTAGATTTATGTTTGTATATTTTTATATTTATGAACAAAAATTTGTAGTGTTTATTCTTAATATGATCTGGATTTGTCCAAGTTTATAAATGAAAATCCCTACTATATAATTTTAAAGGATAGAAATATTATTTTTAATACAATTGAGTATTAAAAAAAGGATATCGTGATATAGGAATATGTTTGTCAAACATAATATTCTATTAACATTTTGGTCTTTCAATAAGCATCACAAATTAGTCCATTTATTTAGTCTATTGTCAAACGTAATATGATCCATTGAATCATATTTTTAAACTTTATCTACCAAAAACCTTAGGTTGAACACTATTATCAGTGGAAAATTGCAGATTAAAGAGACAACTAGGCAGGCCATTTCGGTTGATGACAAGGAGAAACTGCAAGAAAGGCTAGCTAAGCTTTCTGATGGCGTGGTGGTATTAAAGGTCCATTTTGATCCTTGAAATGTATATGTTATATGATATGCAATAAAAGTTTGTAAATAGTTTTCAGCTACAGATTGGAGGAGATACTGATGCAAATATAGAGAGAAAATGTGACATATGCCATCGGCAAAAACAACAGCTGAAAGAGTCATTCCTGGTAATTTTTTAAAGTTGATAGCAAGTATTGACAATGAAAACAGTTGTATAAAGACTCAAAGGCAGCGACATTGTCGTCAAATTACTGAGTCTGGAGGATCCAAATACTGGAGCTGATGTTACAAGAGGTCAGCTTTACTCTTTTTGATGCTTTCCTTTCAAAAAACAAGTGTAATCTACAATAAAATGTCTTTAACCAAACCAGATGAATTCATTGATATGGTAAAGGCCGATATTGTCGACCCACTGATATCTGTGAGAACGTCGCTTATTGGTGCATTAATGCGAGTGAAGAAGGTTGCCTTTCTTTTTAAGTTCCCTCAGTTGCATTGTCGTTGAGCAAGTCATGGCAGACACGATCTCAACACCATTGGATCGTCGTCAAATATCCGTTGCAGTAGGGGAAAGTTTGATTGGTGGGAGATTTTTTCTACAATATTAGCTTATTAATGGTGCAATTAAGCGAGCCAAGATTGAGATACTTGTTTGTTTCGTATTTGAATATATTAAATACGAGCGTATTTAAATTTATTCATGGCGTAATTAGGCGAGCCAAAAGGCAGAAGCGAGGAGAAGTGGGGGGCCCAGAGATATTTTATATGAGGCAGAAAATTGTTGAAGATTAGACGAGGATAGTGTCGAAAATAAGCCTGCTCCAGCAAACATCGTACCAGGTTTTAAAGAGATCGTACCAGGTTTTGTAGACAAATAATGGCTTCAACTCCATCTACCGCTCCATCTTTCATCATATAATAGGCGTCGGCATGACCTTCTTCCTCGGGTTTATAGTTCTCTTGTGAATAGAATTACAAACTCTCAGAAATTCAGAACACACGTACAGATAAAAAAGTATGTAACATGAACTACTTATGTTTAAACCAATTATTACATCAATTATCTGACTGCTTAATTAGCATATAAGCTTTAATTCCACGTCGGGTGGAAGGAACTTCTACAAACGGGGAAAAATAATTTTTTTTTCAGTATGTTTATATACAAATATAAACTTAAATCTCAAGAAATTTCACGAGGAAGGGGTGCCCCCGTTAGTCACCACCTCCTCCCTCCACCCCCGGTGTTTACCTTCAGAGAATTACGCTTGTTCGAAAGCAATTTAGCTGCACCAAGCAGCATCGTGGCCACAGATTTGCATTTTGCCGTCGATCTTACTCTTGTGATCCCATTCAACCAATTCCTTCAAATTTCAATCTTGGTAAACGTTAGTAGCCGCACCACTAGAACATACCTTTTATGGTGCAATACAGCAAATCGGTACATAGTGAAGGTAAATGATAATGAATAAGGACAGGATAACTTGCATTTGTAAGGAAAACAGAGTGGGAGTGTTAGTCAATGACTTGAAAAAATCTCAACATAAAATATTCAAAACTCTTATGATGTTAGGGAAACGTACCAGTCCAAAAGGTTATATGTTTGGTGCAGTTAAGAATATTTTAAATTTGTCAGGTAAAACAATTATTCAACACCCGAAATATTTATAAATTATTCATGAATTCAAATGACGTTATAAAATTATTGAATAGTCAATATTTTATGATAAAACAAGTTGAATATTTTCTTTAAGAAAAAGAAAATAATTCTTCTAACTATATCCAAACATAATCCTGAATCTATTCGATTTAATTAAATCATTGCATGTATAGAATGTTGGCAATGAGAAACATCTATCAAAAACTCAAAAACTCATGTAGTGAATGTTTGCATGTAGTATAATTAAATCATACTTCATTGACATTTAATTCTTCACTGTGCAAAATTCAAAAACTCTTGTTTGTAGGAAACAGTGTCCTTTTGTCCTTTTGTCTCATCATAGTACGAATCTTTGATGTGAGATAACCTCATGTGAAATCTAGTATATGTTGTGTTCTCTAATGAATAGTGAAAAGATTTATAGTTGACCATTTATCCATTAGGGAAGATGATCTTCTAAGTAGCTTTGCTATTTGCACCGTCAGTCTGTAAGTTTTAAGGTTTTCACGATTCATATTTTCGCATGATGCATGTTCTATTTTTGCATTATTTTTACCTTAAGAGTTTAAGAGTGAGACGCCTAGTCATGCACTTGGATTTACGTGAAGGTTTGGGTGTCAGTATGCCTCCCAGACGTGTTAGAGACTAGCAAAAGGATGATGCACCTCCTCCTCCCCCACCTCCACAGTTGACGCCTTATGAGAGGGCTAGCGTGGACATACTATCCGGGATCACTAGGATGTTAGAGAGACAGTCGGAGCGATCTGGGAAGTCGCACGAGGAGGATGTGGCTGAGCGGTTCCGCAAGCAGGGACCCAAGGAGTTTGCTGGGTTCTAGTTGCCGTTTGAGTAGAGCACCGTTAGAAGATTCTATGCCTTAGGTTACTGGGTTGGATCTAAGTAGAACTATAGACCTTCTAGGACTTGTCTTGGGAACTTAGACGGGTAGGACTAGCGAACCTAGAAATATTTTAGGCATCTAAACTATTTATTGAAATCTAGATTGGTTGTAAACGCGTGCCTCTGTGACGTTTCGATTTCAGGCGAGATCCATGTTCTAGGTGTCACTACCCTCGCCTTGCTAGATTCAGGGGCGACTCATTCGTTCATCTCGAGTGCGTTCGTTCAGAGGATGAGTATTATTTCGGAGAGTTTGGGTGTGGCTCTCGCAGTGGCTATCCCATCAGGAGAGGAGTTAACGACGACCAGTGTTGTTCAGGGATTGGTGATGATGTTTCAGGATCATGCTGTCAGGGCAGACTTGATCGTATTGCCGATGCAAGGATTCGATCTCATTCTAGGTATGGATTGATTGACAGAGTATGAAACAGTGATTGATTTTCATCATAGGTCAGTGACGATTAGGCCGACAGAGCAAGAGACTTTTCTCTTTGAGGCAGCAAAGGGGTCGTGGAAGCCCAGATTTATCTCTTTTCTGCAGGCCAGAAAGCTAGTTGAGCTTGGATGTCATGGCCAGTGTTATCACTTCAGTCGATTCAGCAAACCCTTCACTGTCTGATGTGGAGGTATTCAGGGACTTTGCAGATGTTTTCCTTGATTACGTTGTGGGAGTTCCACCGGGGAGAGAGGTGGAGTTTTCGATTGAGCTGATGCCAGGTACATTGCCTATCTCAAGGGATTTATTCGTCCTAGCTTTTTCTCCATGGGGCGCGCCAGTTCTGTTTGTGAAGAAGAAGGATTGCAGCATGAGGTTGTGCATCGACTACCGAGAGTTGAACCGTGTTACAGTGAAGAACAAGTACCCACTCCCGAGGATTGAAGATCTGTTTGATCAGTTGCAGGGAGCTTCGATTTTCTCCAAGATTGATCTGAGATCAGGGTACCATCAGTTGCGAGTCAGAGAGGAAGACGTGTCCAAGACTGCATTTTGGACACGTTACAGCCACTACGAGTTTTTCGTGATGCCGTTTGGACTGACGAATGTCCCAACGATCTTCATGGACTTGATGAACCGTGTTTTTAGGCAGTACTTAGACCAGTTCATCATCGTTTTTATCGACAACATCTTGGTCTACTCGAGGAGCTTAGAGGAGCATAGACAGCATTTGCAGACCGCACTACAGACTTTGAGAGATCACAGATTGTATGTCAAGCTCATCAAGTGCGAGATTTGGCTTGAGCAGGTGGCGTTTTTGGGGCATATCGTTTCTAGAGGGGATTTCAGTCGATCCATCGAAGGTGGAGGCAGTTCAGAACTAGAGGATTCCGAAGAATGCAGCGGACATTCGTAGTTTCTTGGGTTTAGCAGGATACTACCGTAAGTTCATCACGGTCTTATCTTCGATTTCAGTGCCCTTGACAGCCCTGACCAAGAAGAATACGAAATATGTGTGGAGTCCCGAGTGTCAGAGGAGATTCGATCAGCTGAATGAGGCTCTCACCTCAGCGCCAGTTTTAGCGATGCTTGTGGATCATGAGGAGTTTGTGGTGTATACAGATGCTTCCCTGAGATGTTGAGGTATAGTTCTGATGCAGGGTGACAAGGCTATCGCATATGCGTCGAGACAACTAAAGTGTTATGAGCAGAACTATCCGATGCATGATCTGGAGCTTGCAGCAGTAGCGTTCGCGCTGAAAATTTGGAGACACTACTTTTACGGTGAGAAGTATCAGATTTTCATCGACCATAAAAACCTCCAGTACTTCTTCACCCATAAGGAGCTGAACATGAGGCAGCGTAGATGACTGGAGTTGATTAAGGAGTATGACTATGACATTAGCTACCATCCGGGTAAAGCTAATGTGGTGGCAGATGCCTTGAGCTGGAAGACTTCAGCGGTGGCATGCTTATCAGTCGATCAACCACTACAGGATGTGATTCAGAGATTTGGATTGGAGTTTTATTCAGAAGGCTGTGCACCTAACTTATCAGCACTCACAGTTTAACCGACTCTTCGAGATCGGATTAGGGACGGTCAGGCTACTAAAGAGTAGTTACAGCAGTGGAGGCAGAGAGATGAGGCCAGAGGACGAGGTCTGTATACGGTGAAGGATGAGATCACTCGTTTCAGAGATCGTATGTGGGTGCCGTTTTCTGAACAGTTGAGAGCTGAGCTCTTATCAGAGGCTTATGCATCGACGTACTCTATCCACCCTCAAAGTACGAAGATGTACAGGGATTTTCAGACTCTTTATTGATGGTCGGGGATGAAGAAGGACATTGGGCGATTTGTATTCGAGTGCTTGACCTGTCAGCAGGTCAAGATAGAGCATCAGTGACCAGCAGGGCTATTACATCTGCTCCCTATTCCTGAGTGAAAGTGGGAGAACATCACGATGTATTTTGTGGTTGGATTGCTCAGGAGTCCCAGAGGTTACACAGCAATTTGGGTGATTGTGGATCGACTCACCAAGTCCGCGCACTTCCTATCGATGAAGACCACGTTCACCTTGACACGGTACGTAGAGCTATATATAGAGAGATTGTTAGGCTGCATGGTATTCCAGTCTCTATTGTGTCAACACCAGGTTTACATCTGCATTTTGGAAGAGCTTGCACACCGCGTTGGGGACTAAGTTGTCGTTCGGTATAGATTTTCACCCACAGACAGATGGCCAGACGGAGGAAGTCATCCAGATTCTAGAGGATTTGCTGAGAGCCTGTGTGATAGATTTTCAGGGTACGTGAGACTCTAGATTGCCCTTGGTAGAGTTCACGTACAATAACAGCTTTCAGGCATCAATTGGGATGACTCCATATGAGGCTCTGTACGGAAGGAGATGTCGATCTCCCATGCACTGAGACGAGGTTGACGATAGAGTATTGACTGGGCCAGAGCTAGTGCAGCAGACAACAGACATTGTGACCCAGATACGAGATCGGATAAGGACAACACAGAGTCATCAGAAGAGATATGGCGATCGTAGACGACGAGACCTGGAATTGGCTGTAGGTGATCACGTATTTGTGAGTATATCGTCCATGAAGGGTGTGATGCGTTTGGATCGGAGAGGCAAGCTCAGTTCGAGATTCATTGGGCCTTTTGAGATATTGGAGAGGGTTGGTATGTTGGCGTATCGGGTAGCACTACCACCCAGTCTGTCAGCGGTGCATAACGTGTTTCATATTTCGATGCTACGGAAGTACGTCCTGAATCCATCGCATATGTTGGACTTTGAGCCGTTCTAGTTAGCATCGGATCTATCTTTTGAGGAGCTACCAGTGCAGATCTTGGCACGAGAGGTGCGCAGGCTTAGAGAGCGGAGTATGTCGATGGTCAAGGTCCGATTGACAGAATCACTCAGAGGATGAAGCTACCTAAGAGACCGAGGTCGATATGCGGACGCGCTACCCAGAGCTTTTCGGTACGTAGCCTAATTTCGGGGACGAAAATTCTATAAGGGTGGAGAGTTGTAACTCCCAGAAATCTTGATTACGTAAGAATGAGTGTATGACTAGACGAAAAATGGTTTTTAGATAATTAAGTGTCATTTTATGAGATTAAGTGTTATTTTATGTTTTAAGATGTGCATGACATTTTTTTAGCATGTTGAGTTCCGGACGCGTGGACGAGATTGAGGACGATCGAGGTGAAAACTTATTTAATTTTTTAAGTCCTCAGATTTTTAGGATCCAAAATTTATTATTTTAAGCAGTAATTTCCGAAAAATATTTTATGTATATTTGCCAAGGGGAACCCGTTTTTCGCCTATGCGGACTATTTTAATGAGTTTTACTACATTTTTAAAATTAATGGATTTTATAATACGAAAATTAGGAGTTTAAAGTTTAAGCTTTGAATTTTAATCAATATTTTAAATAGTGGGGGTAAGTAGGGAAAATACTCTCTTAATTTCCTAATTTATTATCCTTGAAGGGGTCTTTTGGAACTCATCTCATTTCTCTAAACCTAAATTTCGAAAATCTAGCCTCCCTCCTCCTTCCTCACCTCGTCACCCTCCCCTTGGCCGATCTCCATTGATTTCTTGGTGATTTTTGAAGGTTTGATCATCCCATCTCGAGTCCTCCGTCCCGGTAACACGTAGTCTACGTAAATTCTCCAAAAAAGCATGTTCTATCCTTCCTTTTTCCCATCATTTAAATCATATTACACTGTTTTGAAATGATGTTGCATGATTTGTATGCGTTATGATACGATCTATGTTTGTTGTTTGAGATCCATGCATGTATCAGGATTTTTACCAAGCATTTGAATTGTTTCTTGATGTGCTTCAGTCATGGACAGCTCATAGGGCTGGGGTTCAGTCCAAGGGTGGTCCTGGTAGTTAGTCCATCGAGTTAGGATCATGAGGGTCCAAACAGAGAGTGATTTGATCAAATAATGAATTGGTTACGAATTTATGATCAGCACGTCTTCTGGCTTGTCGTCTGTGCGCGACAGTAGAGTTTTTGGGGTCAGGTAAGTCACTTTATGTGGTCTATGTGGTAAATATTGATTGTAGGAGATAGATCATTGAGTTAGGATCACGCAGGTCCAAATGGAGATCAATTTGGTCGAGAAACGAATTAGTTATGAGTTTTATGGCTAGCACGTGTCCTGATTGCAGTCTGCTCGCGGGCAGTGGGTTTACGAGTGTCGGGTTGGTCACTTATTGAATCTTTTTTTATTCTTGTTTGTTCCTATGACTAATATATTGAGTTAGTGTGACGTGGGTTGAGACAGGGAGTGATTCGGTTAAGAATTGGATTTTTGATGATTTTTGCCGTTTTGTCGCTCGAAGTGAGCCTCGTCGGGTCAATTTTGTGAAAATTGAGATTTCGAATCTTAGGGGCTGCCAAAGTTCGTGACTTTATTTGATATTTTAAGCATATTTTAAGATGTTTTCCATCATTTTTAGAATTTATTTGATTTATGAGATTTTTGGCAATTTTCATGACAAATTAACGTCTACAAAATGATTTTTAGCAAGTATGATTTTTATACAGTCATATGCTGGGATTTTATAAGAAATTATGAGCATAAAGTTTATGAAATTAAGAAGGAAATTTAATTTTGAGTTTAATGGTTCAAGTTGAGTTATGAGTTATGTTACAATTTAAGATCAAGTCTAGGCTTTTGAGCTTAGAATTAGTAGGCCAGGTACTTGAACCAGTCATTGATCGGAGGAGAAAATGTAGAAGCCCATAAATATATATTTAATTATATATGTAGTATTTTACGTATATGATTGTGCATTTGTTTAAAGAAAATTAAATATATATTGATGTGCTTAACCCTTATAAATTGCATGTTTTTATGAAATACATACATCATAAAAGTTTTGTGAAATGTTAAAGGCATGTAAGGAAAGAAAATAATTGTGAGGATTGAAGTGATTTGTGACAAAGTGGACGATGAGCGGATCTGGGATGTCGGACCCGGTGAACCTCCGTTAATGTTATAATGATAGACGATGAGCGGATCGGGGATGCCGGGTCCCCTGAACCTCTGTTAATGTGATAATGGATATGGTCGGATGAATCGATCGCCACGTACATTGGTTTTTTAAGATTGATCAATCGTTAATGTAATGGCTCACACTTCATGGATACGACTCACGTTTTTATGTTATGCTATGTCATGTCTTATTACGTACTGATATATGATAATGTAATGTTACGACTGATTTATGAATCATGTTTTACGGGCATCCATGCATATATGTTTTAAAGTTATTTTACGATATGCTATGTGCTTGCATGCGATTTTATTATACATATTTGTTATTATCAGATAGAGCATGCTGAGCCTTTAGGCTCACTAGGTTTAAATGGTGGAGGTGAGCCTGCAGATGATTTCATTCCTACTGGCGGTGAGGATTTCTGACCGCCCGCTGCAACTGCTACCCCGTGACCACTCAGTCGTCTTTATTTTATTTTTGAGACATGTTCAGTTTTTATTTAGTCTGATTTTAAGATAAAATGAATGATTTGACGTTTCGAGATATTTATTTATTTATGTTTTAAAATTTGAGGAAATCTTTCAATGGACGAACTATATTTTTAAAGAAAGTTTATTCAGCAATTTATTTCAAAAAAATTTGTCTAGAGTCCGGTTCATCTCAAGGCATGAGAATCATTCTGATAATAAAAGGGATAAAAGTGGTGGTAGATCAAAATCAAGGGTTAAAGGAAGCACAAACCGTTACAATTGTGGCGAAAAATATCATTGTAAAGCGGAGTGTCCTCGTCCTAAGAATGACAGGTTTAAAAAAGGTAACACATCTTCTAATGAACAAGTGAACGATCCTTGAGCCCATTGAAAACTATGGTGATATCCTTATGAAAATAGATAATGGTGATGCTTTTCTGTTAACTCTGTGAAATCATCTTCTGTGAATGAAACTGATTGGTTGTTTGATTCTGGATCCACATATCACATGACATCTATGAAACATGTTTTCGCTACTTATTATAGTATTGATTTGGCTAGTGTAACGCTCAGAAATCCGTAAATCCACAATGACAAATCTTAATCTTTAAAGGGTTTAATTTGCTAATTTTAGTACCCTTATTTAGCTTCAATTCAGTGATTCAGCTTTCGTTTGAGCTGAATTTCAGATTAGACTAGGAACCGATTCGCAGGAGTGACCGGTCGAGTACGTACTAACAAGCACGGCTCGAATTTTTAAAATTTGTTAAAAATAAAATAAAAATAAAATATATTTTTGATCGAATGGTTACGGTTGGTGTAGGGGATAAGATAGTAATGAATTCGGTTGTCCCAAAAGTCATGCCCTGCGTAAATTTTAAACCTACTACACTGTTTTCATTACTGGAGCTCCTTTAAGGCTGTAGAGGACTCCTCTAAACAACAAACCAACCAAAGAGTTTCTTTAAATTGTGGAATAAACATTTTTTAAAGTAGAAGAACGTTTCATGAAAGTTTGAGTTAGCTTTCTTTTGGATTCATGGGATTTATGAAAGAAGCTTCAAAGTAGAGTTCTTTGTGTGTTTCCAGAGAACAAGTTGTGCTGGATGGTTAGGGATGAGGTTCTGAGCTGATAGATAGAGCCGATCAGTTAGAGCAATGTTTTGGTCGGATAACCTTAGGCGATCTGTTCGAACTTCTCCAAACTGTTTTAGTACTCGTGTTGGATAGTAAATGATGAGGTTCTGAGCTGATAAGCAAAGTTGGTCTATTTAGAATTCTATTCTGATCTGATAAGCTTAGCTAATCTGTTCGAACTCCAAGTTGTTTTTCAGTAACTTGTTGTTGTTCTAAGCTAATATGATTTGTTCGATGATTTCAGTTCATAATATTCGGGGGAATGAAGTACACCCTTGTCGTTGTTGACGGTTTTTCAAAATTTACTTTGGTGTTATTTTTAAAATCTAAAATCAAACCGTCGACCAACTGATCAAGTTTTTAAAACGTTTACAAAATGAGCAATCTTGCATGTTAACCGAATAAGAAGTGATAGAGGAACAAAGATTTTAAATTTTGAAATTACCTCTTATCTGGGTAACATTGAAATCAAATATGAGTTAAGTGCAGCAAGAACACCTCAGCAAAACGGGTTAGTTGAGCGTAGAAACCAAACTTTAAAGGAAGTTGCCACAACTATGATTGCTCATTCTAATAATTCAAAGAAATTTTGGGCCGAAGTAGTAAACACTGTTTGCTATACTCAAAACAGATCAATGATAAATAAGCGACACGGTGTAACCTCATATGAGATTTGGAATGGCAAGAAACCTGATATTTCCTATTTCAGGGTGTTTGGATGTAGATGTTTTATCCATATTAATGGGAAAACTTACTTAAAGCGTTTGATGTCAAATTTGATGCAGATATATTTTTAGGATACTAAGCCGTGAGAAGAGCATATAGAGTTTCCAACAACAGAACGCTAACTGTTGAGGAATCACCTCACGTGGTGTTTGATGAAACCAGCTTCAGATCATCATCAGCTTCAAAGCTACCTGACTTGTGCCCTTCTGGAGTTTATTAATCTGGATGAATCAAGTGATGATGAGGCACATATCAAATGTCAAGCTGATGACCAGCACGCCCTGGACATGCCAATTACCAACGCAGATATTAGAGATGTTGTGCAAGCTGGTCCAGATTGCGATTAAGCTGGGAGATCATGCACAAGCTGATGAGCCTAACATGGCGAGCGGTATTCCAACAAGTGGTGATTCAGATGATCCAGCAGACACGCAGGGGGAACAGAATGAACCATCAACCTTATATAGACCAGGTTTTCGATGGAATAAAAATCATTCACCCGAGCTGGTCATCGGTAACCCTACTGCATCTGTTAGGACACGAGGCCAGATGATAAACGAATATTTTAATTCTGTATTCATTTCACATATTGATCCTAAGGAGGTACAATAGGCCTTAGTGGATCTGAACTGGATAGAAGCTATGCAAGAAGAACTTAGTCAATTCGAACGTAGCAAAGTATGCATCTAGTTCCTAGACCTGATGATCCAAATATTATAGGTACTAAATTCTTCACATCCCACTCCTTGGAAGTGATCTCATAACCTTCAGGGCCAGCTCCCTGTTGCTATATTCTTTCCCTAGTCTTGTTAGCTCAATCACCAGCGAGCTAAACCGTTCATCGAACTTTGCCATGGTTTATTCAGGTTTCATCCTGATAAGTTTGAATTTCTGGAGGGCCACAATAAACATGTTCTCTTTTGTTTCTTCGTTGCCCTCACCTATCTAGGTCAGCTTCTCCCAGATCTCCTTCGCAGTTGTGCAAGTCTGGATTTTGCTAAACATATTATTGTCTAGCGTCTTATACAGTATGTCCATAGCGATATTATCCAGATTAACCTTCTTTTTGTCTTCGGATATCCATTCCATCCTTGGCTTTTCATTCCACTGAGGCGCACCATCTGATATAGCTATCGCAGCGTTTGTCTTCATAATTTTGATGGGGTTGTTAGTTATCACAAACCACGTATCATCATCTTGTGCTGCCAGGTGAGCCTGCATCCAGATCTTCAAGACATCATACTCCTCCTTGGAAAACATGCGAATTTTATTATTTGAGATCGACATATTTAATGAAAATAAACAAGTTGTTCAAACACTGAGAATCCGAGCTTTGATACCCCTTTTTAGGATCGAAAAACAAGCTCGGGAGTTCAAAGAGGGGTGAATGAACTCCTTTGCTAATTTTAATCGAAAACTGTTTTAAAAATTTTATAGCTCGTAGCTAACCTCAAAGCCGAGTTACTAGCTTGGAGGGTTCTCATTGTCAAGCTGTTGTCTTGTGTAATAAAATGTTTTATGTGGAAACAACACGATTCAACACTGAACAGTTAGATACTGTAGTGTAAAAGATGAAGTCAAGAGATTTATTTCTGGAAGTTCGGAGTTAATTCTCCTACGTCTCCCCTTCTTCCTCAATGGGAAGGATTTCAACTATAAGATTTTATTTATACAACTCCTTGTACAAACCCGATCCAACAGTCAGCAGTTGCGAGAACTTCTAACAGTCAACCAAGAACCAGACACGCGATCTGGTTCGTAATATAATGAACACAACTCTAAACTGGTTGTGCAAATCTAGCACTTGACACTCTCTATCTATGATGTACATGAAAACTCAATACTACAGAGTGTGTACAAATGTTTTGTGATACAAGAATTAATGAAAACAATCAGTGTGTAGGTGTCACTCTCGTTCGTTGTTTGATTCAACAGTTCGTTCGTTGTATTGACATTCGGTGAGTTCAACTGATCTGCTCTTCCAATTTATACCCTTTGAATACAACGATAATAAATGTTATCAGTAGACACATCGAATATATCCAAATTGAAATATCTGCGGCGTCTTAAATGCTTGTACTATTCTCGTACATCTTCATTAAATGCATTTCCTCTGTTAGCATACTCTGCATCGTCGTCTGTTCAAACCAAATTTCTGTATATCTGGAGTTAGCTGAAAGTAGTTCCAACGACTACAAATCAATGCAGATAGGTCAGACACTTCACATCAATCTGTACGAAACCTCGAAACATTCTGAAGTTCAATTTGCTAAGTTATCATTTCTCAGCTGGGTTTCCAATCTGGTCGCTGTATCGAACTGCTCTAATCTGGTCTAGGTTGATCTGCTTCAATGTGCTCCAAACCGATCTGCTCTTGTCCTTGCTCTGTTCTAATCCAGATATCAGTCTTTGCTCACTTTATTTCATAGTGCGATAACAACTGTAGGATAATTCAGCTCCAAGATGGTTTGTTCAAGCTGGTCTTCCAGCTGGTCTATTATACCACTTCGCTCTGAGCTGTTTTCTCAACTGTTCAATATAAACTGTTCTTAGCTATTCTTCCAAACTTGAAAAAACATATCTGGGCTGGTTTGACCTTAACCAGCTTAGCTAGCGTCTAAAGTCTCTGAGCTGGTTTGACCTTAACCAGCTTAGCTCTGATCTGATTTCTGTAAACAACGTTGTAAGCCCCATCCAGATCTTGTATCTCTGAGCTGATTAATCTCTTTTATTGGTGATACCGAATGACTCAGTTTGAAGCTAAACAGATCAGATGAGGGCGGACTTAACAACGTAGTTCACGTAGATTATTAAGTATGAGCTGAGTAAGGACAACCCAGTTTAGAACAGAGTGTTTTCAAATCAAAGCAGAATGGTTCGAGTCAATGGTTTACAAGAGCAGTTCAGATCAGATTAAGAAGAGCAGCTTAGAAGATATGATCAACTTAGAGCATCAAGTTAGGACAAGAGCAGTTTATTACAGACGAGATGAGAAGATCAAATTCGAGCATCGTATCTTAGTCAAATCAGAGAGCCGCAACCGATACATTCTCTTGAGAGATCATTTATAGTCGTTAACCAACTTAGGAAAACAATCAGAATGAACGTACGAGGATTGTCTGTTTTAAGCAAAAAGAAAGTGCATTTATTATGTCATATGGAAATAGTACAAGAATTAAATTCGCATAAGATACTTGGAGGCAACCGTACGAGGATTAATCGGCTGAATCTACTGATAACATGTATTATTAAATAGGAGAAGAGTTTGGATTGAAAATCTCTCCGACTCTTTGGCTTTCTGAATCTTTTGATCATTAGCGTTCTGAATTTTTCAATCTTTCGAGCTTACAATTTCGTGAACAGTTTTCAAAACACTTTGTATTTAAGTCGTATTTTTTCAAGTGCTCATTTCAACTAGAATTGAAATCAGATTTGGCTTGTTATTCATTGTAACAAATGTAAAAGCCTTGCATACATTTGTAAGACATCAGACTTATGTTCTGTTATTAGCAGAATATACTAGGAGTTGAACTCCGATGCATGATGCCTGATTGACCGGCTTAGAATATATTGCATATTCCAATCAAATTCTTCAACTGAAATACCTTCAATTTTGGAAGAAGGGGATACATAAAAACATCCTAATATTACTTCGAATTTTCATAAACAAATCTATATCCTTTTATTGTTTCACATTTATATATATGTTCATGATTAATTAAAATGTTTCAACATAAATCATTTTATTAGACTGAGATATATAATTAATTGATAACTCAACTGATCTCTCAAATCATTTTTAAATATAAAATTTTGTAAGAAGTTTATTCACCCCTTGTCTATATAATACTATTAACCGATCTCATCAAGTGGTACAAGAGAAAGAACTTAGTCTATTGAACAGAAATCTTAAAATTTCATTTTAATGGTTTCATTTAGAAACCTACGTTACATCACCAATAATTAACAGACACCCATTAATTTTAACAATCCAAATACCAAATGGCATAAAAAGCCTCTCACTATGTTTTCTAGCTCCTAATGAACTCATCCACAGTTCTTCCGCGACTCCTGCTTCACTTCACTTCAGTGACGGGTCAAAATTATGAAGATATTGACGATGATGTAAAATATATCCATTAAGCCGAAAAAGAAAATAGCTTCTATGGCTTAGCTTTGCTAATTACGGAAAGGAGGCATCAGAATCTTCTTTGTCTTGATTAATAATATGACATTTTGGAACTGGTTTTTCCAACATAGATGTCCCCTTGAATGTTACCATTTGCCAACATATCTTTTTGTAATTCAAAAGCTGCAATGTACAAAAGACCAGTATAGCAGGCCAAGAAAGATTATTAGCTGTAAGCACTTTAGTTCTATTCAAGAAGAGAGGATGAAAAGACGCAGAGTTGTACCTGTTCTTCCGGTATCTTTTTAAAACCAAACTTCTCCGTCCATATTGATTTCGCTTCGTCGGTCGCAGGGAGAACCAAGCTTCTGACACCCAGAAATTCAAGCAATTTCTCAATGCACCAGTAAAGGACTTGGAAGTATCCCTAAAAAGAATCGAATTTCATGAGTGCTACAAATACTTCAACATCATGTCAAAAGATCAAGGTATATCTTGATGCAAACAAATTAATAAATCCCCACACTCATGCCACCTAATCTACCTGGGAGAATTGACTAGACACAAACAGTGTATCAACCCAACAATCAAGGGAAATGCCTTCAAGCTGTCACTTGTCTCCACGCCTCACAATAACTTAACATTAATAGAAGTAAAAATATCATGACGGCAAAGACAAAATTTCATAACTAATCATGTCAAAACCACCAGCCACAAGGAAATGGTAAATGTTGTTACTCCCAGTTTCCAGCTTTAAGTGGGCATCTAATATTTTGTCTTTAGGTTGATTAACTTCTCTGCCATCAACGATCACCTAGGCACCAAGTACCCTATACAATCACCACACTGATGTTTTTCTTCAGTTCAACCACTAGCACAGATATCATATTTAAGTAAAGGGTGCTACATTCCTGAGCTTGTCAGTCCAGATTATACCACCAATTTATGCATAACCAAAGCATGCTTCTGTAGATGATGTGTAACTGTTACTGTACCACAGAATAGTTGCTTGGGTTGTTCAAATTCTCTTGGTTCAACCACTAGCACATATATCAAATTAAGTAAGGGTGCTACATTCCTGAACTTTTCAGTCCAGATTATACCACCAATTTATGCATAACCAAAGCATGCTTCTGTAGATGATGTATAACTGTTACTGTACCACAGAATAGTTGCTTGGGTTGTTCAAATTCTCTTGAGAATGGCTCCATGAGCAAATTGATATTTCTTTGTTCTGTTTGTTAACAGGTAAAAAAGAAATTCACCTTAAAATGAAGTACATTTAGGAACTGGGAAACTCAACTAAAAAAAATTAAAATAGAAGACCTAGTAATGAATGCTTTATTGGAGGTAGACACCAGAAATGGTTTTATCATAAGAAATCATCATCAATATATGTGAAGCCAAAGATCTAAATATAACAATCTCCCGAAACCCGGACAATCCAAAAGAACATAAATAAGAAAAACCTTTGGAAATGTAATATAGAAATGAATATTCTTGATGGAAAAAACCTACTCTGCCATGGTTACCCTTGCGTGTAGCAGCCAAGGGGAGTTCAGCAATATCTTGCCCGAAAATTCGCAAAATCCCTGCTGATACAACTATTGAGCTGCAACATGAATGGAAGAGTAATTAAGTGAGAAAATTAAAGTATCCTAAGAGGAAACCCGAAAAGTTACAGGAATCAAGTAACGTTGCCTACTTCACAGTCAATATCGCACAATACATTCCACTGAAGTCTTGGCCTCTGATATTCCCCCTGTCATGGAGAAACGATTAACAGGAAGATACAGAGAGGGAGGACAAAGGGAGGACAAGAGCGAAGACATGAACATTGCTTTAAAAAGCATACAAGGTGGAGAAAGGCAAAAGTATTAGTCAATACCCATAAACCATAGAGGGAATAAAATCTCGTCCAGTTTCTGAGTCCACAATTGGGTCAAAAGAATCCTGGAACACAAGTTAATAAGCAAATCCAATTATGCACACGTCTCATCCACATAATAACATTGAGGTATCAGAAAATGATGAAAAAGTAAAAGTAAAATTAAAGCATCAATACAGTAATCCAAGTAAAAAATTTAATCAGCTCAACAGTAAAAAGTTTCCTTTGGGATGCAGTTGGAAAAAATCCTCCCAGAGGAGAGCATAGAACTTAGAAAGCAGATTGTTTGTTTTAGACTATAACATAACAGATTACAACACTATATGTTCCATAAAATGGAGTTCACAACCATGCAACGATTTACACACATGCAATTTTTTAGTACCCATACTAGGTGCTCATTGATAACATTTTCATTCAGATATACTAGGTACAATGTCATCTAGTTAACTGACCCCTAGCATGGTAAAGCAGGATTATAATTTATTCACGTTTGGAACTACAAAGAAAAGCAAATTATCTAACTATATTCGAGATATTTTGGCTCGCTAATTGCAGGGAACAAGAAGAAGAAAACTTTCCTGTCTCCTTATTTTCATGAAAAAGTTCATACGCAGTTGAAAATTATACATAAACCTCTAAAATATAGAAAAGATAGTTGGAAAGTATCAGTTATTTTGTTTTTAATCATTATTGGTGTGTAAGCAACTATTTACACATGAAAGCATGTTAGACTAAAAAAATCTATTTAAAAGGTTGACTTCCTTAAACCTTGTATCAGGATTTTAGTGTTCACTCAAAAGCTATTGCACACATGATAGTACCAATTTTACTGTTTCCAGTAAAGTAATAAAGGTTGATGTTGAATTCTTCTTAATTTCATAGTTACAGTAAAACTAGAAGGCCAGGGCTGAAGATGTGTTACTCTGGATCAGTGTCCCTTCAACCACATATAGTTTACATAAGTGTTCAAAAAATTCAATTCATTATATTTGATGCTTAAAACGTCTTCGGGCCCCGACCAGAGAGATATTTATATCCGTCCGAGGACTTCATGAATTTTTTCGTTGGATTCTAAACGCTCGACCTGTATTCAAAATCAAAATTCAGTGGGCGCCGGAGTCGTCCCGACGAAGGCCCCCCGACGCTCAACTCAGTTTAGGTAATTTAGGGTTCGTCGGGACGACTCCCGACGCTTGATTTTAAATAGATGTCGAGTGTTTAGAATCCACGAAAAAGCTCGTTAAGTACTCGGGAGGGTAGAAATATCTCCTTGGTCGGGACCCGAAGACGTTATAAGCATCAATATTGTTTTGTTAGAAAAGAAACATATAATTGTTTAGGTATTGTTTATTTTACAAATGATTATTGAAATACCATGATGCAATATTTTCACAGATATAATCATACAAAACAGAACATGTCCAATCATTTCAAGAAAAGTAGAATTTATGCAATTCATGAATTGTCCTTCACCTAGAGGAAAGGAACCAACCATTATCCTTGTTTCTCCCAGTCTTCAGATTCCAAGAGACTCAGTTAGTCAGGTATACTAAAAACAGATTTCATCCATCTTAATATCCGTTTTTCCATAGTTCTGTAACTTAAAATTACCCACTACGTAGAATTAAAAATCAGTTCAAAACAGTGTGTTTAGCATTGCAAGTATTTCTCAGATCTTGTCATCGACCAACTCGATCTCACTAACCATGAAAATGAACAGTAAATATGATGAAACAGTTTTTACGTGAAATATAGCAACAGCCTGCGACAGCAACACTCTGGTTTCCCGAGAAGTAATTTTTCCATTCAAAAGCCTCCATCTCATATCAAGATCAACTTCAGCAACTGGATTCTTTTCTACATGCTTCTTCCTTACAATATTCAGAGTAGAGTCCAGGATCTTTTCAGCCCCAGCATTGAGCAAATCCTGGAGTGCAGAATACATTCTCTTGCAATTCAAAGAACAGAACCATTTTCCTTTGGTAGCTCCTTCACAACAGATGCTTACAGAATCAGAGAGAGATACAAGAGTGTAGGGACAGAAAAGGAGACTGATCAAGATTAAATAGTAAATCTTTCTTAAGAATGAGAACATGCGAACCTTTAGATCAGCCATCTTGCATTTTTTCAAACAGCCTACATGATATTCCTTTTCACACTAGAGACACCAAATTATTTTTGAGGCATGGTACAATATAACAGAGTAAAAAACAAAGGTAAACAAAGTAAGAAAAATACCTGATCACACAGTAAAACAGTACGAGGACCAAAACCAGATTTACTAAAATCGTAGCCTCTGCAAACAAAGTAACTTAGAATATCAGTAAAAACAAGATTAACTACAATGACTATCTAACATCAGGGAAATTCACAACGAAAAATATAATCATCACTGAAACAGTCTATAGATGTCTTATACGTGTAACCTGCAGATAACGCATGCTATCAATTCAGCTTCTGGGTTTTTGACAATGCGAATGCACCGATTTGTTATCTGCTCAATGGGATCTATACCTAGAACTCTTCCAGCTGCAACAGCATTAGAATTGTGCTCAACAAACCTTTCCTTTTGAAACTTGTTCTGGCAATATGTGCAGTACCATTTTCCATGAGGAATACTCAACAAGGAGGCACACTCTGCATTGAAAGACAAAGACAGCGGTATATGAGAATTGCAATTCTCTACATGTACAGCCATCAAGAGAATCTCGAAAGACCCAGAATCATTTTGAGAAAATGTGGCATCAACTAGAAGCAAGCAAATCAAAGAACGATTCATAACGTTTTCCATCAAGGCATCGCACAAATATCTCCTGTTAATGTTCATAATGTCATACATAAAGTTCGACTATCACTGAGCCATATAGGACATGGCATGAATGGACATCAATGAAGGGTTGTGCTAATTTGATAAACATCCAGTCTAAAGGATGTACTATGCAAATCACAGTGAAAAGCCTGATTCTTCAGGTAAATGTGAAGAAAAATTAACAAAAATATATGCAAATCACAAATCTTAGCTTCACCTTTGTGGAAGGCCCTGGGACAGCCATCACAAAGCACAAGTTTTCCACCATCTGCACAAATGATGCACAAGTCATCATTGTCTTTTGCGGATAACTTGCGCCCTTTCAATAGGGAGACAGCGAATTCATGGAGGGACACCCCGTTAGAAGTGTAGATATACATATAACTACAGAAAAATTAGAAGGCGTAAGGAAAATAAATGGAAACAACTAATATTATCAAAAGGCTGACATTGTGCAGAAAAATTATCAGAGAACACATACGGTTTCCGGCGGGAGGCACGACCAGCATGAGCTTCAAACTGAGATGGACTGACCTGCTCAAAGTAGGTCAAAAGAAATAGTACACCTGGTAAATATGGAACATTTCAAACACAACATTAACATAAGTACCAGAGTGCTGCAGCAGCGACACATTATACCCGATCCCATTTTATAGCCGTCACGCAATTTCTACAAGAAAACAAGCGAAGGATTACAATGCTGAAATACACTAATAAGGATAAATACATTGTAATGTGGGTGTAACAAATAACACATAAAGCATCTATCTGAACCACCTTGCCATTAGAATAATAAGCAACTTCAGTTCCATCTGGTAATCCACCATCTTCGAAGACCATCCTGTGCATTTTCTGATCTCTGCCAAGTGCAAAGACCCATAAACATTTTCTATTATGGAAATTAGAAGATGTATAAATAAGACAAACAGGTTTCTATATGATTCGGATAACACACAGGTAGTACAGACTTTTTTGTAACTTTTGATGAACTCTTTGATTTCATAGATATGTGTGCAGATCCACTTTTTAACGGCTTGGAGAATGACACACTTGAAAACCTATACACCACAATAGTATAGTTAAACAGATTATTTAGTCATACAAATCAAGACACGCAAAGAATAGTTATAAACACCAACTTCTTTAAGATCTTTCTAGTGTTGCTGTTCCTCGTGGATCCTTGAGGGGAATCACTACCACTAACAGGTAGATCAGAAGATGAATTCAAATGGCTTGCCAAAGAACTTCCAGAGAACTTTGGGACTGGTTTCTGACAACTTGAACCGAGCGGAAAGGAATCAGAGGGGGGTGGAAGTTTAGGGTGAAAACGAATAAATCATTCAAAGGCCAGAAATAAAAATAAACGTCAGTCGACTTAAAATAGAGGACAACTGCCCACATTTTCATTGTCTTCTGCTGGCCCTTTCTTGTTGAAATCCGCGGTGAGGATCTTTGTCGAGTTTTTGCATTGGACACCAACTCTGAATGCCTGTAAAGGGAAAACAAATGGAACACTTTTAGATTTCCATTCCCTCTGAAAAGCAGCAACGAAAATATTGAGAAGGACTGAGACCAAAAGAAGATTCATACTTTCTTCTTTTCCTTCTTCGACGACTCTTATTTTTGGGAGTGTTATACACATCACCATTATCAGAAATTTTCAGGCATACGAGTGGTTCCAACGGCCTGGAAGTGCAAAGCAAATGCTTCATATAAATATTGCGATCGAACAGAACTACAGATATGTTTACTCTTTAAATTAGGGGGGGCTTCCATATATAAACTTCCAAACATTAAAGGAGAAAAGGAGGAAGTAAGCTTTAAAGTCTAGAAGTCAGTTGAATATCAAGTTTGACAATAATATTTACAACTTCAGGTATCCTAAGTCATTCCCACAACTCATGGAGCACTTCTTTTATTTTATCATTCGGACCTCATTTACAAAATTTGGGAATCTTTAACACCATTCAAAAACTTCATATTTCTTAAAGTAATTCAACTTTATGGTACCCCTAGCATTAAAACTTCCATCTAGTGATATGACATTTTTCAAAGTCTCGATAAATTTAGAGTCAGGTAGCATGTTTTCAGCCAACAGAAAGAGCTTGAGTAAGATACGTTCAACAGCAAAGAGCACCTAGATTTTGTGCACTCTGCATCCATTTCAGAATTCTCAATAACCACGCAAGAATCACAAACCGGTTTCACCTCCGAAGCTGTTGCAAGGAATGGCCCTAGAAACCAAAGAACATAAATGTTTTCTTCAATTGTATAATAGGAACCGACTGAAGGAGTATATTGCAGAAAAAAGAATTACACACACCCCGACAATTCATGCAAATAACAGATTCCTTCACAGGCATAGGGCCTACGAACTTATGAATCGTCTCTTCTAGCGTCTCTACAGATGACTTTCGGCATTCTTTAACAACATCAAGGAGGCTTTTCCCATTCTCTAAGCATATATACTGTGAGGCACGACGGTAAGATTTACATGCATGGATCTCAAATTGACATGGTGGAACTACCTATAATGTAAACATATGTTTGAAATCATAAGGTTCATTCACAAAAGATGAGAATCAGAGAAAACCAAGAAAAGTTAAGACATTCAAGTGCTCACCCTAACTCCCATGCACGAACTGCACGAACACAAGATTCCAACATCTTTTATGCTACCACGTAGTGGAAATCCCTATAAAGACGACTAGTCCAATCAGATGAAACAAGCAGGAAAAAATTCATTGGGCGAGGGATAGATGTCTTTGTTTTGACATCTCATTATAAATTGCACATTTAAAAAACTTCAGAGTTCAAGAAAGTTTCATTTCTGGATTCAATACAAGTTCATGTGAGTATTTATGAATATCAGTCAAATCAGTTTCTGTGAGTTGGATTAGCAAGTGGAATTTTCATCACATTTTCATGGCATTTTCCAGCCAACACAAAAGTTTATTCCTCATTATATTATAAGCGTTCAGCATTCATCTTCTCAATACATGGTACATGAAATTGTTGAATACAGCAATTTAATAATTTATTTCATAAAAATGACAATAACCAAGATGGACAAATTTTTAAAAACTATTTATGAAAGAGAAAAACCGTCATCCCAGGATTTGCAGTCCTATACATTTTCCATTATGTTATCTTGCAAAACCCACCACCTCAAGTGCCAAAGTCAAACAGTTGTTCTTCCTTCTCCGCTCCCTCTTTTTCTACATATGCAGCTAAGGATCATTTGTTTCTCCTAGGCGATCTTAATGGATTTTAAATTTTCAAGGGGGTAACTTCAAGAAAAATACTTATCTCCGTCAAATACTCATAAAATGCCATGATTTGAAGATTACATGACATGCATTAGTGAATCAAATATGTCAAAACACATCACTTCCCTATTTATGAAAATCAATTACTAGTAAGTAATAGTCAGTGGTACGTCATTCACAAAGAAAGAGACCATTGATCGAAATGACTCAAAAAGAAAAGTAATAGTCAGTGATGTCAAATCACATCACCTCCCTATTCTTTTTGTCCTTTGAATTTTCATTATATGCTAATATGATGTACCAACAATAACTAAAAAAGATCAATTTGTGTCATTGATTTTATTCCGCAAAAGAATCAAGAAACCTTCGTTCTTAGTTGATTCCAAGTATTAGTTAAGTGGCTGGGATGTATTAGCTGATTCTTTCATCATCTATGAACTATACTTGCCACTCTAAAAACTTTTAGTATCCTATGACTATCTGTGCAATTAGGCTCTATTTTAATATTTAATTGGAAGGAGGAACAATATTCTCCTTCGAAGGAGGAAAATCGGATAAAAGATTGCTCAACAGAATCCAGCTCCACCCCTGAACCTCCACCTCAACTTATCTCCTCACCTGTCAGCCAATGCCCACACATCATAACTCCTTACGAAAAGGAACTACAAATTGGACCAACGGAATAGCAAGTTACTAATATTCTGACGTAGAATGAATTTGATAAGTGATTCAACATCCGGCTAAGAGAAATCAGAGGTTATCGCAAGAAACAGTAACCATAACTAACACAAAAACATTAATATAGTTACTTGAAACATAATCAGCACAAAATGGTTGTAGAGAAAGATACCCGCTTGCCACCATTGTAAAAAACCGGGTACCCTTCCAGCAATCCAGTCTCAAAAAGCTCCTTCACTGTTGTCGGCATCCCTTTTCTCGCAATTTTCTTAATCTTCCTTGCAGTTGGACCAGCCATCCCACTCGACTCGTCACTCTCCAATCCTTCCACTTCCAAAGAGATTGCATCTTGCAAGCCCCCAGGAAGTTCACTCTCCAATTTCTCATTCCTAGGCTTAATTATTGACCTCGTGAACCTTCTCGTTCCATTGCTCCAAGCCACAGCTGCAGCCTCAGTCATTGGCTCCTCTTTCACTTCAACCTCCACCATTTCACCATCTAAATCGCTAGAATCACCCAAATCACGCTCATTCCCACCCGCATAAACCGTATCACCTCCATGCTCTCCAACTTCACCATTCGAAACCAGTGCCACGTCACCTTTGCTGCAAATTCCCCAATTACCCCTCAATTCACCAAAACCCCGAATTCCGCCCCCGCTCACACTCTTGAACCTCTTACTCCTTGTATAAACAGCGAACCCATTCGCCTCACTAGGCCGAACCCTAGGGACATAGCCTCTGTCAATAAAATCCGACTCGAACGGTCCAGACCCGCTCGGGTAATAGGATCCAAACTCGGTCCCCTTAATCTGAAATGAACTCTCAATTTTGAACCCTAAGTCTGGATTTATCACTGGTTTATCGTCTTTTTCCATAATTCTTCGAATCCACCGATGCTGTCAAGTGAACACAGCAACAGATTAAAGAGACAGAATTCGGAACCTATCCACGTCAGAGTTGGAGCACACACTAGCATGCATCAGTGAGGCAAAAGGATTCAAATCAAGCAATCACGGTTCCGTTTGTTGCTGCGGAGGACTACCTTGGTAAACTTGCAGTCCAATTCTCTCCCATTTGAACCGTTTGGCCGATCGTGTCGGGAGAGCGTGTTTAATTGTTGGCATCGAGTCTTATTTTATTTTTTCAATATAAAGATCGTATTACCCGTCAATATAAATATAATATTATTCGTTAAGATCTAACGTCACACTTTTACAATCCATTGACCAAGCAGATCAAGCGGTACTATGTCAATAGCTTGACATACAAGAGATTTTAGGAGGTCACCACATCCCAATACTGCTATCATCCTGACACACTTAATTCAACAACCTCTTCCGCCAAGAAGTATATAAAATGCTTCTTGAGATATTCGAATTTCTGACCTCGCTCTGATATCAATTATTAGAATCAAGTTAAAAGTTATAGCAGTTAGTCAAGGTACAACTTTATTTCTTTATCATGAGACAGCGCAGAGTGCACTTATTGCGTGCGTTAGAGTTGGGTTATTAGACTCATGAGTCCAGGGAGGTGCATGTCTAACGGTTGGTTGTCTCATTTCCCTTAGAGATCGGTCTTACCTTTTCCCGAACGCCGATCCTATCATCATCAGTATAGTATTACCCATTAAGATTTGGTGTCACACTTTTACAACCCACCTAATCAATCAGATCAAACGGCACTACGTCAGCAGCTTGTCGTACGAGAGCTTCTCGGGAGGTTACTTATTCTGCTTTCACCCTTACACGCTTAACTCAAGAAATGATTATTTCAAAAAATAAAATAAAAAGTTATATTGGATACTTGTTGAACCGGTTCGATTCGATTACCGATCGAACCGTTAAAACAATTTTGTTGACCGGTCAAGTGTGGTTCCAAAAACTGGGCATGCGCCTATGGCTTATATGTAAAATTGGATTTAGGGCCTCATAGAAAAGCACAAAAAATAATCTGTACAAAGTCAATAATTTTCTAAACACATATTGTAATCATGAGCCTATATTGCCAGCACATGAGACATCAAATGGAAATGGAATGTGTTGTCTAATGTGCTGTCCAAATTTGAAAACAAAAGCTATGGACTGTGGGAAACTACTCCTATAAAACAGACCATTGTTTGCTCAATCTATGCATCCCACATCCCATTCTCTCTATTATATATATATATATATATTTATTTAAGTATGTCTATTATCTGTGAGACAGGTTTCTCATGTATTAAGAGAGTGTGTGTCTCTTTGAAAATACACAGTTACTGTAATTCTCAAAATATCATAGTGATATTTTTTATCTTATTCGTGAATCTTGCCCTAATAATTTTTAGGGATTTTTCACATAAAAATTTTGATATCTATTTTTTTCTCCAATTCAATATTTTATATTGGGGGGCCCCACGTTGGACCAACATATATGTGGCCATTTGAGTTTCATTTTAATGGTTTTATGATTTAGAGATTTCTTTTTTTAAAAAATTGATATAAGTGATATCAAGGCACCAAAATTTAAACCCCTGAAGGCATTTTATTTTTAATTTTCTTTAATGAATAAAAGAACTGACATTTGTGCCTCGCCAAGTAATTAAAAACTTGATTAGATATTGATTACGAAAGGTTTGAAAGTCTTTGAAAATCATATTGGTGAAAACATTAATTAATTAGAATAAATGCCTTTACTCTGAGAAATTTAGTTTGATTGTGGATTTCAAATAAACGACCTATTTTGAATGGATATGAGATTCATTACAATCATTGTTGTATTAAATATAATTGACTTGGACTTCATCATCATTCCAGCTACCCAAAACAAGTGAATTATAACTATACTAACTCAATCTAAACATATTCTTAGGAAGCTCACAAAAGATAAAATACTTAGAGAAATAATATTTAAGCATTTTGTCGCTAATTTAGTGACTGGAATTTCTAAACCATCACTAATAAAATCGATGAAAAACAAATCCGAATGTCGTATTGCTGTGAATCCTAAAATATGATATGTTTGTGTGTGAATTAGATGTGAAAATGGTAGAAATCGGGATGATATGTTAGGAAAATAATCCCATGTCAAGCCTCAAACAGTTAATTCTCTACCTTTTATATTTTGAAGTCAAAGTCAAGCCAACCGATTAATTAAAAGAACATTTCTAGTAAAACTATCAAACCTCGACGGCTTCAATATTTATGAATTTTAATTTGTAACTGTACTTGCATGAATTATTCTGATAAAGATTATATTTTTCACAAACTATGTGCCATAGATATAACTATAATTCTCACCCCACTAATTGTATTTTTTAAACTGTAATAAAAGCCCTACTGAGATGGCCATTCCTTTCACCTACCAAAAGTAGTCCACGATTCATTAAAGAAGAGAAACTAAATATAGCGAGATAAAATCCTGTTTACTGTGCAAGAAGATGGAGCATAGCATGGATGCATGTTTATGTAATGGTAAGAATCAGGGCGATCCAAATCCCTCTCATAAACATGCAGTGGCCGAAGACGAGATTCGTAATTTCGGAGATGATGGAAAAGGCACAGAAGGTAACTTTCTGGGTTTAAACGTTTCTTCACCACCTCTTTGTTGTAATCCTCATCTTCCACGGGCTGCTCCGACATTTCCACCCAAAGTCTTGGCGCAAAATGTTTCTTCACCTGTTCGTTATTGAAAGCAACTTGGCAGAGAGTTGTCTTTCCGACCCCGGTCATCCCTACAATCCCGATAGCTTGAAATTCTTTATTCCTTGTTTCTTTCCTCACGAGAAGCCTCTCCATGGCCTTGGATTTATCATCAATGCCCCAAATCTTTGAACGATCCACGTCATAAGGATTTAGCAACCCGCGGGAATACTTTTCATCTGACTTCTCCTTATCCGGTCCCTCGTCTACTTCCACCTTTGCGTGTGTCGAACTTCCATCCTTCTGTGCAGTCACCGGATAATGAGATTCGAGATTTTTCCTTATCTTCTTCAACCTATCAGTAAGCTGGCCATTCAAAGCGATCTGCGCTGCCGGAGAGTACTGGCTGTGCTTCTCCAGTACTACTCGCCACTCGGCCACTATGTTGTTGAGATAGTAGAGGTTTTCTCTTCGTATTGCATCATCATCAACTGCCTCACGGGGTTTAGGTTTCCCATTTTTGATCAAATCCTTCAATCTGCGGCACTCAACGAAGATGGAACTCGATCCGAACGGCTCCTTAGTAACGTCGTTGATAGCATTTTCGAGTTGTTCCAGCAGGTGGTTCTGAATGTCCTCCATTTTTTTCTTTTTTTTTTTTTTTTTTTTTTTGACATGAAAATATGTTATCATATCAAATGGGTAAAAAAAGTTTACATGATACACTGGGCATACCCAGGAACAAACTATTACAAACAATAATGTTTCAAAGACATACCAACAACAAGATCAATCCTATGTACTAACAAATCTGTATGAGAATATTTGAATGGATCGTACAACAGCGTTAGCACACAAGGTTTGGCCTTCACAAAACTTTCTGTTCCTAGCATTCCATATATGATAGATAGTAGCAGCAATAGCAGCACATTTCAGTCGTGAATCATATTTGTTTCCCAGGTATTGCTTGCGGAATAATTTGAGCAAACCATTTGGTGTAGCAAACACATTATGGATACCAAGCCATCTTCGAATTCCTAGCCATACATCACAAGCAAACTTGCATCTAAAGAATAAATGATCATGATTTTCGATATCTTCCTGGCAGAAGGCACAATTTTTGTCTAAAATGTAAGGCTGCCTATCACGAGTGAGCAACTTTCGATGTGCAAACAGCCACAACACAAAAGCATGTTTTGGTAGAATACAATGTTTCCATATAAGAGGTTTCCAAGGCCACATACCTGCACCATGCTGGAAGAATTCATAAGCAGATTGCACGCCCAGATTATTTGTTGTAAACCACTTGCGCAGTGTGAGTTGTGCGGCAGCCTGTGAACCAACAGTTGTAACAATATCATCCCTGATCGATACCAACTTCTTGAATAGATTTGAGTCATCTTTGCGAATTTTCCAATCCCAGACTGAATCTCCATAATGACAGCTAATCCACTTAACCCACAATGTGTCCTTTTTCTCCTGAACGTTCCAAAGCGATCGAACCAGGAGAGCTTTGTTCCAAATTCTCAAATCTTTCAAGCCTAACCCACCATCAGCTTTAGATTTACAACAGGTTGCCCAAGCAATTGGTGGATGTGCACAATTCCATAAGAATTTACGACAGAGAGAATAAAGCTTATCAATCACATAACAAGGAATAGGCAATATAGATAACCAAAAACATTCAATTCCTTGTAATACCGAACGTATGAGTTCAACCTTCCCTGCATAAGACAAGGTGCATTTCGGCCATAGTGATAGTCTGGTAGTTATACTCTCAATAAGCTCCCTGTAATCAGACCGTCGCAATTTTGCTGAAGCAAGAGGGATTCCGAGATATCTAAACGGTAGAGTTCCTTCAATGAAGCCCGTGGAGTGCAAAATTTCTTGCTTCGTGCATTCAGATACCCCAGCAATATACATATTCGACTTCTGAGCACTAACCTGCAGCCCACTCATGTTTGCAAACTCCTGAATTTGGTCCACCAACAATTTAACACTCAAGGGATCACCATAAGCAAAAAATAGTAAGTCGTCCGCATAAGCCAAATGAGTAAGCTTTATAGTGGAACAACGAGGATGAAATGTAAACCGAGGGTCAGCCAACATCCTCTTCATACCTCTAGATAACATCTCCAAACAAATAGCAAAGAGATATGGGGAGAGGGGGTCCCCTTGACGAATGCCTCGCTCCCCAACAAAGAACCCGTGCATTTCACCATTTAACGCAATTGAAAAAGATGTAGTTGTAACACATTCCATAATCCAATTAACAAATGGTGCAGGAAAATCAAGCAATAATAACATGTCCTTAATAAAATCCCAATTCAAAGTGTCGTAAGCTTTGTGAAGATCAGCCTTAATGACGCACCTGGGGGGTTCTGGCCCTATTAAAACCTTTCATAATTTCCTGTGCCAAGTGAATGTTCTCAACAATTGAACGCCCTGGTATGAACGCAGCCTGGTATGAACGCCCTGGTATAGTTACATAATATGATATCTGACTATTTCAAAGTCACATATATTACATTTATTGTTAAATATTGAATCAAGGCCTCCACTTATTGATCCAATCATGGTGGATATTAGTATATGTTAAGTTTAATACATAACTTTGAACTATCTCTAGTAAGTTTTTTAAGTCGAATATTATCGTTACGTAAAGCTTAAGTTTGACTTGTTTGTTACAAACATTGAATCGTTTGATTCGACATGGCTCGATTACATACTAAGTTTCATATAAGATCAAAGTTTTTTACGAGTAATCTACATACTTTGATTTTCATCGTGTAAGATTTTGATTAACTTGTATTTTATAATGTCTAATATCTAGCTTCTCTATTCATTACCATCCCATCTTTTTTATTTCCAATACTTCCCATCTTTAAAAACAAAAACAACTTTGAAAAATAAAAAAAATATTGGTATATGATAATGTGACCCTCCGTTGGGCTGAGCATCTATCTTTTATTCGATGGACAGACATTATTTCGTAAATACAGTTGTTGACATAATAAAATAAATACAGCGATTTAAGGTAGCCAACTAAAACAGGGATGCTAGTTGTGGGCCCGTAACAACGGAATGTTGATGAGCCATTTTTTTCATATGATGATATAATTTTTGAATTTTTATTAATTCATTCCCTACCAAGTCCAATTCGAACAAGTTCAGAAGGGGTGGACATCCATTGATGTTTAATCAATAATGTATATTCGGACTCTTTCTATTAACAATTAAGCTTTGGTCCAGTCGAAGTTATCTAATACAAGCTACTAGATTTGCTTGGTTTTATCCAGTATGTGTCAAATCTTAGGACTTATCTAACAGGCTAATGTATATTTTTGGGTGTATCCGGCGTGGAATCGTTACGGTTATGATTTCCATAAACATGAAAATGAAACGTGGACATATATATATGGATGACATCTCACAGCTAATAGAGATTCCATCCAAAAGTATAATTGGTGGATGGAAGGACGCACAATGAATGGAGGTGGAAGTCAATGTATTATATTATAGGTTGCACGACGTATATGTAACAAAATATAATATAAATTTATATGTTTCTGACGAATTAAATGTGTTTCTAAAAATTATCATTTTCGCCGTGGATTAATCACCTCTACATTAGTCTACTCTTAGTATATAATATTGATATTTGTGAGAACAAGAAATATATCAAGAAGAAAGAGTGTACATCAAGTATGATACAAAGAGAAAGAAGTATATATTAAATATGCATACATGCAACCAAGTTTTTCGAATTCTTGTGAACAACCATTTTAATGCATATTGAAACAATTATTGACCCTTCAATATTTACTCTCAGTTTAAATTTGAAAGTATGCACACAATATATTATTTTTCAGTATGAGACTCAATATTGTATCAAATACCATGGCTATGTCATTGGGTGGTCAACAAGCAATCGTAGCAATCATAATAAGGTCAGATGATGGTTATTAAGCTAGAAATGAAGCACAAAAATGTGTGCTTGTCAATCGACAAGTGTAACAGCCATATACAATGACCATGAAACTAGGTATTATGGCACAAAAATTTGACTCTACACCTTGTCACAATCCCCTATGATAACTCACTTCAGCTCAAGAAATATACACAAAAAATTTCACTACATTTTGTGTAAGGAGGCAGAGTTAGAGCATTGTCCGAAGTGAAAGAGAAGTTTTTTGATCAAAGGAGGAGACATAACTATAAGCTTTGTTTTTGTTTCTGGAAATCAGAATCAGGTAAGTTGACTTTTTTATATATTCATTTTAAAATATTCAGTTTTCAAATTATCATGCGAACACATGTTTCATGTCAAATTTATGTTATGATCCATCCTCTATTTTTATTACTGTTATTACTGTCGTGATGTGAATATGAGTATACATAATTCTGTACTATGAATCATATGATATGACTAAGTTATCGTCCCCTTAGAAGTGCAAAAATTAGGGATTGGTCTGTAAACCATAGAAACGAAATGAATATTAGTTTCATTATATCCTTTGAATTCATTATATATATGTGTGTGTGTGTGTGTGTTTATATATAATTGTTATGCTCGAACTGATCATCCACTTATTATGTGTTTCCTCAAATAGTCATCCTTATTTTACTCACCCAGATAAAAATGAAGAACGGATTGAAGAAAACGAACTAAACATGTTTTGGGCTGGTGAAGTCTGTTATTTCATTTGCACCTTCTGTTATTCAAGTTGTAAAGATAATCATTTTGATTATATAATAGACTGTTTTTTTTTATCTATACTATGAGACTTAATGTTTTGCAGTATATCGTTGTTAAACATTGTAGATATCATTAATCCCGGTCTCGGGCGAAAATCATTCCAAGTGAGATGTTCAAGATGAAAGGACGAAGGGTAAGAATCGACCAGGAATCTATAATAAAAATCCGTCTAGATGTTAAAGGATGCAAACTTAATAGAATTGTTGAATCCGTATTTAACGTGTGACATTCGTTCTTTAGGATATGAGGTCAGAATTTTAGGAATCGGTCATATTTCAGGTTTGTGGGAGGCCAAGTGTTGCACTCCGATGTAAGCAAGTGGGTTTTGGAAGTAAGTGGTTGAGTCCAATGGTAGGAAAACCGAAAATACAATCGATTTTATATATGGTTTCTATCTATTTATGGTTGGCTTTTAGGTTTTATGAAAATTTGTACCCCTCAAATTATAATTATCAATATTGTTCACTTTACATTTCATTTTATAGTTTTATCTTAATCATTTTTATCATGCCTGGTGACTTATTATAGTAAAGATTTATATTCGTGAAGTAGCTAAAAATGTTATATTAACTATCAAAATATATCCGTTTAGATATCGTTCATTGTTAATCAACTTCGATGTTAAAGCTATATTTATATTGAATTCGTAATTACTACATTATGTTTATCAGACTATTCTGTCCTGGCTAACTTTGATGTCATTCTAATGATTCCATACTTCCTATCTGTTTCATTGAATTTGTAATATAAGCCCATTTTGGTGATTTACAATGCAACTAAACGTCGTTATTATATGTCATGATCTCATCCACTTCTCACAAATTCTAATATCATTTTAAATATTTATTTATGCCAACCACATTTCAAATTCTTGAAAATCAATTAGACATTTCGTTATCTTACATTTTATGTTGGCTATTTTCTGACTAATAATAAGTAAAAATAAGTTTTATTTGATTCTAGTAGCTTGACGCCTGGAGACTCCTAGATACATGCACGAGTGGGAAGATAACAATGGGTGTGTGGGGTAGGCCCAGTGGGCCCTGGATCCGACTCTTAGGTAGCCCAATAGGCTTGATCGTTGACCTTCCATATGCGCGTATCCATATCCGACGGCTGAGATCTGTCCCCGAGCATAAAAGGAAGGACGGCAATTCAGCGGGGATTTGTTGAGGATTTGTTTATGTTTAATGGCTTCCCAAATTGCATAAAACCCGGTCTCCCATTAGCCTCGGATCGTTACCATTGTACACATACAACAAATATATATATATGTACGGGGATAGATTCATATAAAGATAATTTATACATATGGATACAGATGCATAAAGTTTACGTGCATATATCTGACCACAGACCTCTTCCAGCATCCCTGTACGTATATGTGAATATAGGCAAAGGCCCTCTCCGCATCGTGTAGTAGTTGGAACTTTCTCTTTTTTTCTGGTGGTTTGAGAAAAGGGAATCACTGTGGAAAATGAGGTGGAAAGGTAAAGGAGGGAAATAATGGAGTTTGATGGGTTTTTATCGACAAGTTTGAATTTTCTTGGTTTCTTGATTGTCATCGTTCTGATTCTTGGTTGAGTTTATTGGATTACCTGGTGTTGTGATCAGTTGTTGTTTTGTTTTATTGATTGATTCTTGGCAGATATTCTGTCTCTGAGAGTTTTGAATTTTGATTAAGGAATCCATATCTTTGGAAGGTTTCTTCCTTTTTCTGTTTCCGGTTGTGTATATTTTTTAGTCCATTCCTGATTTTCTGACATGGGCGTTGGTTAAAAATCAGCTTGTGTGTTTTTTGTGATTGTTACTCAGTCAAGGTTGATGAGTATTGCAGTTTGGATTGGCGGCCTCCTATTTCAATTGGGAATATAACTTCTTCCGTCAGCAGTCAATACTGTCTTATCGCGGATTCAGTTCTTACTGTTTCTTAGGATTTGTTTTGCCTTTTGTTTGATCAACTGGGAGTCTGTATTTACATTCCATTTCCTGTTTTAGTTGTCCGATAATTTTCGTGAATAAAAAGCACACGTTTTGTTTCTCTTTTCCAGCGTGTGCCGCTTGTTTGTTATTGAAGAGAGTGCAGACTCATATTCTCTTGTAATTTGTGACGGCGTGATTCTGATTAAGTAGTTCACGAATTGAAAGTATGAAGCATTCAAATTCAGATAATGTAAAATATCTCACTTACTAAAGGAAATAATGAAGAACTTATTAAAAATCCATGGACAATAAAACTTTGACAATATGACCTGTTCTGTCTCGTTTTGCCATATACTCGTTCCATTTTGTTTCAGCTCGAGTCCATGGTTCGTTTATGTAGATTATGTTGTCAATATTAATCATATTGGGAGCATACTTAATGTTTAAGGTGGATTGTAGGTTGTTTTTTGGATTTTGATAATCTTGATAAGTTTTTGGCTAGGCTTCTACATGTGAAGTATTTGTAATTCTTTTCCTGTTATAACCAAGTCTATTGATGCTAGGACATGCCAATTTGTAAATACTTAAAGTTCAGCGCAACAGTCTCAACCTACTGACATATTGGTTGAGTGGAACTATTGAAGCTGGAGGATGTGATAATGGATGATTCTTATGTTCTTTTTTAATCTTGTACTTTATAATTAGTGACATAATCTGGTTGTGCTTTATTATTTAATCTGCATGATTCACTTTTTTCGTCTCACCTTATATTCGTTAACTGTTTCTAAGCTAAGATTAGGTGGGTTCACAACTGGCAACCCCTATGATTGCAAAATGCTTGTGATTTTTTGAGTAATCTATTTCTCAGTTATGCCGTCTTTTATCTATTCAGACAAATGCGAGGGCTCCTTTGTGTGGCTTAAAGTAGGCATGCTGATAACTATTTGAAAGTTGCAAATCTTTTGCTGGAACAGGATAGAATCTCGGTACAACAAATAGCAATGGATGCATTCTCTGGTAAAAGAAGTGCAGGCGGGCTTACGAAACCCAGAAAAGGATTTAATGTTGGTTTAAAAGATGCAGCAACTGAAAGAGATCAAAATATTCAATTTTGCTACCGAATAGGTTGCAGTGGGAGAATTAAGTATAGTCAGAATACAAAACTTGGAACCTCAGATGTATCCAAATGTTCGAAGCCTTCAATACGTTCTCTGGACAGGAATAAAACATATGGAAATTCCTCTAGGAGTAATTCTGTGATAACCAGTGTAAAAGAGGTGAACTCTGATTCGATAAGAAAGGTGTCTTCCCAAGTGGAATCTTATTCTTCAAAAGTTGGTCTTTCTCGTCATTCAGAAACTCTAGAGCCAATGCCGTTACCCAATGCGAGTTTAACTGGAAAACTTGCTGTGACCGAATCAGGAAGTTCTAGTGCATCATCAAGCATTAAACCTCAAAAAATATCTCAGATCAGATCAAGTTTGCACAAGCCAAATGCTCTTCCAGGTTCCTCCATTCCGTCTGTTTCGAAATTCCCAAACCCAAGCCCGTCTAAGGATGCTTGTGGGAGCAGGTATGGTCTCAGGAGTCTGAAATGCAATTCAATACCGGTTGTCGTGCCATCAAGTTCATCATCATCATTTTCAAAGCCTGTCAGGAAGAATCTGATGAATAAGAAGATACCAGAAAGGGAAGTCTGTCTGTCTCGTAGAAAAACAACTGTAGCATCATCCAGTGATGGGAATATGTCCCCTTCAAGTTGTACTAGCCCGATCTGTGATTCAAAAAATAGTAACCATGCTTCTGGAGAGGTTAACAGTGATTCCACTTCCTCCAGGACTCAGAGGATTGTGAATATAACCAACAGGACGAGGCTTTCTTCCAGAACAAATATGAGGAACAGTTCCTCTGCTAGAAAACCTGCTTCTGGTAGCCATCAGTTTTCTCAATCTGGGACACCTATCAATATTGGTGGCTCAAGTTCCTCACAGCAACTTTCAGCAAATGGCTTTTTGAGTGGTTCAAGCTCTTACAGTTTTTCCAGCAGCAATGATGATTATGAATCCACCTTAATGCCTCTCACGTCGGGTGAACGTGGCTTTCGCCAATTCATGAGTCATGATGTATTGCAACGATATAACATTGATGGAATTGCGGAGGTATTGTTCTTGTTGTGTATTAAGTTTACTGAGCATTTCGTTTTCCTGAACTAGTAATGATTTTGAACATATACTCATGGTGCAGTTATTATTAGCTCTTGAGAGGATTGAACGAGACGAAGAGATGACACATGAGGTTCCTTATCTTCCTTTCTCTCCATAACATCATTTTGAATTTTTAATAATGAGCTTGTCTTCTTGTTTATAGCAAATCCTTACCCTGGACACCAGTTTTTTCCTCAGTAGTCTGAACATCCACGACCAACACAGAGATATGAGACTGGATATTGACAACATGTCTTATGAGGTTGGTTTTCCTTGTTGTGCTTCTTCCCTGACTTGTCGATTCATGATCGTATATCATGCGATGAATTTTTCCATCATTTATGATGAAAATCAACCCAAATATTAGATTCTGGTATTGAATGAGATACCTCGATGATTAAGATCGTTAGTTCTGTCCCGTGGAATTCAAGATGCTAGCAGTTTTAATGGAATTCAATATGCTATACATCTGACAGGAACTGTTAGCTCTAGAAGATAGGATGGGCTCAGTGAGCACAGCAGTTCCCGAAGAGGCACTGACAAATTGCCTTCGGAGAAGCATATATCAGGTGACCTCATCAGAAGCACGAGCTTCTGGATTGGATGAAGATGGAGATGACATCAAATGCAGTATTTGTCAGGTAAATCAGTTTTTGTTGATTATTTCACTGTGATTGTACTTCCCTTACTATCAGCTCCTGAGGAAACACTATAAAGTTAAAGAATAGACAATCCGCGTTGAACAATTTTTCAATCTCTTGTTTGAAATCTAAATCTTGGAGATATAACCTGCTGCATGCTAGTTTGCAGAGATTAAGAGTATATAAAAAATGTGAGTTGCTTGTACTTGAAAATGTACGCTAGATTATTTAATCGTCTTAATTTGGTAAGACCATGTGTTACTCTATGATCTCTGTTCTCTTATTCAGTTGATTATAAGAGCTCCAAGAGAGCATGCACACGCTGTTAGAATTTGAATGTTGTAGGAGTAGAGTGAAGATGGCACTTCTAACACAAATTACTACCATAATTTGCAGGAGGATTTTGCTCTCGGGGATGAGATTGGAGCCTTGGTGGAATGCGAGCATGGGTATCATGTCACGTGCATTTACCAGTGGTTGCGGCTCAAGAACTGGTGCCCCATTTGCAAGGTTGCTGCGGCACCATCGGAATCATCTTCTTCTTAATGAAAATCCCTTCTGTGTACAAAATGTATTTCTTCTATTTTTCTTGGATTTTAGTGATACCTAGGGTTTTGGTGACAACTGTATCATATGGTCACCGGCACATTACAAGTGGATGGATGAGACAGAACCTTTCTTAGAATTTGGAGACTGGAGTTCTTCTTCTGGTATTTAAATATATTGTGGCTGCCTAATCATCAGCAATTTACTTATGGATCAATTAATGAAAAGCAAATTGACAGGATGGGATATGCTGATTTCAGTTTACTTCAGGCAGGATTCTGGATAGCTATTATGAAGATTTGTATAAATAAATAGGAGAGCCCACCATTGTTGGATTTGGGGATGATGATGATTAGATGAATTCGTAGGACTTTATATTTAATAAGCAAATTAACAATAAAATTCAACTTTGGTTCTGGCAAAAAGTAAGTTCCAAAAACTATAGGAGGGGTGTCTTACATGGAGCCTCGCCATTCCACCCAATCGTCAACAACAACAGAATATTAAGCCATCTACAACATATGAAAGAGATTCCATATATGTCCAGCTATAAACAAGGCAAAAAACTGTGGCGAGAAACTTGTAAAAAAAAAAAAAAAAGCAGAGGAAGAGGTAAATGAGAGGAACACTAAAGCATTTATGCTGCATATTAGAAGGATTTTCCGAAGATGGTGTGACAGTTCACTAATTACTTTGAAACCATCACCTGGATAATCACATTGAGCTATGGTTTAGGATTATTATGTTTTAGTTCCACTGCTGTGAGCTAAGTCTTTATTCTCGAGTAAACTTAGTGTTTTCCGGTGAGTTTTAACTTTATTGTTTCCTCTTTTTTTTTTTTAAAGAAGAAACGAGACATTTGCTTTTACTGCTGTGTTGGTTCTTTCCTGTTTTTATGTTTTTTGAACTGTTTTTTGGTCCTATTAACACTTAGGATGCAGAGTATACTCCATAGCTTGCCTATAGGGCTTCATGTACTGTGGTGCCTTTAGTGTAATATAGTTTTGTGCAGTCATTTCAATTTGAAAGGCACTTTAAATTTCCTATATTTGTTTCACTGATTGTCTAAAAGTGCAACAGTTCGGCATATGTGCTGTTCTGTTGTGGAATACATTATGTTCTCCTTGATCAGGAATATCAACAAGATTCCGAGGACACACTTTTGGTGGAGCATATGTTCAAAGACAATGACTGTTCCAGCAAATATCCTGAACCTCGTGTCTCTAACCAAAGCCCGAGCCGAAACTTGGACTGATTTCAACCTACAGTTTTTGTGGGGCCCACACTCCAGAGAGGGGGGGGAGGGGGGGCAATACCCCCTATAGCATCCACTTCCCAGAAACTTTAATGTGGCATGATTGGTAAATCCATTAGTAGACTCAGATAACAACTCTATGGAGTTTTTTCGACTGTACATGTACAGACATTGTCTGTGCATGTTCAAAATTCGGCACATGTCCATCCTTGAGGTATCGAATTTTTTTTGGATGCATGCATATATGAGAAATGGACAGGTGTCGATTTTTGAATGGATATAGACAGTAACTGTACATGAAATTGGTCATTTATTTAGCCTACTAGTGTAGATTCAAGCTAGAACCTTGGGATCCCATTATTCCCACCCCAAACCAAAGTTCATGTTTTTCTCAAAGATTTAGATGGAGAATAAAAGAGAAAGAGAAAGAAAGAAAGAGGTACGTGCCATGGCACAAAATGCTAGGGGAATATCACTTCTTGAAGTTGAGTAACCTTAATGAAGAAGCCTCCTTTTCAGCTACGAACCAAATGCCTTGTTCTTGGATGAATGCTGAGGCATGATTCCACTCTCATGATCTGGTTTACAATATATAGGGTACTAATTTGTCTACTTCTTTGGATCAAAATGTTGGGTCCAACATAACATGATCAGTTCGAAAATTTGTTAATCCGCGGAACATTTTTCGTGCACCTCGTGAAGTTTGTTTCAAATAGGAGAATATGAAGCGATCGATCTTCATGACGAACCAATCAAAATTCACTTTCTTCGTATTCTTTCTTCATGTCCTAGTAGTTGCAACAACTCAACATTCAATGTATCTTCTTTTTCAGAATCAAGTGTTGTATAAATTCATGCAACCATTAACATGCATGTCCGTTTTGCTATGCTCTTCTTTATTCGATTCATTTCCTTTTATCTTTTCTTTTGTCAAATAAATCACGCAAACTCGACTTTGCATGAGTATATATTCGTGCTCACATTCCATTGGGTGCATACCTAATTGTCAATTACTCTTCAATTTCGGGCAAGAATCTTTGATTTCATATATATAATGTGAACTTGACCATATTAATTTAAGATACCTTGCACTCAAGGTAGACTGAAAAGTGCTCACATTCCATTGGTGCATACCTAATTGTAAAAAATTATTGATGCATGTGAACACTTTTCAATGGAGAGCTGCACAATGTATTTTGAGTGTTGTTATGAGATTTATGGATTATCAGGTCTCAATTAACACAACAATATGCTTCTCAACTTCGAACATTAATAGGTGAACTTGGAAAATTCGAACTTGCCAAGATGAAAATGATCACATGCAAATTTAAATAGCTCCCTACTTACCCTTGTTAAATGATCTAGTTAATAAATTAAATAGGATAAACAAATAATACTAAATATGAAACTGAACGGATGTAGTAATTAATTACTAAATTCTAAAAGTTGCAAACACCACCTTAAATGATTTGCAGAGAGTAATTCTCTCAAGTCTCAATTATGCTATCTCCCAAGAAACGAAGTCATAAATGTTTTTTCGGATGAGGTTTTGTGAAATGCCACAAGGGATAGTTTTCAACTATCTAATGCTATTTCCTCAAAGTCACCATAAAATGTTCTTTATAGGGTGGAAATCTGATTTCCCATTTGACGCCCCATGTTATCATCTCGGGACCCGAGGACCGAGCAGTGCGCCACGAACCCGATCCACGTCACTAAGATCGAGAACTGCCAGAGGACATTCATCACGGAGCTCGGGATATTGCCCGGGGACTATGCAAGAAGGGGTCGAGAACCACCCCGAGTATTCATGTTCAGCTCGGGGGTATCTCCCGAGGACTCCGACCCGAAGTGCTAAAGAATCCCGCTGGGATATGCCTTTCCTTATTCAAAGAATCCTGGGTCGATACATCTTTCCTTATTTAGGTAAGAGGATCCCGAGGATCACGGAGGATATTCGCCAAGATATTCTCCTTTCACCGCCTTAGCCCCTCTATAAATACTTTCTTCATCACGGACACACTCATTCTTGCACACTTTTGCACTCAGCACATATTTGCTCTCTTCTCTCTCGCGCGCACTGCCTGACTTAAGCATCGGAGGGGCTTCGCCGGACACACTTCCGACGTCCTCTGACCAGTGACTTGTGGTTGCAGATATCAAGCAAAGAGAAGCGCTTTTCACCTTCCAGCGCCCCGACGCCCGACGTGGTACCCGACGAACAGAGCTCATTCTCCCGACGTGGTGGTGGCTCTCTGCTGAGATAATTTGGCTACGTCACCATTCCAAAAGATACATTCTTTGTTCGGAAAAAGGTTCAATTTTACGGTGCAACCAACTGGAGAAACGGAAACACGTATGTTCTTCCATTTTTTCTTGCATCATTGTACAATTATGGAATCCAAGATACAATTATATAGGAGACAAAACGTTTGACTGATTATGATCATATTAATAATCCACTAAAAAGTTGGATTTTTGATCGGAAATCATATCCACAAATTTTCCCCGAGAGGAAAAAGTGTACCGGGGAAACAACCAAATAAAATCATTATTATTATTTTATTATCATTATTATAGTTTTTGGAATTTGAATACGATAACTATTTCTACTCATTCGTCACCAATATATATATAAAAAAAAACAAAACTATAAACATATAAAGCAAGTAATCACATATTCACATGTTCGTGATATGGTGGTGGGCGATTAATAAGTTCTCACGTGAATTTTTCATATTAAAGTTGATGATCCGAAAAAGGGTAACCCTACGCATTTCTTGGACATATATTTGTCTCTCGTGAAAAGATTTCTTACTTTTACATTGTTTATTGAGACGCATCCAAGTATTGGCTGAGAAGGGGCCGGATCATTCAAGAAAAAAGTATGATTTTCTTAGCTTGTGAACCACCATGGATTTTATTATTATAATGGAATCTACAATTGGATACATAATTTAACGAATGAAAAAAACTTTTAGAGTCCTGAGGGTACATGAGAGTTGATAAGACTTGGTTGACGTGAGATCATTCTCTCCGACCTGTTTCATGGGTTCAATTCTCGTGTGGAGCATATTCCCCACTGAAATATTGTGGGATATACTCTGAAGATCGACATGTTATCTAAGTCATCTCCACCAAATCCATGTCTACCCGCGTATATCCCTCGATTAAAAACATGTATGGGCCAACGAGACTCTGACTATACAGGGCTTATCCCTCTAACCTTTATAACAACTTTTAGATTGATAAATGTTACATAAAAAAAATATATAATTTGTTTGTGCGTAATGAATGCGGAATTGAAGGATATTAATGTTTCTAATAGGTATGAAGAATATTTAATATAATACCGTCGAAGTGAATCTCCCCAAAACGGAGGAGGAGGAATTTGAAACGACGCAATGCTTAAAATCACATACCATTGATTATTATGGATTGGTATCTTTCTTTTTTTTTTTTGACATTACACAAAAATGGGGCGTTTTAAATTGATTCTTTTATTCATACGAATTACTGATTTGAATTTGCTATTTATGAAAGAAAACATGCACCAATAGATTTGTGAACACACAATTAACATTACTTTCCAAGGAATTGAAAACTTCTTAACAGTATGTTTCAAAGGAAATTAAGTTGCTGTCAGTATCATATCGAGAGCATATATTTGTAGAACTGTTTAATTAATAAGATATGGAGTGAATAAAAGGTTCATCACACCTTTCTGAAAATAAATTGTTGGTCATATCCCTTTAAAATCCCTTTGAAAAGGGTGAGGGTATAATAAATGACCCGATAAAAATAAATAAATGATTCTTTTCCTTTTATTTAGTAGGATTTAATATTTATATGGGACTCCTCGTAAAGCTTCAGACTCGTAGTGCAGCAGTTTTCCATCCCATGTCTTCACTCCATTAAGAACGAAGTTCAAAGTTTCCATCTTTTTCACTATAAAAATGCAATCTTTTCCCTTTTGTTATAAGCCGGTGTATTCTTGACCAGCTTTTGGTCCATTCAATCGAACCATTGGGATTGCTTTCTTGGGTGTTAATATAAGCGTCTTTCGATATGGGTAGCACCAAGGCTCTCAGTCTTGAAGAGATAAGAAATGAAGCTGTTGATCTGGTTCGTTTGTATATCCCTTTTTTGTTTTTGAGAAGGCTTGCATATTCTTTCTAGTGCCCTCCAGTTATTATTTTTACGTTCCAGTGTTCAGGATTACTGTGTTTTTATGTGTGATTTCATTTACGATAAAATGGTGGGCTTTAATGATTTGAGACTCAAATCTCAATGCATGTTCTTATGCATGGTTGCATTGATTTCTTTGCTTGTCTCTACTTAAAGAGACACACACAGTCTCGTGTGTCTGCCTAAAAGGCAAGCATTTCTTTGTTTTCCTTGATTTCCCTTCTATCCATCCTGAACTAAAGGTAAACAAAGAACATGTACGTATTTTCTGTAAAAATTGTGTTTTTCGTATTACAAACATCCACTTTCGTGCAAGTCGGCTTGTAAAATGGTAGAAACGTGTCTTTTTCTTTCATTTTTGGTAGATAAATCACGAAAAGCCAGCGATCAAGAAAGTCGTTCATTTGATGTGAAGTACTGAGAGATATTCAAAATCTGAATGCCCAAATTCTTGGATTTTTATATTTCATATATCGTCAAGTTAATTCTTCAATCTCCATGTACAATATAAGTGAGTGTTTGCGTTTGGTATTCTTCTTCTTTCATGATTGTGTTCGGTCTTCTTGCGTCAGTTGATTTAATTTGTTATTGCTACTCATAATTGAGCAAAATATTGATGCCTAAGTGTCTTCACGTGGATGACCGTTGATTTGTTTCTACTTCCGAATTGAAGAGAGAAGAAAAGGCTCACTTATGACGGTGTACATAATACTTATAGCCGACCAGTGATGTTACCAGCTGATTTGCTCAATATTTACTGTTTTCTTGTTAAAAGTTGGCACTTTAACTACTTTTTTACCAATTGACTTGCTCAATTATTATAATCATAATAATTTTTAACTACTTCATTTTGATACGTACCTTTTAATTATGAACTCTTGAAATTGTTTTCTTTTAAACAACCGCATAGCTTTGTCTTTTCAAGGCATTTGAGACTGTTATATTGAGGATTGAGTTAGACAACCTCAGTGATAGGAAAGAACATAGCTTTTGGACTTTTAAACCTAACAGATTAGGAATGCTTTCATCAAATTAGCTTTCAGGCCTGGTGAGGGAAAAAGGATATTTGTCTGTATGCAGAAACTAGCTCAAGCTTAGAAATAGGAGCCATTAACAGCCAAAATTTGTTACACCAATTTTACTGGACACAGGGATATTTATCAGTTTACTGTGATATTATTGCAGCAACAACGTTTTTCTCTTCTAATGTACTTTGAAATTTTAAAATAACATCTTTCTTTAACAATGTATAATGTCGTTTTTTGTGATATTCATCCCCTAATCTCTGTTGGCAGAGGACTTTCCTTAGTGTGACTAAGAAATAGGTAGATGGTCCAAAGCATTGTTGATTATCTGAGTGCACTCACTGTTTCATGTCATTGTTGATTGATTCCAATGGCCAAAATGTTCATCCTGTGAATGAAAACTGACTCTAATTTCCTGGATTATTGACAAGCTCACAAGAATCTATTCCTTAACTCTTAATTTTTCTGTGGAGCTGACCTGGTGAATGATATGTCATTGTAGATTTCAGTAAATCTCATGCCTCGCTGTCTGACAAAACTTTGGATATCTTTTAGTTTCCTAGTTGCTATGACATGTTAATTAATTTTAGAAAATCACCGAAAATGTTAAGAGGGAAAAGGTCATAAAACAAGTTATGTCTTCTCAACTTTTTAAATGTCATTGTGCAGGAAAGAATTCCTGTTGAGGAGGTGTTTGAGCAGTTGAAATGTACAAGAGAAGGCTTATCATCGGAGGAAGGAGAAAACAGGCTCAAAATATTTGGTCCAAACAAATTGGAGGAGAAAAAGGTGTGAAAACTGAAAAGATTTAAATTGTTTACTCAGTATCTTATTTCAAAATAATCTCAGTAATGATGCTTCGTGATTTTCTCATCAGGAAAGCAAGATCCTCAAGTTTTTGGGCTTTATGTGGAACCCTTTATCATGGGTTATGGAGGCTGCTGCATTGATGGCTATCGTCCTAGCAAACGGAGATGGAAGGCCCCCAGATTGGCAGGATTTTGTGGGTATTGTTGCCTTGTTGGTGATCAACTCCACAATAAGCTTCATTGAAGAAAACAATGCCGGTAATGCTGCAGCAGCTCTTATGGCTGGTCTTGCTCCGAAAACCAAGGTTATATAGCTAATAATGCTCCAAAACATGTCAGAATATAGGAGAATGCAGTGCTTAATAATTGCATATAATGTAGGTTCTGAGAGACAATCGATGGAGTGAGCAGGATGCATCTATCCTTGTTCCAGGGGACATTATAACCATTAAACTGGGAGACATAATCCCTGCTGATGCTCGACTACTTGATGGTGATCCCTTAAAAGTTGATCAATCTGCTTTGACTGGAGAATCTCTTCCAGTCACCAAGAACCCATCAGATGAAGTTTTCTCTGGGTCAACATGTAAACAAGGAGAGATTGAAGCAGTTGTGATAGCAACTGGTGTCCATACTTTCTTTGGTAAGGCTGCTCATCTAGTGGATAGCACCAACCAAGTTGGACATTTCCAAAAGGTTCTTACTTCCATTGGTAACTTTTGCATCTGCTCAATTTTTGTCGGGATACTCATTGAAATCATAGTCATGTATCCGATACAGCACCGGAAGTATAGGGATGGAATTGACAATTTGTTGGTTCTCTTAATTGGAGGAATTCCAATTGCTATGCCAACCGTTTTGTCTGTTACAATGGCTATTGGTTCCCACAGGCTATCTCAACAGGGTGCAATAACTAAAAGAATGACTGCCATAGAAGAAATGGCAGGGATGGATGTTCTCTGCAGCGACAAAACTGGAACTCTAACCTTGAATAAGCTGACTGTTGACAAGAGCCTCATAGAAGTCTTTGTGAAGGGATTAGAGAAAGATCAGGTTGTGTTATATGCTGCACGGGCTTCGAGAACTGAAAATCAGGATGCGATTGATGCTGCCATTGTTGGGATGCTAGCTGATCCAAAGGAGGTAGGTCTTATTCAAATATCAAAAGTATTGGTCATGTTTTTTATTTTGTGCTTAGTTGCTTATTTTGTCCTTAGTGTTGGAACTTTTACATGGTGGTAGATATATGAACAAATAATTTTTTCAAGTATCTTCTTCATCACAATTTTGCTGACAGGCAAGAGCTGGTATCAGGGAAGTTCATTTTCTACCTTTCAACCCTGTGGACAAGAGGACCGCATTGACATACATAGATTCTAATGGAAATTGGCATCGTGCCAGCAAAGGTGCTCCTGAACAGGTATACCTCCCCTTCACATCAATATTATAGCTGAAAAAATGCGACATTTGTTTATTTTCTTCTCTATAAGAGAGAATTTGGTTGGAGACTAATTGATGACAACAAGATTTTTCTCGTTACAGATATTAGAACTTTGCAACAGCAAAGAAGATGTTCGAAAAAGGGTTCATGCTGTTATTGATAAGTTTGCAGAACGTGGGCTTCGTTCTTTAGGAGTTGCCCGACAGGTTTGCATAACTTCCTTAATTCATTCATTCCAAGATGAATTTTCTAGGTAAACATCATCATTTGTCTCGTGCAGGCAGTTCCAGAGAGAACAAAAGAGAGTCTTGGCGAACCATGGCAGCTCCTTGGGCTGTTGCCGTTGTTTGATCCACCTAGGCATGATAGTGGAGAAACTATTAGAAGAGCACTGAATCTTGGAGTGAATGTTAAGATGATCACTGGTAATTGAACCATGTCATTTAGCCCTCTGCTTATCATTACGTTAGATTCTGACTTTTTCATGCAAGTTCTTTTTGTTCTTGGTTAGGTGATCAGCTCGCCATAGCAAAGGAAACAGGTCGCAGGCTTGGAATGGGGACAAATATGTATCCTTCTTCGTCATTGCTTGGCCAAGACAAAGATGAATCTACTAAAGGACTTCCGGTAGAGGAGCTAATTGAGAAGGCCGATGGTTTTGCTGGAGTATTCCCGGGTGATTTTGCTTTCTATACTTCATCATGAATATTAGACACTGTTAAGTTTTTTATCGTAGAACTTTTTTCTATAGTTTAACAATGCATTAATTCCCTGATTTGATTTTCTTGTAGAACACAAGTATGAAATTGTGAAGAAACTTCAAGAAAGGAAACACATCTGTGGTATGACTGGAGATGGCGTAAACGATGCTCCTGCTCTGAAGAAGGCAGATATTGGCATTGCTGTTGCTGATGCAACTGATGCCGCTAGAGGTGCATCTGACATTGTCTTGACAGAACCTGGGCTAAGTGTCATAATAAGTGCTGTGCTAACTAGCAGGGCTATTTTCCAAAGAATGAAAAATTATACAGTGAGTGAACCAGCCTCCTTTGATTGTATTAAGCTTGATCCTCTTTGGAAGAGTTTGCATTTACAATCTTTTTGTTGCATCTATTTTCAGATATATGCTGTTTCAATTACTATCCGTATTGTGGTGAGCATTTTGGAAACTCAAAAACTTCGTCAGTACCATATTCATAGTGGACTAATTTATCTCATGTTTTCACATATGTAGTTTGGATTCATGTTCATTGCTTTGATATGGAAATTTGATTTTGCTCCATTCATGGTTCTTATCATTGCTATCTTGAATGACGGTGAGATGAGTTCCAACATTTAACATATCAAATAAATAAAATCGGTTGCTAAATTTTTTTTGATGTTTTATACCTCCAGGAACTATCATGACAATTTCAAAGGACCGAGTTCAGCCATCTCCACTACCAGACAGTTGGAAACTTAGAGAAATATTTGCCACTGGGATTGTGTTGGGAGGGTACTTGGCACTTGCAACTGTATTGTTTTTCTGGGTCATGAACGATACCAATTTTTTCTCTGTAGGGATTGAACTCCTTAGTTATATTGAAGCGTTCCCTCTTTTATAACCATTCTTCCGATGAAACCGAGTTCTTCATTCTTTTGATTTATTTTGTCCACTGTAGAACCAATTTGGTGTAAGATCTCTAAGAGGGAGTCCAAGGGAAATGATGGCAGCATTGTACCTGCAAGTCAGTATTGTGAGTCAGGCACTCATATTTGTGACAAGGTCCCGAAGCTGGTCTTATGCTGAACGCCCTGGAATGTTCTTGCTTGGCGCTTTTATAATAGCTCAGTTGGTAAGGGAACTTGTACATTTTAGAGAAAATGAAATGTCTTTTTGTCTGCTAAAAACAACCACTTTTGTGTCACAGGTTGCCACAATAATTGCTGTTTATGCTAACTGGGGATTTGCAAATATCAGAGGATGTGGTTGGGGTTGGGCCGGTGTGATATGGCTTTATAGTGTAATAACATATGTGCCACTTGACATCCTTAAGTTCTGCATTCGATATGTTTTGAGTGGAAAGGCTTGGGATAATCTTCTGGAGAACAAGGTAGATATTCAATACAATAATCTAACCATCCAATATCTGAAACCGAAGTTTCTTGATTCCGTTTGACTAATACTTGATTGAATCTGATGACAGACTGCCTTTACAACAAAGTCCAACTATGGCATAGAAGAACGAGAAGCACAATGGGCAGCCGCACAGAGAACACTTCATGGTCTTCAACCACGGGAAGTTTCTAACATTTTTGCTGAGAAAAGTAGCTACAGGGAGCTTTCCGAGATTGCGGAGCAAGCCAAACGACGTGCAGAAGTTGCCAGGTGGTCCATATGTTCTTGATTTTTTACCATGTTTTATATATAGCATGGCGCATTGCAGTTTCTTGAGCTGGTTCAGGGATAGCAACTCAATCAGATTCCACTATTATTTTGTCACAGCACAAATTTAGCTTTCTGATATGGATCAATGTATTCTTGTTGCAGGCTAAGAGAGGTGCATACGCTGAAGGGGCACGTTGAATCTGTGGTGAAGTTGAAAGGATTGGACATTGACACAATTCAACAGCACTATACAGTCTGATCAACGATCCGTTTTATACTAAAGATGCTTTTTCATGTACTGAAGAACTTCGATGTAATAATATGGTACGAGTCTGAGAATTCATTCAGGCTGAGGAATTGGTTGCTTCTGTAATTTGGTTCCAAAAAATAAAACTGACAAAATGATTCCAGCTCCAAAATAAAATGTACACATATTCAACGCAGCTGATCAGAGCAATGAGATTGCAAAAGATTTAAAGTTTGTAAACCTTAGGCAAGAACGTGGTTTTAGTAAAAATGGTGAATGAACCCCAGATCTTAGCAAGTGAACAAAATTTGAAGAATCCAATTTCAGTATCTGGAAATATTTTAAACCTTGATTCATTAACATAAACGGGACAGATAAGGTGAAGGTGGATAGGTTAAAACCATTACTCCAACAACTCCACACAAATCGAGATCCCTTCTCCCTAAAAAACGAAGATTATGGAAATGTCTGGTTTCATTGTTTTATCAACTGAAATTTAGTTGTTCCCGTAATACTTAGTTATTAATCCCCAACAACTCATTATTCAAAGTATCTTGAATTGGGCTGTTCGAAGATTCGTCCTTTTTGGTATGGAAGTATCCCTCTTCGCAATCAGCACAACCAATTATTCTTGCCCTCCTGGTTATTCTCTTTCTTCAAATTTTGTCCTTATTTTTACATTTTGAGGCACCTAATCCAAAACCCAAGTTAAGTCGTTAATCTAACAGGTAAACAATGCAAGTATGCTGGCCAATCAGTGGTAATTGCGCTCACTCTCCATTCTTTGTACACTTCCTGCAATTTTTTTATGCAACCAGAGTTCGTTATCTTCGCAGAGAGCGCTACCAATTCGAATCCTTACAGTGGGGAAGAAGAGGTCTCCAGGAGTTCAACTTATAGCTGACGAGTATATTGAGAAGCTCAAGAATTATTGCCGTGTCCAGGATATTAGACTCAAATCCAATCCTAAAAATGCCAAGTTTGTTGAATTTCTCTTTTCTTGATCTTTACAAATGTTTTAGTACTCGCTTAGAATAATGTCTTTGCTTACATCTGGATGAATTGAGCATCGGTGAAGGTTTGAAAAATGAGTTTGAGTTCGATCCTTTATACATATTCTGTCTGTCCTTCCGAAAGGTTATATAACCCAAGTACTCTAAAATCATATTTCTTACTGCCCTATGAATAGAGTAATCTCGCAGAGCTTACTTGTTTCTTGAACTTTTAGGCATTCATTTTGGTGAAACAATGCATGAATATGATGGGCTTGGCCATGATTTAGAGGTAGGCTACTAAGTGCTATCATGCTGGACAGAAGTCGCGTGTTTTGGGACAAGTTCGGAATTTAAGTTACCTTTAATCCATCAGTGCTGTATAAGTAAAATAACTTGTTCTATCTGGAATGGGAGGATTCGGCTTCTTTATAAAAGTTATCAACAGACCAGTGTATGTAGCTTTGTGGTTAGCCTTTGATTTGTATGTAGCTTTGTGGTTAGCCTTTGATTTGTATGTAGCTTTGTGGTTAGCCCTTGATTAATCTAGCCCACTACTGTAAATTGAACTCGTTCGTCTTTGGCTCGAAATAGTACCCAAAAAAAGTAAACAAATTTGTTGAGGTTCGAATTGTGGTGTGTGTGTACTCAGCTTGAGCAATTCGCGTCGATTACCACCCAACAGGTGTGAGATTAGCCTTGTTATGTATTTCATCACCATGAGGTTACCCTTACATGATTCATATAATAAGCCTGCCAGAGTATCACCTTTTTATCCATATAATCCCCACTCCTTGTATTGCCTGAATGATCCGTCATTCTATTGGTTTGCCTCTCAAAATGGTATATAACTTGTTTCTGATACTTTTGTTTGTTCCCGGTATCAGGGATGTGATGGCTCAGATTGAACATGAAGATATATCTGTGATGAGCCTTGTCAAATCCAATGAATGGGTATAACATAACAGTTGCCTGTTTTTTTATCATCTCTCGATTTGTCAGAGGCTCAGGTCCCTTCTCAAAATTTCTGTGAACCCTCACCAAATTTTCTTTTTTGAAATTGTTATAAGAAAGCAAAGGGAACAATGAGGCCTTTTATGGCAATTTGTCTGAGCAATGCAACAGACTCCATCAAGTGAAATCCTAGGCATAAATGTTTGTCTTAGTTAGGCAAGCTACACATTAAACAAGCTTCAATGATTTGAAGATTTTATCACCAACGTGAAATCTTTGTTCCTAGTTTACTTTTCACTGCAGGTTGTAATGTTAGACGAACATGGAGCCGACGTGGGATCTGAACAAATGGCTTCTCTTATTGGGGATGCTGGAAAGACGGTATGAAGTGCCTCAACATCTCTCTTTTACGAGTTCATTACAGGTTGATCAAACATCGAATGCTCGAACGAAATAACATGAAATGCTCATATTTGGTGACTACTTGATCCCCTTCTTGTGTGGAGCAGGGAGTTTCTAGCATTGTGTTCTGCATTGGAGGACCTTATGGCCATGGACGACAGTTAAAAGAGAGAGCCGACGTATCAATCAAGCTATCATCCTTAGTCTTGAATCATGAAGTCGCTTTAGTTGTACTCACCGAGCAACTTTACAGGTTTGGAATGGAATGTTATTTTTAGTTTATTTTTTAATTCACAGATATTTTAGATAAAAAAATAGTTGGATTTGGAAGATTAATTCAAAGGCAAATTTCTTTATATGATCTTTTCAGGGCTTGGACTATTCTCAAAGGCCAGAAGTACCACCATTAGACATCCCCTATTTTCTTGAATTGAGTGTAGCAAATGGTTGAATTTACAGATTTCAGTCTTCCTTTTTCCACCGATATTCCGTTATATATTACTTGACTACACTTTTCAAGTAACGTGTGTGCACCAAATATATGTTTTTCTGTAAAACACTCTTCCTCTATGGTCAAGAAAAAGAGTGCCACTTTGTCTTAATGACCTCAAAACCAAAGAACTTCGCGGGACGAATTAATCCATTCTAATCCAATTACCTGAAATTTTGCGTGTGTCACCTCGACACTCCAATATTTTCTATCACAATCCAATTAAGGTGTGTGTAACCTCGAAACTCCAATATATATAATTTCAATCCAATTAACTGAGTTATTAAGATATTCCAACCCACTTAGTGCCACTTTGTGTGTGTGTGTGTGTGTGTGTGTGTGTGTGTGTGTGTGAGCGTAAAGATGAAACAAGTCAAAACTCGATATAAAGAGAAATAACAAAGAATGGTATTCAATTTGCCGGGCATTACTGTGCTTACACTCAAAATGCGGATTATGTTTGATAGAGAAATGAAGTGAACCTAAGGGAAAATGGTGACAATTCCAGAAGCTACTGTCTTTTGTTAGAGAAAAATAAGTTTGTTGTTTTGGAGTGGGGTGGCAAATGTCAAGAATCCAAGGCAATGGCAATTGGTTCAGGCAAAGCCTTCAGTTTGAGAGGCGACGAAATATGCGATTCGCCGATCAACTTCTCCTTCTGCAACCCACCAAGCACCTTTCTCACTTCATTTGCAAGCTCAATCACATACTCATCTTCATGACCTGTCATATCCACAAGAAGTTGAAAGCTTTTTTCTGCAAAATATTTCGAGTTTTGATTCGAAAAAAGAGATGGGACTATAGGAGCATGTGTAGTTACCGATATCGGACATGGCCTTCGCCAAGAGGAAGAGATAATCCCTGTTGTTCCCACAAGGGCCAAATGCTGTTGCTATCTGAGTAGCCATGTGCTCCAAAGGGGCTGGTCCTAAATAGTACTTGTTCCTTATCTTGTCTGGAGTCGATGTAATCTGCATGCAAAGCAATAGGATACAAATACAAATACATCAGCCTTGCTGCATTAAGGTCAATACGAAAACTGATGCAAGGTAGCATACTAGATTACTCACACTATCACACCAGCTACAAAGGGTTGCTCAGATTCACCTTCCTGAGGCAAAGAATTGTGAGTGAAAAGGTTGCGACTTTCGTGAAAACGGAGATTGAACCAAAGGAAAATCACTCACTTTGTAAAAGTTAACCAAGGTTTTCCGATCGTACTCGCATTCTCTTCGTTCTAGATACTGAAACAACGCAAGAAATCCAATCTGAGCTTCTGTATGTTATCATATTGAAAAGGGTATATAAGAGAGGCAAATGGTCAAAGGGGCATACCGCCATTATCGCGTTTTCTTTCGTTGGCCCTCCCCGCACACAATAGGCAGCTCCCCACTAGAAATATGAGATAAAATAATCCAAGTCAACTCTATCCCCTACCTTTCAGTACTGAACAAATATTAAAGAAAAAAAATGGAAACTAACAGAAGTTGGAGTTGGAACATACACAGATGGATCCTTCGTTTTCTTCCAAGGTGCAGGTTCTTGCAGGGTGGTCGGGGGTACCTCTGTGATCTATACAGGCTGAAACAGATACATCACCGAAGCAAACTAAATTAGTCGCCTTTCTTAGGCAGAAATTAACACCTGAAATTTTTCCACAAGTTGGAAAAACGTGGGCTCTTTCTGGAAGTAATTTCAGGTGAAAATATGAAGCATACCCAGATCAAATACACGCGTGTAACCCTTAATGAAGCCAATAACTTTCTCATCAAATTCGAATCCTGGGTTCCACACCAAAGAACCGTAGCCAAAAACCCAGAACACCATATTTTCTCCTCTCTTTCTCGCAAAAAAATATCTGGCCAGAAATCATACGAAAGAACATTAAGCCACAATCATTGCCAAACCACTGAACAAATAACAGCAGAGATCTGAAAACTTACATGGAAGCAGGAAATCTTAGGCAGCGCAGGGATTTTGAAGAACAGAAACAGAGAAAAGCGAGAAGATAGGATTTGTCCTTCTGATTCTCAGAATCTCTCTCCCTCTCTCTCTGTCTGTGGATTTTCGCTGAAGCGGGACAGGATGGAGGGATCATATCCAAGGTATATATATATATACATGGAGCCGAGGAAACCGTTGGAATCCAGTTAGGTGTAATGGTGTCGGTTTCAAAATCTTGTGTGTGTTTGAATTCCATGAAATGTATGTGGATGCCATCTCTGATAGGTACATGAAGTATAAAATAACACAGTTTTCTTTTCTTTTTTTTTTTTGGAATATATGAACGTGAGAAATCAGAGTCAAAACTCAAAAGTGAAACAAATCAAATCCTTGGTTTTAAAAAAATAACTAAATTATATTCAGCTGCTTTCTAATTTATTATTGTAGTTGCTTTATGAATAATAACTTGTCCACGTCTATAGTGGTCCAAATGGATTTATTGTAGCATTCATAGATTTTCCAGACTCTACCTAATAGAAAATTCCACTGAAAATAAGATTTCAAAATAAAAAAGAAAATTATAAACATTTCATTCTTAGATCAATTATCGTCCCATTTCCCCACTTGACACCTTACCATTTTAGCATCAATAAAAATATTTAAATGGAAAATACGGTTTTAGTTTGTTAAATTGAAAATTAACGTTTCAAATTCCATATTGGTATCCGACGATTACACATTTCACTTTTCTCTCGTTAATTTTTGGTACATAATATAATTCTATCTCAGTCATATCATGTATTTTAGAAAATCTAATTCGATAACTGAACTTAGCCAAACAAAGTTTTATGTCAGATTGAGTCGTTGCGATTACGGGTCGAACGTCTACTTATATCTCATGTATTTAATACCTAAAGACTTATTGAGCGTGAGTATAAAAATGCCATGTGGTATGACTTTTCGTTATTTGTCCACATCACTTGTATTTGTTATTTTACCCTTTGGAAAGTTCGAGTAATTACCATACTCTATCCATGTGCTAGTTTTCAAATGTACATTAATAATATTACATCATCGTATGCCCCCGAAGCCATTCCACGTGAACCTTATAGTTTGTGCTAAAAGTAATTAGCACATTCCATAAAATTACAAAAAGCCTAAAATAGGAAAAGCCCAAACCAAGGTAAAAGCATTGGACAGCCCAGGCCCATTACCGAGTAAACCCAGTCTGCAGAAAAAGCAAAAAGAAGCGCCAAACCAGTTACAGTGGCGTGAAACATGGAGAAGATCGTGAGGTAATGGCCAAAGGAGTGGGCAAACTCCCCTATGCTGATATAAAAGAAACGATCAACATATCCAAGAAGAATCAATCATCAACACTTCTCTGCACAAAATCTGAACGACCCATTGCATTATTCAGCCATCAAGTTTTTCTTCATTTTCACTTAGCATTTCGCATATTCAAGCAAATTTCAATCTTTAGTTTTATTAGTTTTCTGAAATATTGTAAATCTTCTGCGTTTGTTGAAAATACAAACCTTGTTAGGGATTTATTCATATGGATTTCAGTTTAATTCTTTTGTTTTTGGTGTCATGTTGTTTAAGATATTATAACTAACGGTCGAATTTAGTTCTCGCTTTTGTTTGATTTAGAAGTTAGATTTTTTACAAGTTGTTACACGTCTTTTTCACGAATTGGCGCTTACGCGCCTGGCACGTCCAGCAATTCGCAAAATTACACAAACAAAGTTTGGCACGCCCGGTGGGACACCGATATGCCGCCTAAAAGAAAAGAGCAAACTGACAAAAACAAAGAAGTTGACAACATGCCAGAATTGGAAGAACTCCAAGCTGCAGATGACAACCAACGGAAAATATCTGTCCAAGACATGGTGGACCGTATTGAAGGCCAATCTCATGGCCAACCTGTGGCAAAACAACCTGCTGTGCCGCACAGACATACCCCAGATAAAGATGTGGCTGATTTAGAAGAGGCTTCCAAAGTGATGGCTGAAGGTATTTTGGTTTATGTGAAAGCGGTGGTGAGCCACATCACTCAGTCCACAAATCAAAGAAATTTCCAACACAAAGAACCAAAACAAGGTGTGGGGAGTTCTGGAGCAGGTGAAACTCACCGCTCTATCCCAACTCCCCCAAGTCTGGAAGAAAGGTACACGTACCTCTCATCGAAGAGAGGAAACATTTTTCCAGAGAAGTTCCCACAAATGTGAGAGGGGAACGGAAATGGAAACCCGAGACCTCATCTCCATCAGCTGTATAATGTGACCAACACAGTGAATCAACCTGATCTATACGTAAGAAGGTATGGGCTTACCCAGTTGAGAGCACTGGCAAGATAAAGATGTGGCTGATTTAGAAGAGGCTTCCAAAGTGATGGCTGAAGGTATTTTGGTTTATGTGAAAGCGGTGGTGAGCCACATCACTCAGTCCACAAATCAAAGAAATTTCCAACACAAAGAACCAAAACAAGGTGTGGGGAGTTCTGGAGCAGGTGAAACTCACCGCTCTATCCCAACTCCCCCAATTCTGAAAGAAATGTACACGTCCCCTCATCGAAGAGAGGAAACAGTTTTCCAGAGATGTCCCGCAAATGTGAGAGGGAACGGAAATGGAAACCCGAGACCTCATCTCCATCAGCTGTATAATGTGACTAACCCAATGAATCAGTCTGATCTGTGCAAAGAAGGTATGGGCTTCCCAGTTGAGAGCACTGACATCAATGCTGACAATGGAGCTTATGAAGCTCGGGGAGCACGATTTTACAACCATCCCCTCCAGAACAGGAACACAGGTATAATTGATTTAGATCTGGTAAGAGAAACTATACAGGAATTGTATGGATCGGCTTTGAGATTGATAGGACGTCCTGAGTTTCACAAACCATATCCAGAGATGATAGACCACAACCATCCATACCCGAGAGGTTATAAGATTCCAGATTTCAGTTTATTCACTGGAGAAGATGGACAATCAACGGTAGAGCACGTTGTCAGGTTCACAATAAAATGTGGAACGTTGGCAAATCTGGAAAATTTCTCAAGATTAAAAATCAGAATAAAAAAGATGAAGAACAGGTGCAAAGTATTCTTATCGGAAGGCGAGTTTGTCAAAATGGCACAGAAAGGGTTGGACTTCGAGTTGAGAAAGAAATTCCAAGGGATGGAGTTCAGGGACTTTTTTGAGCTATGTTCAAAAGTGACCGAATATGAAGAATTGCTAAAAGATGAGTCTTACAAGAAAAAGACAATGTTAGGCTCCTACTATCAGGATATAGAAGAGGTGGCCTTGGCGGAGACCTTTTCGCCCGATCATCGCGTACCTTCCAAAGAAGAAATCAAGAAACGTGAATACTGTGAGTATCATGATCCATACAACTATACTACAAAGTCATGTTTTTCTTTGAAATATATTTTGCATGAAATAATCAATAGGGGAGTGCTGAAATCCCCGGAAAAACAAAATTCCATGGTTGTAGACAAAGACCCGTTCCCTCCAGTGGCAGCTATAAATATGAATACGACAGATTTGAAAGAATTCTTGAATACCAAACAAGAAAGACGTGTGATGAATAAGAAAAGGATCAGGGCCTATTGGATTCCAAAAGGACAGATGTTTGACGCTCACAGAAATTATGGTGGATCAACAGCAAAACATGTTCGAAGGGGGAGTCCAGGAAATATTGATGGGTCTACGGCCAGTCGGCCGAGGAACCAATATTTTCCCAAGAAAACAAGGGAAACTTACTATCCAGGCGATGTGTATCATCGAATGTCATGGGTATATCAGAGGGAGGAGAAAACTGCTTGAAGTTTCAGCCAGTAAGCACTCATAAAATGCATGGTTACAGTAAGAAAAATGAGTCTACTATGAAAACTCAAAGAGTGAGGGCAGCAGGGCATCACGATGGACCAAGGTTTGTCCTCCCACTTAGGAGTGATGTTAGTGATGCTTGGAGGATAGCACAGCACAAGAAGTTCCCTATATCACTTACTAGAACGCAGAAAAGAAGGATGCTGAGACAAAGAGCAGCCGCTAAACCAAAGACAACAGAAAATACGGTTAGCAAGTCCAAATCCTGTATAAAGGCTACTGAAGACAAAAGTAGTAAGGACGGTGATGATCTGCTTAGAAAAGAGGACGCCCAAGAAAACAGAACAATTGATTTTAGTGTGGGTAAGATTCATATATCGGTAGATTGCAACACCGATGTGGTAATTTTTCCAGAAAAATTCAAATTACGGAGTGTTGATGAAGAAAAGTCAATTAACCATAGATCAGAGAGCGTGTACACAAAGGAAGCTGAAATTTTTCAAGAAAGTTCTGATGTTATCACCAGGGAGGAACATCCAACCAAGCCAAAGGTATTCCCAATCAATGACACTGTGGGGAGTTTGCCTTTTCTGTACGCACTTTTATTGGTGAACTCTCCTGCTAATTTCCAAGCCTTGTTGGGAAGGGATTGGGTCCTTGCTAATAAGTGCATTCAATCTCCAATGCATCAACTGTTATTATTCCGGAAGGATGATGAAGTGAAAATAGTAGAGGCTGATGCACAACCATTCCAAGCCAATACAAACACAGTTGAAGCACGGTATTACAATGGGGATTTTGGACCTATCAGAATTTGGAGCCTGAACACACAGAGATCAAAATCAGTATGCATGGAAAGTATGACTCCCGGCCAAAACCTTGAAAAAATCCTCAAGCCTACCATCATTGTGCCTTATAGGCCGGTGATACAACCCACAGTGGAGGAGCACGATGATTAAGCTCAGCAAAAAGGAAGAGGAGGTAGCTGCGACCGCCATTCGCAAAATAAATTTGCAGCACATGTTAGATAAGTTTGAAGAGTTGGGACATTGTGAGGATTGAGAATTTAGATTAGTGATTAATTGATTTGATTCGGGAATTAATCACGTAGATTTTGAAGTCCCTGCTGATTTTGAGCGTTGCGTTAATTTTTGGGAAATTTAGTCGTAGCGATTTTGGAGCAAAAAAATGTTAGCAGCAAGTTACTGTAGCTCCTGCTGGTGGAATTGGAATCAGCAGAGATGACGTCAGCGTGACGCAAGGAGAGCTGTTGGTTTTAGTTTCGAAGTTTGAAGTTGCTGCTGGTAGATGCGGCGCGTAGCGTAAGATTGTGTGAGGAAGTGGCACGCGTTAGTCAACATTTTGGAGTGTTGACTATTGAATTCAGCAGAGACGCTTGTGAACAGTGATCAGCTGATGGTTCGTGGAGTCAGTCGCGAGAGCTATCGATAGATATGATGACGTAGGCGTAACGTATTCATTGCTGCTGGTAGTAGTTTGCGTTGCGATGATTGCTGCTGACCAGCAGGCGCGCAAATTCGAAAGCGTTGAGAAGCGGCGTCGTTTGAATTAGTTGAAACGCTGCGTTTTGAGCTTTGCGTTTAGAGATCAGCTGTTGGCAGCAATGCTTGCGTAACCAAAGTGGCGTCGTTTTGGATTGGTAGATGCGTCGTCGTTTTGAGTGATTTCGCGCGACCATCAGATGAATTGTTTTGGAGAGAGCTATTGCCAGCTCTTGGTCGTTTTGCTTGCGAGAGCTGTTGTCAGCTGGTGTTTGCTACGGAGTCGTTTTGATAAGTTGGAACGGTGTCGTTTTGAAGCGTTTTCGTGCGATTGTTGTGTAGTCGTTGCTGCTGAATTTAGCGAAAGAAAGGAGGTATCTGCTGGAAGATCTCTACTGTTCAGTCGATTGAATATTGGTGTTCAGCAGACGTTGATTTGGGGAGATTATATATAGAAGTGTTGATCGATACTTAGAATTATTTTGAGCCAGATATTTCTTATCTCTTCTTCTCCAAACCCTCGTCGAGCTGCTGTTCACCGTGAATTTCCACCGCCGTTTCCCGTCGCCTCCAGCCTCTGTTTTTGGAGATCTTAGTGGCGCTGGATTCCCCTTGCTTAGCTCTTTCGTTTGCTATCCTTTTGAGACGATTGTATTGCGCTGGAAGTGGAAACGCGAAGCTGCTGGACTTCGAAGCTTTTGAGAAAAGTCTGTGCGTGCGTTCTTCTGCTAGCGTGAGCCTTTGGGTGAGCATTCCTGTTAGAATTGAGCTCTGTTCTTGTAGCTAATGGCTGCATAGAAGTGTAGGAATTGAATTAGACTTCTGGCCATAGGATTAGCATATTTATGATGAGATTGAGCTAAGATATTAGCTATGTTGTAACAGATTTCAGCTTCCAGGAAGTTTCCTGCTGCGTGATTTGAGCCAGGAGAAATCTGTTAGGTAAATTGAAGAAGAAAGGTACGATTGAGCGGCCCCTTAGCAGTTGAGCGTGAACATGTCTATTTTTCGGTGTTGTGATTTGCTGTTATGTGGCTTACGTGAATTTAGATGGTGGAATTGATTGAATGCTGTTCTGTTTCACGTATTGTAAACTGTATGCATAGATGATTGAAATTGAACGACATTCATTGCATACATCTTGAGCCTGAATTGATAAATTGCGAGTGTCTACCACCGAGCTGTGATGGGCTGACGGGCCCCGATGATCATGGACCGATGATTTCCCGGTTGATAGATCGTGGTATAGAGGCTTGGTTTGAGTTGCCAGTTGATAGACTGGTCTAGCTATCCGATTTCTTGATAGCCCTCATGCATTCATAGCATTGATTGATAGCATGTTGCATGTTTACCTGCTTTGATAGCTCTTCGTACTGAGGCTTGACCTCGTACTTGTTTTCTGCTTTTGTTTTGTTTGGGTCTGTGTTGTCCATTTGTAGGAGCATTAGGTAATCAAGCTGGACCGAGTGGAAGTTCAGCTGGTCGATCCCCGCGTCCCTGAGTCCCAGTTTATATATGATATGTATTGAACTGGGGGATGCCCCGTGTTATCATGTATTGGGGATTTATATTTGGTTGATATACTTGTTGTGTTGGAATTTGAGTCAACTCGTATTTTATTATTGCTATTTTGAATGTATGATTTGAAGTTCAGGCCCATTGTATTTCAAAATTTTTTTTAGCCCTGATTTTTAGCTTCCGTGTTTATGCGCTTATTATGTGTTAATTGTTAGTAATTAGCACGGGGCCTGACAGACATGAAGTATTTGGGACAGAAATAACCCACGAGGAGGATGACGATGAAGAAGGCCAACTCCAGCTAGATGATCTAGTGATGGCACCTGCTCAAATGGAGGATGGCGCACACGAAGTCCAAGATCCAGTGGAAGAAGAAAACTTGGGGAGTCCGGACAAATCGAAGGTAATATTTATCAGTGCACTGCTGGAAGATGAGATTAAGAAAAATTTGATAGATCTGTTGAGGGAGTTTGAATATTGTTTTGCCTGGACATACGAAGACATGTCTGGACTAGACAAAGGCCTATTAGAACATAGACTCCCTATCAAAGAAGGATTCAAGCCATTCAAGCAACCTGCCAGGAGAATATCTAAGGAGATAAAAAAGTCAAGGGGAAGAGCTTTGATGAGGGCGTTGTTACATGGAAACTGATAATCCCCATAGAAACAAAAGACAGAGAATGGTGAAAATGGTCCATTGGAAATACCATTTAGAGTATGTAGAGTTCTAGAAGAATATTTATCATTGATTTAGGAAACGAAAATGAGGCCAATACATGGCCAAGAAATCTAACTACACCACCAACAGCAAGTTCGACCATCTCCCAAAATATCAAAATCCATCAATACACCAACACATCAAAGCCACAACAATCCTCCACAATACCACCAATAAAAACCAAAATGCATAGAAGTGTATGCGGGGATGGGGTCTCACTAAAGTGCAATGCACACAGATGGCTTCTAGGAAAAGGAGATGGGACCTCGGTGCAAAGAAAAACATATAGACGGCACATAGAAGGGGCAGAAGTACCTGTGGTGGGGTGAATTACCAAGCTGAACTTGCACACTGTTATTAGCAACATCCACGAAAGAAGTATCCATGAGAAATAAATATACTCCACAAACACAGATGGAAGATTCCATCGAATTCGAAGCAAAACCAGATGTTCACGCATTTACTTTGTGTAAATAGTGATTTGTGTTGCTTAAAATCAACAGCCACATTGCTGATTGCTCGTAGAGCAGAAATCTGGACTGACATACAGGAGTTGCACAAAATCTGAACCAAGGGAAGGACGACAGTTTCACTCATAAAATGACCTGCACTCAAATTTTTCACAGAACAAAATATATTTTTCAGGAAAATGCAGGCTGCAGTGTGCACTTCAGCACTATCATGAGCTAGTGCATCTATTGCAAAATCAAAAACCTTCAAAGGCAGTACCTTATCCCT
>KV009368.1:0-19622 GCA_001598015.1 Dorcoceras hygrometricum | reverse complement strand
TCGTCAATTTCCCCAATAAGGAAATTATATTTGCATATTGAGGATGTGAACTATGGTGGTGGAAAATGGGGTGATCGTGCCTTGCATTTCAATAGAACTCCAATCCGGAGCTTTCTTCAGGCCAAGAGATCTCATTTGAACCAAGACTCCCCAACACCATCCCATTTAGCCATTGAAGCAAAACAGTGTGCTAGTTGCACATAGTTACCAACATCAACAAACTCCATTTCAGAAATTTCTTTGGCAACTATGGTCCCAAGCTCTATTTCACCATTTCTTCGACAGAAATCAAGCATCATGCCAGTACGTCGGTAATTTGAGTCTGGGAACATTTTCTTGTAGAATTTATAGGAATCTCGTATCCTACCAGCACGGCAAATCAGATTTCCAAATTTAAAGAGGAAGAGCAGAAAAGAGATTTTTGAAAAGTTTCAAAAATGGTTGACTGCGTGTGAAGAGGAATACTGGAAAAGAGGCACACACCTTGTGTTGAAGCAGGCTGAAAAGGTACGTTCAATAGTCAGTAAAATCCCAGTAATTATGGAGACATTGAAAACAAAGTATCGTGAGTGGAAATGAGGTATTGGCTACTAGAATAATATTGAAAGTGTGTCGCCATCAAATATCTTCAATTCCATCATGCTAAACCCAACTCCAGAGAAGAAGAAAACTAGTGTCAATGTTGGTGAAAACTCCCAGCAAGCTTTTCTGCCTAGATAGCTGTTCAGTTGATGCTTCAAGAAACTTTGTCCTTTTAAGAAATGTCAATTGGTTGTGGGTTTTGAGTTGCACTGATGTGAATACAAGAGGATGAGAGAAAATGATTAAAACATGAAGCAAATAGAAGAGCAACATGTGCAGATTTGAAATCAGAAGAGTTTCTGGCTTTTTCCAAGAGGAGAGAGACGATTCAAATTGGTGGATGGGCTTCATTAAACTTCAACACAACAATTGGGCCTCAACAATTAAGCTTCAATAAGTGGGATTCAAGTGGACCGTGAAAATCAAAATTTTTATTAATATACAAGCAATTGGCCCAATGGGCCAAATGCTTGCGGGGGACATTTGTTTGTGCTAAAAGTAATTAGCCCATTCCATAAAATTACAAAAAGCCCAAAATAGGAAAAACCCAAACCAAGGTAAAAGCATTGGACAGCCCAGGCCCATTACCGAGTAAACCCAGTCTGCAGAAAAAGCAAAAAGAAGCGCCAAACCAGTTACAGTGGCGTGCAACATGGAGAAGATCGTGAGGTAATGGCCAAAGGAGTGGGCAAACTCCCCTATGCTGATATAAAAGAAACGATCAACATATCCAAGAAGAATCAATCATCAACACTTCTCTGCACAAAATCTGCACGACTCATTGCATTATTCAGCAATCAAGTTTTTCTTCATTTTCACTTAGCATTTCGCATATTCAAGCAAATTTCAATCTTTAGTTTTATTAGTTTTCTGAAATATTGTAAATCTTCTACGTTTGTTGAAAATACAAACCTTGTTAGGGATTTATTCATATGGATTTCAGTTTAATTCTTTTGTTTTTGGTGTCATGTTGTTTAAGAGATTAGAACTAACGGTCGAATTTAGTTCTCGCTTTTGTTTGATTTAGAAGTTAGATTTTTTACAAGTTGTTACACGTCTTTTTCACGAATTGGCGCTTACGCGCCTGGCACGCCCAGCAATTCGCAAAATTACACAAACACTTATAATACGGATATTGTGTGTTTTCTAGGTGCTTCAAACGTTAAAAACATTAAATCTCTAGGTTCATTGAACCTGGACAAAATCTTGATTTTCTCCGAGCATGTAGGTGATGGTGGCGGCATTAAAAGCTTGTGGGCGAGACCTAAGATCAAACTATGGCATTTTCAAACGCGCCAAGGACATTGGTGAATTTTTTGACAGATTTAGATTAGATCCATTGAATCTGGACAATTTAGTTAATATAAAAACTTTGATTCATCGTGCATAACAAGACCATCGGTTTCATAACCCTGTGATCTGTTGTTGAATTAAGTTAAAATCCCAATCCACAGTTTCATATTTAAAGGCCTACTTTGCTCGTAATAGATGACACATGTGTTGTGAAACAGATGTGGAAATTATATATTGTTACAAAAAAGAGGTAACAACTTATATAACATATTAAAAAATTAGTGGGTTAAGTAAAAGGCTTGGGACGTAGGCCGAGCTTTAGGTGTGGAAGAGGGTGAACTTCACAGAGCCAAGTAAAAACTTGACATAGGTAATAAAGAATATTTGGGTTGAAATATTTTTATGTTAAAAAATATCACTTAATTATATGTTTGAGATATCGTCTCACGTTGTCATAGTCATATAAACTTGTATATATTTCATATAATATCGTATGACACTTAATTTTTTCAACACCTCATAAATATATTCGTGTCATATGGTGTACATTTAGAATTATCAAAAAGCAGACTTGGACTTATTTGTTAAGCACTAACATATCTGGTTTTCAGTTTTAATTTTTTTCCCAACTTTATTTATGATCATGTATCTATCACTTGTAAACATTAAATTAGTTACAAAATTAATGATGAAACTCGTGTTTCACGGATTGAAGAAAGTTATAAATTTTTGTTGTACTATTGATATTTTGTTAATTTTTTAGTATTATTATTATTAGTAGTATTGAAAACACCCGAATGGCCCTAATCATGGGTCTGTATTTCACTCACCTTGAAGCTTCAATACTCAAATTCTCTGAATTGTTCACTAACAATGGCGGAACCGAGGATGTCTCACCGCACGCGGTCGAAAGCGGCCCCAGATTGGTCGGCGGAAGAATCCCTTATCCTCGTTAACGAAATCCACGCCATAGAATCGGAGTGGGGCACCACCCTGCCTTCCTACCAGAAATGGAAGCAGATTGTCGATAACTGCAATTCCCTTGACGTCAACCGGAACTTGAATCAGTGCCGCCGTAGGTGGAACGAGATCTTCAGCGAGTACAAGAGGGTCAAAAACGCCCCGGGGGGTTATGGGTCTCTGCAAGCCGACCTGTTCGATGCCATTGATCGGTGTGTCAGTGCCAAGGGCAAAAGGGGTGGCGATGACGAGGTGGAGGACGAGCCGGCTGAGGAAATTGAGGCGGCGAAGCTGGAGGATGAGGAGGAGGACCAGGCGGTTATGGATACAGATCCGGATTCAGACCCGGAGGCTCAGGGCCGAGTGACTAAATTCTTCTTCGAAGCAGGTAAGATTTTTATTCTTTCTTATATATAAAATTTTGAGATTCTGGTATTTGTAGACGTTAAAGCATATCGTGGTGCAAGATTTGTTCACCTGCGGGAAGCTGTAGGATTTAGTGCAGTATGCTGCTTTTGAACATTTTGAATCGTTTAGCCTGCCTTTAACGATTGAGGGAATGAGTAATATTTTCATGTCAACCTTTTGGAGAAACGGGCTTCCCCTTGCTTTCGTGGTTGCTGTGTTGTATGAGGGGAACATCATCTTCAAATGGGAGACAAAAAGAAGAAGTTTTTGGGGTTTGCTCACCATCGTGGAATCGCCACCCTTTGTCCCAGCCATTGTAGCACAAGTCGCCCAGAGTATAAGGCCAGGGGCATGATGACTTACATCATCCTCACCTTCGTGGGGCTTACCACCGGAAACTAAGCACCTCCAGTCAGGGCACTGGCCCTTCCAAAGTGAACACACCCCGCAGGGTGGATTTCCGAGCAACTATTTCTCACCAATCTGTTGTTTACGAAATTATCAACCCGAGTTGTTAATATCCCCGTGAAACTGTTTTGTAACCTGATCAAATCATTACCATGAACTACAGTGGGATGGGGGGAATCCAATTTCAAGACTATCCTTGTTCTGAACTTGGTTTTGCAGATCAATGACCTTTCCGATTAGCATGCTTATTAAAGTTGAGCTTTTGTTACCTTATGAAAAACTGTGTTGCACTACTGAATGTTGATCAAGGAACCAAGAAAACTGCAATCTTATACCACATAGCATAAACCGAGTCTTAAGTCTCTAAGTGTTTTTTTTCATGTGACAGGTTCCAAGAAACAAAAGCGGAGGATGAAGCGCCAAAAACGAAGAATTGAAAAGCTAAATCCATGGGGATACTTTACAAGCCCAAAGATAAAGCTTGAAGACTCGAGCAACACAAATGGGAAGTTGGAAAACACAAACTGCATGAGTTTGCTTGAGGAGAGCACCGTAGAAACGAAGGAGCAAAATATGTGTAGAATCCTTCAGGAAAATGCATTACAGATAAATGCTTTACTTGAATGTGACACTGCTGCCGATGTCGATTACAATTTGGCTGATCTGAAAAATGCTGAGGCTGTAGAAAAAACGGATTCGACGAGACAACGGGGTGATAAGCTTATCATTTATCTCGAAAATATTTCGAGAACCCTGAAGGATTTGTCTGATCTGGTTGAACAATGCAAGTGATATTGTGAGGGACGATTTCTTAGTTTTCTTGCGTTTGTGAAGGCAAAGATCAATCTAGCCTTGTAAATGTAGGGTGCGACAATTTTAGTCGCCTATGTATCAGATTGTAGGATTTAGTCTTATAAGTTGTAACTTTTTCCAGCAATCAATGTCAACGCTTTACACGTCTATTGTTCTAATTATTTATCAAATCAATTTCAAATTCTACTTCTGTATATCTCTCCGAAAATATGTTCCAAGAATATTATAAAGATGGTTTTCAAGTCTTGTGTATATCTCTCCTTGTTAATTGTTCATCACAAGTTTGTGGGAAATTAGTGAAGAAATCATAGAAGTGATTTGACTTCCCGTCTGTCCGGTCGGATTCCTCTACGATCGAGTTTTTCTGGGTCCGATACCCAAAAAACTAGGTAGCATTCTTACTATACAATCCGACCCGAAAGAAACTGGTACCTGACTTCCGGGACACCCATGAAGTTGTCTTTTTCTTTTTCTTTTTCTTTTTTTTTGCAATTTATATTAAAACAATTAGAAACAAAACATAATAATCTTGTGCCATCCATTAACAGTAATTGCAATTTAATAAGAAAAATTACAAGTATTATTTCAAACGTTTTCGATAAATACAAATTCATATTTACGTTAACAAGATTTGCTTAAAATTGTCTTGACAGGATGGATTTAAAATTTGTTGATTTCGATTAGTTTTATTGTTTACGATCAAACAATAATCAGATCTTATAATTCACGTCTTACTTATTTACACATAAAGTTTGGTACTTTGGTGGATTCAAATGACTTTAATTTATTGGGTGAATTTCATATCACTTTAATTAGCAGGAAATATATAAACATTTGAAATTTATATGTTCCCTTTAAACAACAAAATATATTTGAAATATTAATTTGATATGATCAATCCCTTTTAATGTTCCACTCTGCACGGATTTCACGATGACAAAACATTAAAATATTGGTAAGAACAATAACACAGGAGGTTTTTGCCTTACCTCTTAACCATTTTTGATGATGATGATGATGTATTCTTTTAGGTTTAATAATAATGAATTTAAATAGCCCTTTTAGAAATATAAAAAGAAGAAAAGGACACATTACAGCTCGTTTACAGTCACAGGATCTACTCAAAAATAGAAGCATATTTGGCAATATAATATCTTTCATATAAAAGTTATGTTGACACTAATAAAATGTATGGGGATCCTGCATTTTGATGCGGAACGATTTATTATGATTTTAAGGGTTAAGAGTTTACATATATTTTAAAATATCACACTTTATATTTATGCAATTCACAATGGAAGTAGATATTGACCAGAAATCCTAAAATTTTCGGATGAGAAGTTTACAACTTAGTGAAACAAAAGAAATTAGAAAGACGACACTAGTCTTTTGCTCTGTATTATTCAGTTCATCCCGATTCTCAGTTGCATATAATGACTGAAACAAAATAAAGCAACACTGTTTACAAGAAAAAGGTCAATATCCCACATATTCTTGCTAGTAATGACCACCCAACCAAGAAATATAATCTAATTAATTCCCAGTAATCCAAAAAAAATAAAGCCAAAAATAAGGCCGGCCAAAACACAGCTAATCCCGCTATATATCGCATACTTTGTCAATCTCACAATCCCATCGTATCATCCAACATGCCTTCCTCAAACAATCCATCACCATTTCAAGTGATTATACCAGAATACTTTTAGACATTCATGCAAGCAGAAACCATCTTCTTCTAACATATTTTTCAAAAGATATTCCCTCAAGATCATACAGAACAAGTGTTGATGTCTCGAATGATATTGATCATGGATCGTAGTCATGCTATTCCTTGTTTGGCTGTGTTTTGCGTCTTGTTACTTTGCGCTATACCATCATCAGGCGATGATACCGACTCATCTAGATCCCTCATCGAGTTCAGAAAATTTCTAACCAATGCCACCATGCTGAATGATTGGAAAGAACCAGTTGCTAACCTGTGTTCTCCTATTTGGACTGGCTGTGTCTGCACACATGGTGTCTTCACAGGACTAAAACTCGAAGGGATGGGGCTCGGAGGAACAATCGACATACAATCCTTATCAAACTTGCCATCATTTTACAGCCTAAGTGTCATGAACAACAGTTTTTCAGGGCCATTTCCAAGTGATTTAAACTCACTCCGAAAACTGAGGCGTTTGTATTTGGCAAATAACAAATTCAACGGTGGAATACAGGATAAAGCTTTTTCAGGAATGACGGGAATGAGGAGAGTGGTGCTAGGAAATAATAAATTTACTGGAAATATTCCTCTGTCTTTGCTTCAATTGCCAGGGCTTGTGGATTTGCAGCTCCAGAGCAACCAGTTCGAAGGGAAAATACCAGATTTTTGGCAGGCAGATTTGATAGTAAATTTCTCTTACAATAAGCTTGAGGGATCTATTCCAGCTACACTTCGCAACCAGAATGCAAGCGCATTTTATGGTAATTTTCCATGTTCATGTTTTCTTTGTTTCATGATCCTAGTCCATCCAAGATCTTGTCGATTACTATCATGCTGCTAAGTTTCTTGATTATTTTGAAAGTTGCTTGTTTTTACTCTACAATTTGGTTTTTGATAATCAGAGTTAGAATAATTATGTAATCAGTCACTTATTAATGGTAAGTTGTTCAAGTCTAATATATAGTGAGGGACTACTAATTCAGAAGAGGAAATAACATATTGGATAATTATCTCCAATGATTTTTGTTATGTTCTAGCAAGAACTGTAACTGACATGCACATTTGTTTAAGTTGCTGCTAATGAAAGCTAAGCATTCCCTTGTTATTGCTCTAAGTAACCCATTGCCAATTAGGAGGGCAAAGAAAGATGGGGATTAGTCTATGCTGGTCTGGAGTAGTTTCTCCCATGTACCAGTATCATTAGATCATGTCGGTTTAGACATCTATGTTGACGTTACAATGACTAGAATATCAACACATTAAAATAAGTAGCAGATTATGTTTTTATTGTAAGATAGATATTACTTCGATTGCAGTGACCCAGAAATGCCATAAATTTCTTGCTCACTTATTTTCTTTATTTGGGGCCTGTTTCATCTCAGGAAATAAGCTATGTGGTAAGCCATTAGATGCATGCAAACCAAAGATATTGACCTGGAAAATCGGCATAATCATAGCAGTTGCTGTGGGAGTAGGATTGGCTGTTGTTATCATACTCTTCCTCATACTACGCAGGCGTGTAAAGCCGCTAAAATACCAAAAATCAATAGACAAATTCCACAAAGAAGAGCAAATTCCCAGCAAGAGTGGGACGTTCAAGAACAGTAGTGAACATGGAAAATTACAATTCGTTAGAAACAATAGACAAAGATTCGAGCTGGAAGAGTTGCTAAGGGCATCCGCCGAAGTGTTGGGAAGTGGAAGCTTTGGCTCGTCTTATAAAGCCGTTCTTTTTGGCGGACAACCTTATGTTGTGAGGAGATTCAGACAAATGAACAATGTCGGAAAAGAAGAGTTTCAAGAACATATGAGAAAGCTAGGAAGGCTGTCGCACCCTAATCTATTGCCTTTGGTTGCTTTCTATCACAGGAAAGAAGAAAAGCTATTGATCACTGATTTTGCAGAAAATGGGAGTCTGGCTAGTCACCTTCACAGTAAGTTATCTATTTCCAGTTTTGGTCCATAACCTGAGAGAATGAAAATATACAGTAGAATAACATTTCCTTTTAAAAAAGTGGTAGTTGTTACATGATTTTAACATGTTTGAATTCTCTTGAAAAGGCAAAAGGAGCCCCAACCAACCAGGCCTCGACTGGCCGACACGCTTAAGAATCATCAAGGGTGTTTCAAGAGGGTTGGCATACCTCTACGAGGAACTTCCCACACTAACTCTTCCGCATGGTCATCTAAAATCGTCAAATGTCCTTCTCGGTAGCACATTTGAACCCCTTCTATCTGACTATGCACTAGTACCAGTAATCGATAAGGATCATGCTCAAAAATTTATGGTAGCTTACAAGTCACCAGAATCCTCTCAAAATGACCATGTAACTAGGAAAACCGACATTTGGAGCCTCGGAATTCTCATACTCGAGTTGCTGACAGGCAAGTTTCCTGCAAACTATCTTAAACAAGGCAGAGGACCCAGCGCAGACTTGGCTACTTGGGTTAACTCTGTTGTGAGAGAAGAGTGGACAGGTGAAGTGTTCGACAAGGACATGAATTTAGCAAGACGTGCTGAAGGGCAGATGCTTCGACTACTCAAAATTGGAATGTGTTGCTGCGATTGGGATGTTAATAAACGGTGGGATTGGAAGGAGGCTGTTGAGAAAATACAAGAGTTGAAGGAAAAGGATAGTGATGATGACTTTTCATCTTATGCAAGCGAGGTCGATGTGTATTCTTCAAGAACAATGACTGATGACGATTTCTCGTTTTCGAAGGCATGAAGTTTTGAGAAGCTAGTAGTTGGCTATTGCCTTTTAGTTTTTACATTCTTTCTGCACAATTGATAGGTAAATATGCCGTTCATCTGTTCGACCTTGGTCTATGGATAAATCTACTATTCTTTGCAAGTTTGCTCTGTACTTTGAAAAACATGGATACTACGATTGATTACTTAATAACCAAAATAACATCCCTTCTTCTCTCCATCTCTACTTCAGTGCTCACTAACCACATATGTAATTTATTAGAGAAAATATAAGGCGAAGTACGTATTTGAAAGTGCAATTTGTACCAAAAATACAACAAACAATCAAAAGATATTAAACGCAAGTTTACCCGTACATATGAGAAAATGATCATCTACGAAAATTGAATCTTACCTGGATTTGTTACTTGAAGGAAATGAACCACCAGAAATAATAGAGAAGATACAAAAGGATTATAGATATGAGCTTAGCATGAATCAGTGTCGATGTTTGGCCTTGAACTGAAGAATGTTCGACATCCTCTCTCCATCGCAACAAACTGGTCAGTGAAATATTTTCTTCTGTGCCTCTCCTTGTATCCTAAACCTCATTTCTCTTCACTCCCTACTGTGACAAAAATGAACGAGCATTAAAACGATGTACTGTTATATCTTCCTCGTCTTTGAAAAGTAAAAATGCTGTCTTGCGAATACATGATCCAGATTTTCTTTACCAATTGTTTTAGACACAAAGTGCTAGTTTTTCTCCTTTGAAAGATAGGAGAACTCACAGATTCTTGACAACACAAAAATTGAATTCCTAATAACCGTAACAAAAAACTTGCCCCAAAGATTATTGGCATAATTCATTTTCTCGAAAGAACAACTGATTTTAGACCCATAATATTGAAACTGAGAATTCATAAAATGATGAATCTTCAACTGAAATCTTGCTGTTGATCACAGGGAAGCAGCTTCCCCGCCTTCAGACACAACCCCTGTTCTCCAACATCATCCACCACCTTCCCGTAGCTGTACTTCAATGGCATCCTTCCTAATATCCTATGAAATTCCCTTAAACACTCCCCTCTCCTCTTTCTATGCTCCACTCTTCTGCTACTCAACCCCACTTCCGCCACTCCACCGGATACATCCTCGTTTCTCGAGTCCCCATGATCTCTAATTCCGCCTCCTTTAGCTCCCACCATTAACGGGCCCCTTCCAATTTCATCAGCCACCACAAAGTTCATCAAGATATCCTCGCAATTATTGGTTTTATCCACTACTTGTCTGGCGGTGGCGTATTCTTCACTGCACGAGTATATTTCGAGGTACTTGATGTCGAGGATCATGAATTTGGTCAGGATTATTGAGTACTTTTCCCTCTCCATGGTGTAGATCCAAGACCTTGATACTATGTCGTAAGCGTGCGATCTGGCAAAAAACCCGACAACCCGATCGGGATCCGATTTCCACACAGCGAACGCGAAGAACACGGAGGCAGTGTCGGCCACGATATCGTCGTCGCAGATGAGGACGGCTCGGGTGTTGATGATTTCCCATGGGTAGAACCGGGAGTTTAGGCTGCGAGAAGGCGAACGGTGGACGAAGGCAGAGACGTTTTGTGATAGGCGGGAGAGGGTTCTGGGGGAGGTGGACGGGTTGCACCAGAGGATGACTACTCCGGCGACTTGTGGCGCGGCGGAGTAGGTGGCGGCGATTGATTGGAGTAACGGAATACGTTGCTCCGAGTAGCCGTTGATTACCACTGTCAGCTGGTCGGATCTGATCGCTTTCGGGTCGGGTTTCCTGCAGGATGGAGCCTTCGGGTATTCTCGAAATGAAATTACCAAAAGGGGCAGCGAGGAGAAGATAATTGCGGCCAGTAAGAAGGGTAGGCTTCCATTTCCCATAAAAATCTCGGCTTTGTTTGTATGTGATCTCAAAAGTTACTTTGGGTAGTTTGGCTCATTTGCTAAAAGAACTATCTACAGGTCAAATAAGGGATAAAGGGACTAAAAGTAACGATAAAATGGTGAGCTGAATAAAGAATTAGCATGCCTATTTTAGTATTTCATCTTTCATTCTTGTAGTTAACTGGACAACTAATTAGTGAAAAATTAGATAAATATAGAGGACTAAAGATGGATACTTGAAAACGGAGCGACTGCACTAAGAGTATGCAATAAAATGACAGTTGCATAAAAACGGGAAAGTGGATGAATCCTACGCTATTTGATCTTAAATTTAGAGCCACAAATTGGGTTATGGTGTGACAATTTTGTGATAAGAGAAATTATCTTGTGGCAGATTTGGTCCCCACTGAAGTGATAAAATGTATGGATGATATAGTGGCTGTGGTGTAAAAATAGGCAATTGCATCTGCTACAAAAATGGCTGTTGCTTCGTCCCATTCCATCGCTAATCTGAAGCTCAACTTCCCCAGCAGCAACAAGCCGTCGCCATTGGACTCAAAAGACCATCTCAAACTTAGACCCGCTGGACGCATCCGGGTCCAGCCGCAGGTAGGGGACAAAGTTTCACAAATTCTTGCACTAAAGTTTTACTTCTTGGGATTTGAACTATCACGTTTCTTGTTGGCTGAAGAAGGTGGATTTCGGGATTACCATGTGTGAATCTTGCAACGGAATCGGGTGGCTGCTTTGTGAGTTTTGTAAAGGGCAAAAGATCAATGTGAAGACGCTGGAGAGTAACCGGATTTACCGCCGGTGCCCGGCTTGTAAATCTGTAAGTAATCGCCAGTCGCAATTTGCCTTGTGGACTAACTGGCATACGAGAGCTAATTTACAACCATAGAGTGTGAACTTGATATCGTTTGTTGATCTATTTCTGTGACAAATATTGATGCAGATTGGAAGCGTGTTGTGTTCGAGATGTAAAGTTTTCAAATGCGTTACGTTCCCGGATCAGAACGACGGTGAAAGCCTCGCCTTTTGACCTCAAAATTAAAACATATTATATACTTTTTGTCTGCATGAGTAGATTGATCAGATTTTTGGGTTTATTTTTTACCTGAAAAATGTTTTGAGTTCACATCCTACCGAAACACCGGAACCAGACAGGCTTATCTGAAAAAGTTAGGGCGGCGAATGAACCCAAACAAAGGGAAAATATGTTGGAATTTTTTTTACCATGATGGAAAGCACGAAAATGAATCATTTGGGTTTGAATTTGGCTTGATTATAAAGTCTGGAAGTTGATTTAATCATCAGATATTGAGTGGAATATATTTGGTTTTGCACTGGTGAGATCGTGTAAAATACTCATTATATTTAAAGATCAACCGAGAATTATTTACTCATTATATAAAATAAAAATAAGTTAATAAATACTTTTAAACTATTGAAAATAGCCAAATACTATTCCATACGTACAAGATACAATTATTGGACATATCTATTCAAACCAGATATAGTAACCAGCACCACGATCCATTTTTTAAGTTCTACCGTTGGTTTCATCAACTTGCGCATTGTTTTTAGATTTATCGTGGACAACGTGATAATCTAGAACTAGAAATTGATTGGTGTCATATGCTGATATTGTAACTAATGTAAACTGGACCGGACAATGTGAGAATTATCGAAATTTAATAGGAATCAAATACAAAATAATAGATTGACCTTAGCAAGGGACATTGAAGATGCTATATATGGTATAAGATATTAGTTCTAGCCTCAGCTCTAATAAATTACACGCAACTCAAAAAACATATGAAAGCTATTATTGATATAGGGGTACTGGGAAGTTGGTAAGATTTGGTGTGATGTGAGAATATCTTCTCCGGTTTCACTGAAATATTGTGGGGATATGCTTTGGGAGTTAATCCGTTATATAAGTCATCTCATCCGCCTATGTCAACTCATGCATATCCCTTAATTTAAAATCTATATAGATCAAGGGTCTGTCTCTAACCTAGATATGGGGAAATACAAAAACGAAAGCTATCATGTACGAGAAAAAGGGAACATTTTCAATTTTGAGAATTCTAAATTTAAGATTTTTTTACTAGTTTTGTTTCAAGCACGTTCTATGGGTTATAAGTTCTTGGTATACCGAACAGAAGAATTATTGAAGTACCAAATTCCCCTTATCGTTGTGTGTTGGGTACAATTTTTCCAAAATAACAAGAATTTTATGTCATTTTTCAACATTTAGGTATACACATATTAAATTTACTGATTAGACAAGATTGTTATTTCTAAATAAATGTGATGTTTGTGTTATACATAAAAATGTTGATTATTCCTTTAATTGTATGTTTTTTTATTGGTTGGATTGGCACCCACTGTTTCAGTTAAAGATGGCTTCTGTTTTGTTTTAAAATGACACCTCACAAAATGTATGAACAAAAATACTCATCATTCATGTATATTCACGCAATACTTGTGTGTGTTTTTTCCGGAATATATATACACACGCACACACACACAATTTATTTCTTTAAAAGATAAATTAATATTGGCAATGTTTTCCCCGAACCCAATTGAGATGAACTATTTTTTTAAAAAAAATTAAATATGCATGGTTTTCAGTTACATATTTTTAGATGATTAAATGAATACCAGAAAATTACAAAATGGGCATATAAAAGTTTATTTTAGGTGTATTAATTAAAAATAAACAATATATTGTTTAACAATATCTTAATAATGACGAGTGTTATATGATTGTTGATTAAATTTAGTTGAACCCACGTTGGTATATACTAATCATAACAAGTTTTCGGTGGGGGGACACCAAACTGTGCATAATGGGAGAAATTGGGCCAGCTACGTCACACTTCTGCCCAAAATAATTTCAATTTTTGCGAATAATTTATATTTATTAAAAAATAATTAAACTGAAAGATTCGTGTGTTTTGTCACGTCATATTATACGTTGAGTGACATCCATTATATTTGATACAACATATTTGGATAATCCATTGTTTGGATGGATGACAATTTTCCAAATTGATCGAATAGGACTGAGTATGACGTTGCTATTGTCATCGCCATTATATATATTTATCATATTCAATAAATAAATAAAAATATATATATATAGTACTATTATTTACATATAATATATTGATGTTACCGAACGCTAGTCAGAGAACTGCCACCAGGACAGGAGGTCGGAAGGTCGATTCTAAAGCATCGAGCTGTTTGAGTTGCACGAGACACGGCCAGCAATAAGTTGAGAGGGAGGTCGGGAGATCTGTCATCGAGGAAAGAGCAGGTTTGAGGAAAGGTGAACGTACTTCTTCTGGTGACCTACAACCACTTACACAAGTTAAAAGGCGTCGGAAGTTTTCCGACGAAGTATCTCCGTTGCTTAAGTCAGATCGAGATGTCGGGAGATAAAAAAGTATATGAAGCTGAGAGCATGTGGGTGTGAATGAATGTAAAGTGAAGCATTACTGGATATTTATAGAGGTTCTAAGCGCTCATTGAGGGCATAGTATCCAATGTATGACGTGCTGGAGCGCATCTTACACCTCGTCTCGTGCATACGTTGACGCTTTTTCCGGCGAGATTGTTGTCCCAAGACTAATTCAATACGTACTCACAGTATGCCATCAAAGACGTGATTGTTGGGAATAATAAGGTATTTTCGATGTCCAGATACTTACTCGATCCTCGAAAACTGATATAATGTGCTGACAGGTGAAGACCATCGGATACCATAGTGATATATGAGATATCCTGTATATTATTAATCATATAGAATACATAAAAACATTTCTTATATAATCATTCCAATTATTCTTCACATATATTAGTATGCATAGAAACAAGTCTATGTCGCAATATATATATATATATAAATTAACTCTCCCTAATATTAAATAAATGTATTAAAGTTATGCATGGACATCGTCCATATATAACACCGGTTATAGAGAGACACGCGATATATGTTAAATTAATTTGGGTTTTACAAAATTATTTTTTGAATCTTACACAATGATTTTTCAAATAAATAAATTCATGAGAAATCATATGCCATTCTTTACTGTTAATTATTAGTTATTCCATATTTTTTGTTAAGATCTGCATACAATATTTGAAATTAGGAGGTATAGATATATAAGTTTAGTTTGGTGTCACATTGGCTGAAAAAATAGTTAGTATATATGGATCAATTAATTATAATAAAAATAGTTTGTTAGAACATGACTAACCTAACTAAAAAGAATTGCAACACTAAACTATGAGGTCGAATTTTTTTCCAAACAAATGTACACTCAGAATCTCACTAGTGGTATTTTTTTTTTTACCAGACATAAAATAGTCAAGATTGTCGGGTTGTATCCTTTTCTCACCCCCACCAACCGAAATAAATGCTGGTGCATTATGGGTCAACATGATTATATAAATCTAATAAACTTATCTAAAAGTTGACATTATTCAGTATCAAATCTTGTATTTCTTGAAATTAATATTACTTTACAAGTTTCTCTGGACTTGTACATGCGTCGTGTGATAAGTGAAAACATTTATCATGTTAACAGCTTTTACATCAAGCCATTACAAATAAACGACTTTTTTTTATTTAATTTCTTTCTTTAATTAGAGATTTTGATCCAATTAGCTAAATCGGGGAAAACAAATGATGTGGCTTCCATTATTGACCACTAAGCCATTAGCTTGCGTAGGTTATTAATATGTATGCGCGCTAGTGAAAGAATATTAATCCGTCTATATCCAAAAACGGAAGTATCATTAATTTATGCAATCAATCAACTTTCCCTAAATTTCTCTCGAAATTAAATAAAAGAGAGTCAATAAGATACCGTATTTAAGTATTAAAACTTTATAATGGGATATGAATCTAAAGCACCACTAGTAAACTAAATGTAATGCGCAGGCATAACCACTACGTTAAGGAATGTAATTTCAGCGTCGATAATTTTTGCAAATATTGAAATTCACGCTAGCCAAACATCATTTTTATGATATCGTCATAAGCAAATCGTTTTTTTTTTTTAAAGTTAACCCATTAATGGGCTAACCCCCCGTATAGGTCAGAGGCCCCTTGACCCATACAGGTTGGTAAATCGTTTTCTTGCAGTCATAGAACGTTGAAGTAAAATATAGATAACACGGTGATTCATCTATATATATAATAACCTCAGATTCTGACCTGAGAGTTATTCTTCCTCGCCCGAGGCCTAACGAGCTTACTTAGTTGATACCTAAGCACCTGACCTCTACCCAAAAAACAAACGTCAGATGGTCAGAAAGTGTTTCCGGTAAAACCCCTCCAACGCGTAAGTCAGTCGACTGAGTGAGAGTTTTGTAAGTAAGAATAGATGCTGAAATATATGAGCTAGTGAGATGTCTCAATAATTGGACGTAAGGGGTTTTTATATAGGAGCCGGCGAATTAACGTGAGTGGTATATCCGGCATATGATGTGATCGAGAGGGGTTAGTGTCTTATTGTGAGATTCCCGGGCCGACTAGTAGATGCATGCATGCAACATTGAAGTGCATATATACACACATCTCGAAACAAATTAACAAAATCTCACATACATAACACAACCAACATCCAATATATCTGCAAGATAAGGTATAACTAGTAGTATTGGTATGTTGTAACTCAAATATTTTGAAGTGTATCCACCTGTCCACTAAGCGTCGGTTATCTTTCTAACATGGGTTGCTGTGATACAATAGAGCAGAGCAGTGGAAAACCGTATAGACTTTGGACCACAATATTGTTTAAAAAAAATTAATTATATTGTTACCACCGACCATAATTTTTTATAAAGATAGCATTTTTAATCTGTCTGGTGATATGATCAATTGTTAAAATGCACTGAATTCAGAACAATCAAAAGATGAAAAACAAGGGAACCGATTAACGAACAAACTACGCAGAATTCCACATGAACAGACCCACACCTATATAATATCTCTTGTTTATTCACAAAGTGGGGAACTCGCTTTTTGTGCCCCTTTAATTTGTTGAGAAATCGCATTGTGCCTGCAAACAAGTCCACGTTCATTTCCCCTTGGGCTGGCCACACACGCTTCTCTCTCTATATAACTGATACTCAGATAGCTCTGTAGCATGAATCAAAGGATCAAACACATTAAAAGTACACACCGAAACAAATTCCCTCAAAAAACATATATAAATAAAAATGGAGTGGAAGAAGTGCTATTTGGATGTGATTCTTGTTCCATTGGGGTTGCTAGTATCCGCATCTTATCACCTATGGCTATGGCATATGGTTCGAAAACAGCCCTTCTCGACGATTATCGGGACTAATGCCCGTGGAAGGAGATTCTGGGTCGCAGCCATGATGAAGGTATGCACGATATTTTTATTTTATCATTCAAGAGTCAAGTTGAGCACAATTGATGAACAAAAGAATAGTTTAATTTTCATACATAGTTTCTATAAAATCACATATATTCAATCTCCGAAATGTAGCCTCGTCGCCCCTCTTCACATTTTACAGTACATATTGCGAATATCTAAACTTCATAAGACCCTTTTTTTTAAAAAAAAAAGAAAGAACAGAAGGTTGATATATACATACTAATTAGGTATATATGGAGTTGTGTATTAACATCCATCCATACTAATCTTGAATGTCAATTCATTTATCTGGGAAATTAGTTAACATTATCAGAACTTCGACGAGGTGGCTAGTGACTTTTATTGGTTCAAGGAAATTAATTTGTGTAACTAACAACTAGTGTTCGTTAATCGCCATTTATTTTATGCCACTAAAGTCTAATATAGATATATGTATGTATGTTTGTGTGTGTGTGTGTATATATATATATATGTGGTCTACCTAATAATCCACCAAAATCGAGAATTCAGGCCTGTTATATATGCATGATATATATGAATTTGACACGCAAAGGATGTAGGATTTGAAAAAAGTTGTGTTAATGCGTTTCATGTGTGCAAACAAGTAATGTTTGCGTATCGTTTTTCCTTAAATAGTATGTTCTAATAATGTGAGAGAGATACGTTGGAGCATATTCGGTTATGGGACAACGTAGTATGCCTCGATAGCTACATTCATTAATAGCTCGTGTGGCTATGATTTTACTACAACTATACCCACTTCAGTTTTAAATAAAAATATTAATGATTCACATTATTATATAGAAGTCTAATAAGTCAAAGAAATACATATATATATATATATATAGACACACACACACGCACACCTATATAGTGACCATACTACGCAAAACACTTCATTTATTAAAATGCCTAATATATTTCCTCCGAAAAATTTGCATGATATAGATATATAACAGATAATGCTATGTGTAGAAAGATGGTTATATGTAAGTTTATACAATATAAACTAAATTTACAATAATATCCAGATACATTATCTCAAATATTTGAGATTGTTTTATAGTTTCATATTTTACTATGTGAAAACATGTAACATTTTCGATGTAAGAATCTGTTGACAACTTGTCTTTTCTTAATGTCGTGATCATTTGCAAGTGAGCGCCACTAGAAGTCGTAATCGAATTTTAATTTCAATAAACTTTGATAATTTCATTTTGAGTGTTTTGTACATATATGCTCCACTTTGAACCCTGAAATAAGTGAAATCATTTTTAGATAATAGAAAAAAATTTTAGTATACATGGATAAAAACTGCATTTCTTCATATATATTAGGGAAAGACTTGTTAATTAATTACAAAGAAATTGGCTAAAAGGAAATTATTTTGAATAAAATTAAATCCAGGACAATGACAAGAAAAACATCCTGGCCGTCCAAACCCTCCGGAACACGATCATGGGCGCCACCCTAATGGCCACCACCTCCATCCTCCTCTGCTGCGGCCTCGCGGCGGTGATCAGCAGCACCTACAGCATTAAGAAACCCTTAAGCGACGTCGTCTATGGTGCCCACGGCGAGTTCATGGTGGCAGTAAAATACACCACACTGCTCCTCCTCTTCCTCTTCTCCTTCCTTTGCCACTCCCTCTCCATTCGCTTCATCAACCAGGTCAACTTCCTAGTCAACTGTCCTCAGGAGGACCATACCTTCGGCGTAGTGACGGTGGATTACGTGGCGGAGCTGCTGGAGAGAGGTTTCCTGCTGAACACGGTGGGGAACAGGCTGTTCTACGCTGCGCTGCCGCTTCTGCTGTGGATTTTCGGCCCCGTGCTGGTTCTCCTGTGCTCGGTGACGATGGTTCCGGTGCTGTATAATTTGGATTTTGTGTTTCCCGGCGAGAGGATCAGGAAACTTGGGGGTGAGGGTGGAAATAGCCATAACTGTGGAGCAGATCTTGCATGATTATAATATCTATTATTTTTAAATGTTCTTCATGCTAGCTGCTACATAATTTTATTTTACACTGCATGAAAGCTTCAAAAAACATAGAATAGAAAAGAGCAAAAATCTTTTCAAAATAAAATGATAAAATTTCATGATCTTCCAATTGCAAATGAAGAAGGACGAAAATTGCAATTATGCATGTTTGTTTATTTACTATATATTTTTATTAATAAGAATAAATTTTTAATCTACCTTTCAAATTTTGGAATCTTAAGTCATTTCTATTGGAAGCTCTAATACGTGCCACGCCATGTCCAAGCCGAAAGAAAATCATATGCATCATTTACTAAAAAATTATTTTATGTTACCAATTAATTACTTGTCGTTAACTATTTAATTCATTTTTTAACTGTATGACAAGTCAAGTCAATAAAAACTTTACACATGATAATGTAATAGGAAATATAGAAGAAAGT
>KV009367.1:97382-135818 GCA_001598015.1 Dorcoceras hygrometricum | reverse complement strand
CAAACGGGTCAAAGTGAGACACCTATCATGTAGAGTCTCAATGACGTTTCGAGTAGTGAGGACTAATCAGTACAACCAAGACCTCGGACTTATCCACTCGACAAATGGTAACCACTTGGAAAGTCCGAACGAGGGTAGTTCGATAGATCACCAGGTCACTATCCATCTGCATGCTCAGAACATCACAATGTTCCCTACCAATGAAACATGGTATTCGCATCGCAGATACTAGTCTCGAGCTCGAGCGGCCTTATCCTCATTTTGACGGCCCAATCGACTAGGAACTAATTCAGAATACACAGTGACTATTAGATGTGTTTCATGATAGCCGTCATACCCACTATCACATCTAACATACACTATAGTGCATTCTAGATCTTTACTCAACGTAATTGTTAATCATCATACAAAACAATGAAAGTAAAGAATGCCATAAATAAAATGCGAATATCATATATAAAGATTGTCATAGACAAGAGTCTATAAACCCACACGCCACAAGTTGGCTAGTTGGGCATCTACTCTAACACTAATGCCAAGGTCTGAGGTGACCTTATTTTCTAAGTCAGAGTGATTTCGTTAGATGGATATCCATGTCAAGATCGTATACGAATCTTGATGGCGTTGATGTGAAATGGGATCAATTCTTAGTTGAAGCGAAGAGATATGTTCAGTTTATTTTGAGTTAATATTTTGTTATGAACTTCTTTATGTTATTGCATGAACCTGTCTCTTATACTGAGATTTTTTCTCACCGGAGTTTATCCGGCTGTTGTTTTGTTTTGTATGTGTGTATAACAACAGGAGGAAAGAATTGAGTTGCTGGGACAGGGGTAGCAAGAACCTAGAAGAAGGGCGACAAACGAAAAGACTAGGAACCTGCTGTTAGTTTAGTTTCTGGACAAATAATAGATAGTATTTGATGTATCTGGTTTTGTATTTAAGGAACAGATTTTGTACCAGTGAATACAAGGTGTATTAACCTTTGTACCGTTTTGATTTCTTTATGAATGAACAGCTTTTGGTGACCCACTAGCTGTTGTCAGCTTTCGTGGATAGCTGCTGACAGCAACCTTCGCTTCCCATAGCGTAATATCTGTTGTCAGATACCTAATGCTCGTTACCTTTCAGCACTAGTTACTGATCATGTTATAGCGTAATATCTGTTGACAGATATCTACTGTTCATCAATGACCTACTGTTTTTTTTTTAAAAAAAAATTGTGTACGCATAAAACCAGTTTCTACTTAGTACACTTATTGATTGAATTAATCACCCATAAGATGAGATTAGAGTAATTGTGGGAAAAGAGTCTCACATATGTTATTTGAGCTGCAATAGCTCATTGTTCTTGAATTTTAAGTCCACCGAGATACAGATTGAGTAATGAATAAAATCATACGGAAACAACTCAAACGAACTCTTATAATCGAAAGCCTATTAATGGTTTAATCGCAGTTGTAAAATATGCAATGCATATGAATGCAGTAAGCTGTAAAGAAAGAATATGCTGCAATTTGTTTAGGAAGTTCGGAGCTGAATCTCCTACGTCTCCCCTTCTTCCGCAACGTGAAGGATCCAATAGAAGACTTTGATTGCAGTGGCCCCCGCTGCAACCCGATACGACAGCCCTTGGCTGCAAGAACTCCTAGCCACCAATGCGCACCAGCCCGTAAGTTGTGAGTCTAACATCACTTCTTTTACGTCTAAGTGAGAAAGGCTACACACACTTCTTTAACCTCTCGGTGCGAAAGACTACATAAACTTATTTAACGTCTTTGTCCAAAGACTACAAGGAAGTCGTTTTTGTTTTTGATTCACTCAATATCTTTTTCGCTCAACTCTCAAATATGTATGAGTGAATCATGTGTGAGATTACAATATATACTCAATCTCTCGAAGATAAAATCTCACACACTGGGAAGTGCTCCTGTCCGAGCTTGTTTTACAATGTCTTCCCAGAGATTGTGCTGTGAATCTTTCGCACAACACTCTTTTGACTTCACTCTTCTTTTCTTGTCTTCGCGCATGCTTCTGCTTGTGTTGTGCTCTTGTTATTTATAGCCCTTGCGTAGATTTATCCGTTTGACACAAAGTTGTAGCCGTTGAAAGTCTTCTGACACTGTTGTACTTTGCATCCTTTGTCTTTTAATGCGTCGTAGGCTTTTCCTCACTTTAAGCACGTGAGCACTGTTCTTGAGAAGACAGTACAAACAAATCTTTTTGAATACTGAAAAGCAATCCTCATATAGTCTTGTATTCAAATCGCTTTGCTCGTAAATTTGATAGAATCTGTCATGCTATCCAAACTGGTTTGACCTTAACCAGCTTACCAGCTTATCTCCGTTCTAGTTTGCACTGAGCTGGTCTTTACTTCGAGTTGGTTGCTTCTTCAACTCTACTGCTCTTGCCCGCAACTGCTCTTGAGCTGATTTTCTAATTTGCTCTTGTCATCTGCTCTTGTACACAGCTGCTCTTGTTCTGTTCTTTCCTGCTCTTGGCCATTTCTCTTCTTGCCAGGCTCGTTTAAACTTAACCAGCTGGTTTCTTTGCATCGAGCTAGCTTGTTCATTACACTAAGACATTGCCGGGCTCTGAGCTTGTTTCCCTGCTGGTTTCCTTCCCAGCTGGTTACTTTTTCCACTACAAGAATCTTCCTCCATCTACATCTGCGAGGCTACCTCGAGCTCGTCGAACTTCTCACAGATATCATACGGTCAGCTGCCTCATCTCTCTCATAAGCATCCAGCTTGACCAGATCTCCCGATCCGCTCCATCTACATCTGCGAGGCTACCTCGAGCTCGTCGAACTTCTCACAGATATCATACGGTCAGCTGCCTCATCTCTCTCATAAGCATCCAGCTTGACCAGATCTCCCGATCCGGTTTTCTCTTCTTCGAGCTGGCCTTCTTCAGGTCGAGCTGGTTTGTCCTTAACCAGCTTGGCTCTATTCTTCTTGTCAAGAGCCATTGTGTTACTTGCTTGTTCTCTTGGTCCATTCAGACACATCATCCAAACCATCAGCAAACACACCTTTATTTCACTGGTTGATTGAGCCAGTTCTTCGAGGATACTTTAAACCTTATCCTCGTAGAACTGCAATCCAGCACCAGTGATTGTATCCCTTCTTCTTTGGGATATAACAATCAGTTCTGATCCAGTCTACCCAAGGACTGAGATACCTATGATGAACTGATTATAGTTGCGCTTAGCCCGACCTGCACTTGATCACTGCGCTTGTCTATGCGTCGGCACTTGAACACTGCACTTGTACGCTGCACTTGATCTGCGCTTGAACAGTTCTGCTCTTCACTGCGCTTGATCTCTGGACTGCTCTTGTACCAAGCTGGTGAACCAGCTTGATGTTCCCTGTACTCTTGAAGTCTTCTGCTGTACCAGCTCGGGCGTCCTCTCACTGTTCCAGCGTAGACATCTTCAATTATTCCAGCTTGGGCATCCCCTTACTGTTCCAGTCTGGATATCTCCCAATCTTCTTAATTAAATGCATTGCACATCGCACGTAAAACGTTAGTGGAATAATAACAATTTTGTGTTAATCAAAACTCAAATTCTGATCTGTAGAAACAGATCCAACAGACCTGGTGATATCCCGTTACAAATGATCCATCACAACACGTGCCTGCTCTTTTCGTTTATGCAGTTCCATGCTCGAGGAAAGACCTCCCGACCGGTGACAGCTCCTTAGTTGAAGAAAAATTTGGTTACATCACGTTCCAATCCGTTAATAATGAGATTTAGATGTGAGTTTTAACCCTAAAGTTTACAAGATATTATTTATCTATAGAGATCATGAGAGAGAAGTACGTATATGTCTTTTCTTTGTTATTTACCTAATTTTGTATTATTTTGCGTTCTATTTTTTATGATAATTTAGAATTATCTTTTTAAGAATATGAACTCTTATTTTTATTTATTGAATTGAAAAATAACTTTTTGGTTGGACGTCTACTTTCACAACATGTTGTTGTATTTCGTTTGCTCATATTTTGAATGCGTTCTTTCATCATATTTTGTAGAAATAATTTAATGTCGTATCGTTGACACGAGAATTTAGTTATGGTTTTGTATGTTAACAGATTTCTAGTTCCTCATTTTTGTAGAAATCTGTATGAACTTTTGGTGTAAAGATATATGCAAGTTCATTCGCATTCCTATCAGCTGTTGAATCAGTTCCGCGTGTGTTTTTATGATCAGCTGAGGATTTAGTTCAGCGTTTTTGTATACCCTTGAAGCTGATTTTCTTCATTGGCCATAAAAAGGGTTCATTATATTTTGATTCTATTTCCGCTTACGTCATTGTCAAACAATAAATTGTTGAAATTAGTCATATTATTAATTCCACCCATATGCTAGAAACCAAACATAAAATTATTATGATAGTTACGGGTAAAATTATAATTTGTCTTTTAATTATAATTCCATTATCATAATTATTCAAACCAAATATAGTAATATTTGTTCATTATCATTTCATATCCTATCAAAATAGTTTGAAAACTCATACTTTAATATATCATTACATAATCTCGCCGTTTCAACTAAATGTAACCTTATATACCATTCAAACAGAAAAATCGTAGAAGTTTAGAGAGTTAATATCATAACGACATAACAATAATTAAATGATTCTCAGAATGTGTTTGTTACATTAAATATAACATAGCATACCTAGAATATTCTTAATATTTGATGTATTAGATTATATTCTAAATTATTTTTATTGATAAAATAAATAGCTCGATCTACTGTTTAGATTTATCTCGTATCTACGCACTGTCGTGTATGCCCCACTTAGATATTGCAGTCAGTGACTATGTGAAAAGATAATTGACTGATAATCTGTTGGATTTACTGCTAAACTATGAAATGTTCACCCACTATAAGAGAAGATTGTTGAGTGGATTTTGTGGGAGCAAGCGTCAGCATTTTAATGGTGGGCAAATTCCAATCCTGTACCAAATGTTCGGTTTTACTGTTCTGATTTGATTTGATTCTGACCAGCATAATATATTGAAGAAGCTTGCATAGTTTGCGGGTGATTATATTTCTTTCAGATATTCGCTTTCTGGGGACGAAACGTGAGCTCCCGGTGCATTTTGAATCAAATTTTGTAGTTTATTCGATGCCCATTTGTTTCTTTTTGTTCATCGTTATCTACGGACGATTCAAAACTGCTATGTTTTAGCCATTTTCTTGGATCTTTGCTCGCTCAGTTTCTCTGTTTATTACGACATGCACGGTTAGACGAAACAGTTATAATAACACATTGTAGTGATTTTGAATGTTATGTGATAATAATAATGCTCAAAGCAGCTGAGTTTAACATAAATTTATCCTGTTATAGTGAATCCATGCATTTCCTCTGTTTCTGAATAAGCAAGTTGTCCCGAAAATGGCGGCGGCGACCGAACAGCCTCAGTTTATGAGCAGTACTGGGAATAGAAATAATCCCAATGAGTCGCTCATTGAAAATATTGAATATGACCAAATTATCGTTTCCGAGGCAAGCCTTTACTATTCTCATTTATTATTATAACTGGAATTTGAAGTTATGTTGTGCACTTTCTTTTTGTCGAAGTCAGCAGGGTTTTAATTGAATTGATCAGTTGGTATTGTAATTGTGGAGTTTATATTCCTTTGTCCCATCCATACAATCGCACAGCCATGGTTTGATTGGATGTATCATGTATGTTCGGGCTAAAATCATTATAATTTTTTAAAAACAGGCATGGCAATCCCACTGGTTCATCCTGATTTAATAATTTCATTAAAAAAAATTTCCAGTTAATTTGATTTGAAGTGGTCGACTGACTAAACCTTCAATGTGGTATTGTGTATCAAACACTGTTGAGATTGAAATAAGTAGATTAGCTTTGAAAATGTCCTTTCGTTATAATATAAAACGTGTTGGTTCCATGACACAGATTGAACATTCTGTGCGTATCATAAAGCATTTGATGCATAAAAATATATATGGATTCTATAGGTAATGATGTATGCATAAACATCAATGCGGTTTCTATATGTATTTGATGTTGAACCCATTTATCCAATATCAAATGCATAAAAAACCGAGACAAAGCAAAGAGAATCTTTTGCTCATTCTTGATCCTCTCCTATTCAGTTGTAAATTGGCAGTTGATAATCTACATTGTTAATTTACTAATAAAGGGATTGGGAATGGTTTGACCATCTGTCTTGAATGTCAGTAAACCGTTCTAGCAAAAGTGACATGAGATTATACGTTGATAATGTCTCTTGATTATGACACTTGTTTTGGCTTTTGAACTTTTTGGCAGGAAAATAGCTGGAAGAACTTGTTTGCGTATATGGGTCCTGGATTTCTTGTTTCCATTGCTTATATTGATCCCGGAAATTGTAGGCCCCCTGAACTTTTTATTAGTTGCCAGGTATTTTCCTGTGGTTGATAAACTTTTTTTGTCGATATCAAACAGTTCAGACCGATTTGCAGTCTGGAGCACAATACAAGTATGGGGTGAGTAAATCAAGTTTCAACTTTCATGGATTATGTTCTCTTAGTTGACAACCGAGCTGCTTTATTTGTTTTACTTTTAAAGTTTATATTCTTGATTTCTTATATGTACCAAGTCCATTCTCCGTACATATCTCTTTACCTTACAGCTGCTCTGGATCATATTACTGGCTTCATTTGCTGCTCTTATCATTCAATCCCTGGCAGCAAACCTAGGAGTCGTTACAGGTTCGTCTTTCTCAGAATGATCTTTGTCAGTGCCTATTTTGCTTACTGATTGTCTGTAGGAATTGCTCTGCAGGGAAGCATTTAGCTGAACACTGTCGAAAGGAATACCCACGGGTTACAAATTTCATTTTGTGGATTCTTGCTGAAATTGCCATAGTTGCATGTGACATACCTGAAGGTTGGGGTTCGCCACTTGAAATTGAACATATTCTGTCACCATCTGCCCTGGAGTTTCTCGTCGAATCCTTTTGATCACTTATGATCTCTATGCATTTTCGTGATTTTTCCATTAAAATTTTGATTACGTGAATATCATTTGGTTCAAAATTCCTTTTGATCACTTAAGATCTCTATGCATTTTCGTGATTTTCCCATTAAAATTTTGATTACGTGAATATCATTTGGTTCAAAATTGATTCAGTTACAGCAGTCGTTCAGCAAAAGATGCATTTGAATGTCATACTTGATCAATGCTACTGAACTAGATCATTTCCTTTACCAAGTTTCTTTTAACTCAGCCGCCTTTAACAAGTTTCTTTTTGTAGGAACTTTTATTGGAATGCAGACTTTTGATCGTCGAGGATAGTGTTGAACACTATTTCTTTAAAACGATTTTGCCCCGCCCAGGTGCTTATGGTTTATAGGCAATCGTTTCTCAAGATACAACGACGAATTTCTCGTAATAGGAGCACACCAAATTACGAGAACAGCGAACTCTTTCAGATGCTTTTTTGGTACTATGAATGTAGAGAGAATATGGAAGTGAGGAAGATTAGAAATGCTTGGATTTCTGGTGTGTTGAATTCAGACTTGGGGGGTTCTATTTATAGAGTATGAAGAGGCAGGGGGCATTTCGTGAATAGTCACAACCCTTAGGAATGAATTGATCCGTAGCCATTGGATCTACATCCAATGGTCCAGATTGTGTCCATTCTGAAGGATCATGACTCTTCATCATGCACCCTATGATTGAACCAATCGCATCCGTTGATCCTTGATCAGACGCTCCAGATTGCATCGTTTCACCAACGGCCAGGATCGTGTCTTTTCACAATCCATCCAATGGTTCAGATCGTAACTTTTCGCGATTCATCACACCCCTTCAATGTATAACCGATCCAATGGTTGGTATCATTCAGCCTTGTCACTGCCCACTCATCCGCCACTGTGGCCACATCGTAGCCACGTCACTGCCTAGTCATCTCGTGTCACTCGAGCATAAATTTAAGAGCTCCTCAATGCTCCTCGCGACGATGCGAAGTGCAAAGTGCGCCTCAAAGCGCCCATTGCGACAGTGCGACGTGCGCCGGCACCGGCACCGGCACCGGCACGGGCTCGTGCGCGGGCTCGGGCGCGGGCGCGGGCTCGGCTCAATTCCCGATGTGGGACAGCTGCACGATTCCCAATAAATGGGCTTTAATTGCTTTAATTGATTTATTAATTTCTCATTCACCTAAAATCGGTTTTGAGCAAATTAATATTCCAAAAATATCTACTCGAAATGTAGATTCAAGTTTTCAAGTCAATTTCGACTTTCATTTGACGGTTATAACTCGATTAATTAATTTGGGCCTTGCCCATTTTCCAACACTTTTACCTCAGCCGCCCTCAGAAATCACGCCTGATTTTTGAATCTTTCTTCATCTCAGTGATTGGAACAGCATTTGCTCTGAACATGCTCTTCAAGATACCACTGTGGTGCGGTGTACTTATCACTGGACTCAGTACGTTAGTCCTTCTATTACTGCAGCAATATGGGGTACTTACATGTCCATCATAATTAGCATCATAAATATGATATTATTGAAGTAATCAAGTTGCATATAATTTGTCCCACGTCGAAAGAAATCTACAATTTTACTCAACTCTGATATTCCTCAACTTTATATGCATTGTCTAGAGGACTTTTGAAAGCGTGGAAAACTTTTCAGGTCAGAAAACTTGAAATCTTGATTGCTTTCTTTGTCTTTATGATCGCTGCCTGTTTCTTTGCGGAGCTTGGATATGCAAAGCCCAATGCTTTGGAAGTTTTAAATGGCTTATTTGTTCCCCAACTCAAGGGAAGTGGAGCCACTAAATTGGCAATATCGCTCCTTGGTGCTATGGTTATGCCGTAAGTTAAAAATTATGTATTTCCTTCAACTTTTGGATAAGTCCATTTATGGCAATCCATAACCTATAAGCTTGCTTAAACTTACTCTAGGCACAATCTTTTCCTCCATTCTGCACTGGTGCTTTCAAGAAAAATCCCACGGTCTGTCAGTGGTATCAAAGTAATATTTCTATCTGATGTGACTTTTAAAAATCTTCTACTTTCTTGACTCAATTCTACTCAATTTTTATCGAAATTCCCTTGTTCTTGTATCTGTCCCGTGTTGGTATAATGATGAATCTCATGAGCACTTGACTGATCTCTTCTCCCGTGTTCTTTATCACTGTGGTTAGAGCAGACTAAATTATCAGAGTTATCTCCTGATTAAAGATATCAATAACTAAGCCCATAACGATGCTCATTTGTAGATGATTCTAATTTCTGGAATTAAATTTGTTGATACGTATTTTTTCTGATTGTCTTGTTTCTGTGTTGTTATTAGTAACTGTTGCTTTAACATACTAAAGGCATTGGAAGACTCGTCTTATTACAGGAGGCCTGCAGGTTTTACTTGATAGAAAGTGGTATTGCTTTAATTGTTGCTTTCCTCATCAATATATCAATTATATCGGTGAGTGGATCTGTTTGCAATTCGTCAAGCATTAACCCGAAAGATATTGAGAGCTGCAAAGACTTGGACTTGAACGAAGCTTCTTTTTTATTGAGAGTATGCAACCTAAATAGTCGTGGTGAAATATTCTTTATCATTGCATTCAAATGTTTTCAGGACTGTAAATTTATTTCATTTATAGAATGTTTTAGGCAATTGGAGTTCGAAGCTTTTTGCGGTTGCATTGCTGGCATCTGGTCAGAGTTCTACCATAACTGGAACCTACGCAGGGCAATATGTTATGCAGGTTTTTCTACTAAGCCATATATATATTTCTCTGGTTTTAAAGCACTTCCTACTGCCTAGTTTTGGTTACTTTAGTATACTTACATAATCAAACAATTGAATGACCGATGTTCCTTAACTAGAGAAGCTAGTGCTGACCTGAATCTTGTCTGAATAGGGATTTCTTGATTTACGGCTGAAACCCTGGATTCGGAACTTATCAACTCGGAGCTTAGCAATTGCCCCTAGTCTAGCTGTTGCAATCATTGGTGGGTCTGCAGGGGCTGGAAACTTGATCATTGTAGCTTCGGTAGTGTACCACCTGAAAATCGCCATTTCGACACTCTTATTTCTGTCTTAACTATTTTCGCATGAACGTGATCTTTTCTTAGGTTTCTAAAGCATGAAGCCCTTCATTGTCATGTTGCAGATGATCTTGTCCTTCGAACTTCCTTTTGCGCTTATCCCACTTCTCAAGTTCACAAGTAGCAAGACCAAGATGGGGTTATACGCCAACTCTCATATAGTAAGAACTCATCTCCCTCTATCAACCATGTATTACAATTAGCTCTAAGTGCTTGTTTTAAGTACAAAACTGTAACTAATGTGGACGTTCATATCCTATTCAAATATCCGCTGACGCCTTTGCTTCTACAAACAGATTTCATCAACGACTTGGGTAATAGGCTCCCTAATAATGGGCATAAATGTATACTATCTTGCAGAAAAGTTAGTAATTTCTCTTCGTGATAGCCGACTGCGCATTGTAGGCAAGGTATTTTGTGGAACACTGGGAGTCTCTGGTATGCTTGTTTATTTGGTTGGTATTGCCTACTTAGTCTTGAGGAGAAACAAGGAGGGGACTCATCTTCTTACTTTAACAGCCTCCGAAAATCCGGAGAACGCTGATGCTTTAGGCAATGCATCGGTGTATTGTCTGCCTAGAGAAGACATAGTTGATATGCAATTGCCTCAAAGGAGAAGTGCTGCGGATTTGGAATGAAAATTTGTGCTCAGCATGTTCTGTGGGAGAGTTATCATTTTTTCTTCTCAGTGCATGCTTAGATTCCATGTTTTTATCGTTTTCTGGTAAGGGATGAATTTCGATTACTTGAGAATAATTAGTTTAAAAAATATACAACATTTGATGCTATAGATATTACTTCGTTATAGATGCTTTCTTCCTCTGAAATTATGTCAATTTACGAAAATAATATGAAAAAGATAAAGACAGTGAGAGCCGAATAATTTTCAGCTGGAGTGTAAATTTTTAAATAAAAACATTGTTTTTTTTTAATCACAGAACACATCGGGTTTTTAATAGCCAAATTATTAAAAAAGCAAAAGTTTTTCTGGGTTGGGTCTGGTATACTTATTAGGGGTGTTCAAGAACCGAACCAAATCGAACCAAACTGTTAAGCCAATCTAAACCGTATGTTTTGGATTGGTTTTTAGTCAACATGGTTTTGATTGGTGTGGAAAATATTCAAACCGCAAAATATTGGTTTGGTTCAAGGTTTAGAAAAATGTAAATCGAACCAAACCAAACGAAACCGAAGTATTATAATAAAAAAAATTATAAAATATATTTTATTAACTTAAAAGGGTTATTTGATTTTGTTTATAGTGGATTTTTTTAAAATATCAATTACATGAAATTGCAAAATAAATAGCTCAATTCTAAATATCAGTCCAAATACTTGTAATAACTTAAAAGGGTTATTTGATTTTGTTTATAGTGGATTTTTTAAAATATCAATTACATGAAATTGCAAAATAAATAGCTCAATTCTAAATATCAGTCCAAATACTTGTAACCCTTAAAAAATATTCTGACTTCTCCATCGTTTTTCAAACGCTGTCTCACCCTCATAGGCTGCCTCATGTGCTACTCCATTAAATTGAGGTAAGGTAAGAAACTTTGCAACAATTTTATTCTAAAGAAAAGTTTTTTTAATCAATCATTTGTGTCCTCATATGAGATTTATTTTAAATTATTTGTTATGAAATTGAGTTTTGTTCTCTGAGTTAGATGTCTAAGACCACATACTGTCGAGGACCAAAGATAAAGAGAGTAAATGAAGTTCTTTTTGTTAAATTTAGGTAGTGCACTAGAGAGTAAAACATATATCTCCTTTTATTGAAGTTTTCATTAGATAATACATGCATATTGTGCATTTGCAAAATACTTTACTATACTGATATGTAATATGTTTAAGTTAAGTACTTTTTTAGTGTTAGTTACTATTTATCATATAGTAATATTGTATACACTAATTTATTATGAAACATAAAAATTAAATCAACAATCCAAAACACACAGAATCAACCAAACCGAAATTCTTGGTTAGGGTTGGTTTGGTTTAAATAATTAATAGATTGGTTCGGTTTCAAAATTTATAAATCGATATATATATTGGATTGGTTCAAATTTTCATCCAAAACCGAACCAATCCGCACTTGAACACCCCTAATACATATCATAAAATTGATCCATGGTTTTATTATAAAAATAATATAACTATTTTCAATTTGATATTTTATCAAGTAATCATGAGAGAAATATAACTATTTTCAATTTGATATTCTATCAAGTAATCATGAGAGAAATAAAAAAAGCAAGATAACAATCTGGCTTAAATCATTATAAACAACTCGACTCATTTCATAACTAAATACTGAAAATCGACAAACATAAAACATTAATATATCAAATACCAAGCCAGGTTTTTGGTTCATTGATAATAAACTAGTAGGATTGTTTAACGGGCCGGTTCGACGGTTTGACCCGGAACCAATCCGGAATCGGCTCATTAAACAAAAATCGGAACTAGTAGCAAAGAACTTGAACCGTACCAAATACATTAACTGGTGGATTTGGGTGGGTCCGACAAAGTGGAATCGGAACACTCCGATACCGAATCGGTTCCAAGTATGGGATCCGGAACCGAAACCATAGTAATTTTTTTAAAAAAAAACAAAAAAATAAATAAAAAAAATATAAATGAATAAATACAAAGAAAATATAATGGGCCAATCACAAAAATAAAATAATAATGGGCCAATCACTAATGGGCTACAATTGTAACCGTTGGGAAAAATTTCAGACGTTGCTGAATAATCTTTTGGCCCCCCAAATTGGGGGTCCATTTGCAAATATTTTGTTGGACCCAAATATTTAATATATATAAATTTGACGATTTCTAAACTATTTCACACAATAATCTCATACTCTATATCTTCATTTTCACTATAGAGTTCTTTAATTTTTAATATGTTTTTTTTAAATTATTGAATTTCGTGAGAATCCAATTTACATTTTTTTTCAAGCATGGAGGATAAATTTTTTAATTATTGGGAGACTATCCCACTTGTGCAGGGTTTGACAGCATTGCTTGATCCTAGTCAAGGTCAAGTTGCTTTCGATATATTTTTTGACTATTATGCTAAATTTTTTGGAAAAGAATGTTGACGATCAAAAGAAGACAATCAGGCATTCACTCCGAGAAATGTTTGATTTGTACGCAAACGAACAGAGTACATCGAGCAAGTAGTCTGAGCCGGTTCGCTTGCTCTGTAGTACGAGCCTCATACAGAGCCGTAAGTGGTCGACACATCAAGGCAAAGTGGGAGCCCTCGACTTCTACTGAAATTTCAAGCGGCAAAAATTCAAAGAACAATCAGTAACAAGAATCAATTCAAATGAGATTAGCCTCTACTTGAGTCAATATTTTGAAACTCCGGAAAATTTGATGTTTTGGATGGTGGAAAGTAAATTCACAACTTTATCTTATTCTTGCAACAATTGCAAGAGGCATCATACCTGTTCAAACTTAAATTGTTGCTTCTGAATCAGCTTTTTCAATATATGGTCGAATTATTGGGGACCACCGAACTAATATAAACGCAGAGACTATTGGCATACTAACATGTTACAAGACGATTTGCTGCAGAAAAAAAGAATCGGACCGCTGGAACGATTTGATTAATTTGCAAACTCAATTTCCAAAGAAGATGAAGAATATTCGAAATATATTTTAATAAATTGATATGTAATTTAGATATTTAATGAATTAATGTTTCAATTACCGTAATATTTCACATAAACACTTTCAAGAAAATTGATTTACTTATCAATATTTTTAATAAATTTAAGTTATTTTAAAATAGGCCAGGTTTCCCATCGGTTAACCATAAAATCAAATCAAACTTAACCGGATAGGGCTGAATCAAACTGTTGTTACCTTATCTGCTGGGGTTTTCAGGTTCTTTGATTATGTCCACCCATACAATGTACGTAAGACATTACAACATCCATATGTGGTTACAAGTTACAACACAAATACAGATTACAACAGAACGAAGTCTTGAAGAATAACTCGAGGCCGTATGTACAACAACTGAACTACAGTTTTTCCTTCACGAAAGCTTAACACAAACGCGTACGAAGTCGGCACAAAACATTCCTAATAAACAAGAGTAACAGACGTACAACTAGAAGTAGCAGTTTCTTGTTTCAAGTTTGTGCTAAACACATACATATAATCGAGCTCAAGTAAATTATACGGGGAAATGCATCAGCATGTTTAGCTTCAATTCGGGCAATTCGAGGAACCTCGTAGTGCTTGTAAGCAAAATTGCCAACCAACTTTTCCATGCATTTCCAGTTTCACATCTTAGAGGCGTCAAGATCAGGTTCTATCTTATCAATAGATGTTTCCGATTCTTCCTTACTGGCAAGGATCTCTTCATCATGTTGTGGCGAGGCTTTCGTTTCTCTATCTTTGTCAGTAGTTTCACCTTTCTGGTGGGTGACGTCCAATGCAGAATTATCTACGAGTTTAGATCCTCCGCTGCTTTCACCTTTTGATCTGACAGCAGAAACGCACGCCGTTTGAACGTAGTTAGACATGTAGTTGCGACAATTGATGAAAACAGAGGTTTAGACATATTACACAATAATTTGTAGTAATTAATAACTACTCAATACAAAATCTTTAAACGACAGTAAAACAAAGAAAGAAGAACAACCTTTTAGATGAGGGGGTAGCATTTTGTTTCCTTGGGGAAACTACCTTCCTTTTCGCCGAATTTTCCCGACTCCTACTCAAATTATCAGAAATACCAACTCATTTTCCTTGACACGTGGAAAGAGGAATAAGATGAATGAAGATTCTCAGTAAAAAAATGTTTGGCAGTGATACTAAGACTGAATTCCATCCCAACCAGGCTAGGATATACAAATATTTTTTATCCACTGAACTATAAATAGGTTTTAAGATGAGTAGCAGTAAGCGAAGATCAAACCGTCCAACAATATCTAAGGATGATAAACAAAGCAGGACAAACATGTTTAAGTATGCAAACAACTTTCATACCATAAAATGCAAGGTATGGAACTCTTAAGAATAAAATTTGGGCTGACCAATTTGGAGTAAGGGTTTTATGTTCATTACAAAATCCATTGGTTTGTTTGGGTAAAACCCACCTCATAATGCATTTCAAATCCCCAACTAGTTACTGGTTAGCCATTATGGTCGATTTTGTACCAATCATTTCAAATCCTCCAAATACCTCCTCAAATCCAAATTCCCCAGGTCCAAAAACAACCTAAATGAGACTACTTACTTCGTGGACACTTTGGCATGAGAAGCAGGATCAGCTTCTGTTGGCGAGGGAGCTGTGCCTATATAATTAAATATGCACGGACATGAGGGACAAGGAAAAGCTCGTATTGCATGATTGCATCATAAAAATTAAAATGAATCTGACTTGTCCAGGCTTCTTATCATTGAGAATTGCCCATCTTTCTTTCTTGAGGTTCACTAGTTCTACGTCTCCATCATCATAAGTAATCTGTAGACAACAGAAACTATAACTGTTAAATATACAAGAGAAACTGGGGAAATAAATTTGGATAAAGTTCCAAGTAAATGGCATGACATGAAGAACTGAGTATAGTCCTCCATAGATATGTTAATCCTTTTTTACATTTAGGTTTCGTAAAAATTAAGAGCATTATGAGCTCGAACAAAAGCTGAAGAATTAGAAAGGAACATAGATGTGACATATAGAAAGGAGGAGAACCAGCTAGAGAAGAAAGTATCCTATCACCTTGTGCTTCTTTGAGACCGGATCGAAAGCTCTGATGGTGCCTCGGTAAAACCTACATATACAGAACCTCAAATAAGGGAAACTCATGTTTCACGTAGGGAGTATGAGTAAAGAATGGGGAATAAGACATATTCAAGTTCCAGGCTCACTGAAAAAAGCATATCCTGTTTACAGTATAATGAAGAAGAATCACAACATAAACCAAATAAGTGATATTCCTATTCACAGTATAATAAAAAGGAATTGTAAATTAAATAGAATTAGCAATTATCCCAACTGTGCTTGAATGTTGTCCACCAAATAACATGTTACGAACTAGAAAGTTTTTACATTTAAATTCTCTTGGACATTTTGACATATTTCATATTAGAACACATGCAAAGTATCATTTTTTTATAATTTTTTCAATCCCCCCCCCCCCCAAAATGAGAATTTTGTATAATTAAGTTTCATTTTAACTAAAAAAAGTAGTTTGAAGTATGCATATACTCCCTAGTCCCAAATATAAAGTTTGCATTTCCTTTTTCATCCACTTGAAAAATATATAGTCTATCTATATGCAGTATTATTTTATCTATTCTTTTCCCTGTCTACCATATTCATCAAATACATTAGTTTCTTCTAACATTTATATAAAATGCAAAAATTTTGTTGAAATTTGCTTTCTAATTATTTTCTTAATATATGTGAAAATATAAATAGGTATATATGGGATAGAGAGAATATAAAAGATGACACATATACTAATCGAATGAGTTAGTACTAGACCATGACTTCACAACTGCAGTAATTGCTCATACAATGTTGTGCTAGTGGAGTAAAGTCTTTTTGTCATGTTTCCCTGTAAGATATATATTCTGATTGGACATGGTAAAAAGTGCACAACCAACCCAAAAAAGAAAGAGAGAGAAAATGAGCATTAGAACCAAATTCATATTTCATGAACATAGCACTAAACTGTCAACTACGACAGATACAAAACTAAATTTGAAATATATGAGCAAAGTTGTTCAATGCAGCGTACATATAGAAGTTAAATTAACCAGCATACTCCAATACATACAAGACTAAAGTTATTCCTAACACAACACATCATGTCACTGTACCAATTACCATAACACTTAATACCTCCCTCCTTCCGAGTGTTCAACTTTATTAAATTTAGACACTACCCGACTAGTTATTGTTTATTTCATAGTTTACTAGTATTCAGGTTTGCATTACCTATTTCAACAACTTAGACTTTAATCTAAAGCTTAATTCCCACCTAAACTAGAAAATATTGCCCTACTTCCATGTCACAGTTGCTTTAGACATTCCCCCTACAGGTCATACCATTTTCACATATTTACACTCCCATATAGAACAAAATTCCCACCAAAACTTGCTTTCTAACATCGCACTTTCAGTTTTTTAATCAACATAACAATATCAAAAGTGTAATCCAATTTCCACAATGAACTCGGTTTTCACAAAATTCCCTCAGGATATAGAACACAGTAAAATACATAATACAGGGCATTGTGTCTTTCTGTATAAATCAGCCATGGAATGGCCATCTTCAAGTGAAATACTCTTCTTATTATCAACCTCTATCAGCCACAAGACATGTTCACTGAAGTTTATTTTCACCAACATTCGAAAACTTTTGTTAGATCCTCATGATAAAGTTTTCGTTAAAGAACGTCACAAATAAAAGCTAAAAAAAACACATAAATTTGCAGCAGATGTATCAACTAAGATGAGACACAACGTCATAATAGTCTTGACATTTACAAGAGAACACCCTTGAACTTTGAGAGAAGTAAAAGATGTCGTAGCCTTAAAAAGAAATTTTGTCTAATTGGTGAGCTCTAGTCTTGGAACACTTGAACAAGTAACTTTCTTCTGTGCTGTCTAAGAACTGTATGTCAGTATGTGTAGGGATAGGGCCAGATCTCATTGATGTAGATTGAAGGGCATATGAGGCCACACTTCTTTTGACAAAAGGAAAAATTAATGACCTATGCCAAAGTGAGAAACTGTAGTTTTTTTTTGTGGTTTAACACATGAAACTTAAGGTGCAAATAACCATATAATCATTAAGCTAAATGATTGGCATTGCCTCAACCATCATCATCCTAATCACACCAGAAGAAAAACAATAAATTGATTCCCGGTAAAAAAAATTCAGGGGAAGTTGTTCTCTTTCATTGTGAATAATGGCATTTTTGAGAGATTTATGTTAGTAAAAAAAAAATACACTTTACACAAGGACACACTACAAAACATTTGAAAGCATCACAATAAAATGTAATCACAACCAAATTAAAACAGAAAACTAACTCAACATTTCGTACGTACTCTTTGTCCATGGGCCACCAAACTTGTATCCTCAAATTAACTAATTCCTCCCCATAATCAACACGGGATCCTTTGGACATCTGTATAGACATAACATGTTTAAAATGATTATGAGAGCAGGAAATCCAAACGAAATTTGAGATTGACACCCCATCATAAAATGGTTACGGTACCTTCTCCGTTTTTAAAGGGACATTCCTTGGATGCTTGGCTTTTGAAGCTCCAGAAACAGGAGACTTTACCATCTGAATCACTAGTCACAAGAATAATTAAAACTGAAGAACTTATGGCCCAGATGGCAAAATACACACGGAATTCAATTACCTTGTCCGAAATATCTACGGAGTCTTGTTTTTGGGTAGTAATTGTGAGCTTCCCCTTTATCTCAGTGTCAGGGGCCTCAAGGCCCTCTTCCTTCTTTGATTTATGGATTCTCGATCCAGAAATCTTCTTCTTGTCAGTCCCCTTTGGAGTGCCCATACCCTTCTCCTTCACTGTAGTTCGCAAGGTTCTGCTTTTTGGTGTTGAAGTTAATTCTAGATTACTGTCCTGAGTGATTATATTCTCTTTCTTCTTTGACCGACCCCTTCTGCGAAGGCTTCCTTCATTGGCAGAACCATATTCTTTACATGAATAATTCTGCTCACTCCCTTTTGCAGGTTTGGATGGCAACGCTAAGTCATTGTCACTCTCGCCGTTACATGATACCTCACAAGAACCCTTGCCTTCATGCCCCTCCTTTGGTTTAACAAAGGATTTAGGTTTCCTGCCCCTTTTTCGAACAGGCCGATCACTTTCTGTTTGCAACATATCTGCAGCACCCACCTCTTTATTATCCAATCTTGGAATATTATCAGTAGGTTGCTTATTTCCACTTTCTTCCTTTTTTAAAGGAGCACTATCTTCCATCTCAGTCTTGGAAAGTCCATCAAACTTGGATATACCATCACCAGACAGACCAATTTCAGTAATTTTACCAGCTGATGCAGCTTTCTTTGCAACCTGATTCACAGAAGAAAAATATGAATTAAAATCACGTTGTTACAGGCTATGTATTTTATATGGTACGTCATATAATTCCCCAGATATTATCCAAAAGGAAAAATAGATATCGTAATTATCTAGATAAGTCACCTAAACAGTAGCTGAACAGAATTTCACTTTTAAACATTACCAGTGGACAACTCATCCTCAAGTAGAATGGGAAAGTCAAAGTATTTCAAAGTAGCAAGAAAGGAAAATCAACTGTAGTGCTTGGTTTTGTATTGGAGGATGGAAAAATATTCCAGAAAATAAAAGCAACTGAAGCCATATCTTTTCAGATGACTAACGACAAACTACATAAAGATACTTTTGAATTCTGATAAATACAAGAGGATATTTGTTGCCTAAACAGTAGTTGAACAGAATTTCACTTTTAAACATTACCAGTGGACAACTCATCCTCGAGTAGAATGGGAAAGTCAGAGTATTTCAAAGTAGCAAGAAAGGAAAATCAACTGTAGTGCTTGGTTTTGTATTGAAGGGTGGAAGAATATTCCAGAAAATAAAAGCAGCTGAAGCCATATCTTTTCAGATGACTAACGACAAACTATAAAGATACTTTTGAAGTCTGATAAATACAGGAGGATATTTGTTTTCTCCCTTTCTACACACAAGTTCCCTCAACTCCTGTCAATGATTAAAATTTCTCATTCAGCGCCAGGGCAATGTAAAAACCACTTTTATTTAAAAAATGCATATGCAGAAAAGAGCAAACCATGCCATTTCCCTCAGATGAATCCTCAGAAAGGGAAGAAAGAATATCAGCATAATCATCGACATCAAGATTCATTGTCTTCACAGCTTCTGTGAGACGTGGCCGGAGTTTTGTTCTGCATTTTTCGAGGACAGTCTTCCCCAACTCAAATGAAACAGGTGAAATATTCTGAAACAATGTTACACACCTTGACAAATGGAATAACAATAATATGGTAACAAAGTACATTTTGTAATAAACAACAAGAAGAGAACAATACCTCGTTGTCCTTTCTAACACTAGTTAAGAGTGGCCTCAGAAGTTCAAACGAAATTTCATCAATTTCTTCTATCACCAAAGTCATTATCATTTCCATGTATTTCAAGATATTTGAGGGTTGACTTTTCCTGCAATAGAATGAAAAAATCATCTAATAGGCATTACCAAAAGCAAGGCCTAAAACCACGTCAATCAAATCACATACAGTAATATCTGTTCTTATAGAAGAATTCTCTTCTGTACATATAATACAGCTTTAATTGAGGACTCACCTGCTGGTCGAAATAAACAACTGGAACATCTCAACAACCAGGGCATCACAATTTATATCCAACAGTATCAGGCATGATCTCACTTTAGCTACAGTTTCAAGAATCTGTGTGGCTCTACAATAATTAAGACCAGATTCACAGGGCAGCTGCTTGAATGCAATCATGAACAATTGGAAAACTTCCTGTAGGAACAACCAAAAGCCAGTCGCTCCGTGTATAAATTTCGCATCTTCAGTGAAAAATATATGAAAAGACATGGGCACCAAACTAACATGAGGGATAAAACTGACATGTATCTACATACCTTCATTTCCTCATCACTATACGGAGGATTCGGAGCAGTTATCCTTGTAAGTTCATTAATACAAGATGCCACAGCTACTTGAACATTTACATCCACGTGCCTCAAGAGGTCATCAGTAACTAATGCCTTCATCACAGGAAGAAGCGCGTCCCCTGTAGACCTGGGTGGCTGTTGGCATACCTTAGTTAAAAGTTTCTCTGCTTTCTGGAAGAAATATAAACATGTTCAGTATAACAATACAAGATAAGGGAAAAAATTGTGTTGGATGGGCAAAACAGTTAGGAAATGTGTAGGTTTAGTGACACATGTACGCGAGATCACTGCCTCACAGTCAACAAGATGCGTCCTAGATGGATTTCAAACTGATGATTAGGGCAACCACTCAAGTTATCTCTAAAAAAAGGCTTTGACTGAAAAGATTTAAAGAAATAAAAGTGATCGACTTTCACATTGATGTTCAGGATATTACACAGATAAAGATTGGGCAAATGAGATGCGACCTAGTGAAAAAACAGCTTAAAGAAGGTATCTCCATTGATACTGAGCTGTGTCCCCTATGATGATACAGCTATAGAAAATGTATAATCTACATAACCGTTAGAGCACATCCATCTTGCATCACATAAACTCAATCAGATGCATCAAGTTCATCACCATATGTTGTTCAAGGGAAGCAATCTACCGTTTCAACATAAGAATGACAAGCCTTACATGATCAACAATCTAGCATTTTAAAAATAGAAACACTACGAATACCAAGAAAACTGAAGTCAAGGAACCTAGAGAAATTAATATGAATGACCAAAGCTTGCTGTCCCAATTTGGAACTACAGCTTAACAAACTGTAAATGGCCTATACCGACACCAAAGAGGCATCAAACAGAAGAAATCAACTGGAAATTCATAGGTACGAGGCATAGGAAATAAAGAACTCGATCCAGAGGACTTTAGGCTAACTAGACAAACAGAGACACCAAACCAAACAAGGTCACGGTGCATGTGAGAGTTTTTATAGAACTCCACAGATTCAACTGAATTTTCACAAAATGTTTCACTGCATGTTCAAGGCATACCGCAGAAATCGGGCCCAAGACATGCATAAAAACGGAGTTGTTACCAAACTACGCCCATAACCAAAAAAAACCCACAATCAAAGCCACTGTGAAGTAGAGCGCGCCCCAACTAGTGCCTTTATAATTTACCTCAAGAAGGCTAAGAAGCTCATCGAGGGAAGACGAAAGCATAAGAAGCCTACTGCCAGCATCGATAAGCTCATCTTCAAGTTGTTTCTGCGATGCGTCATTATATGTGGAGGAACCCATAACTCTCTTCCTGCTTCAAACAGAGAAAGGCAAAAAAACTTCAAGATTTCTACCAACACCCCCACAAGCCCGTGACACAACCCTCTGGCTGGAAAACTCATCAGCAAGTTCAAAAATTCAGTAAACACAAACCCAGTTTTTGCAATGATGATATACGAAAAATATTCCAGCTTCCTGCGAAGTATTCAGCGTTTACAGCAGCCAGCCCTCTTCGACATCCATCAAGATTTCGCGCCTCGCTACACAATTTTCCACCGGTTTTCGGCTTCGACTCAAGCAAACGTCTCTTGTGGCTAGATTGTTTCGCGATCATGCTATTGTTAACCGTATCTAGGTTTCGATGCTGTCCATTCCAATTTCCTTTAATAGTTCATGTTTGGGGCTGGAGAATAGAAATGGAAATTCGGCATTAACTCGCAAGTAATATTAGTATTTCTTTTGTACGCAATTACATATCATTATATTTATTGGCAAATTGTTTTTTTATTGTCAACTAAATCAATCAAAAAATTTCCTTTTCGAATAGAACCATCTAACTATTATAATAAAGTCAAATTTGGATCTCTATAAATTAATCAAATTTGGATATATCTAAATATTAAATTATGATTATACTTTTTTATTATTTTAATCATTTCATTTGTTTATAAATAGGCTTGTAATTTTCCTTGTAAATACACACAAAAATATACAAGCTCTCTCCCACTTTAATTCTTTCTAAATTAAGGAAATTATAGAGAAATTATAATTTCCTATTAACATAAAATTAAGAGTTCATTTGGAGCAATTAAAGAGTAATTAAGGAGATATTCAAGATAATTATTTAATTTATTTTGTTAATCTTTCTTTTAATTTATAACACGTTATCAGCATGATCACTCGATTGTTTTTATATATTTCATTGTATAATATCATGTTTTTATATAAAAGGAGTCGCTGATACCTCATTATCATAATATGATTTACAAATTTCTATCGTTTATTATTATACTTATGTATAATATCATGTTATTATATAAAAGGAGTCACTGACATCTCATTATAAAAACGTGATATAAATTACAAAATTATATTGTTCATTCTTATATAATTTATGTATAATATCAAATTATTATATAAAGGAGGCTATGCCACCTCAAAATAATAACATGATGTGATATACAAAATTATTTAACTATGATTATGATTATATGCATTACATTATAACATAAGTGTTAAATAAAATTATTGTATTTTATCTTTCGATAATAAACGATCATAAAACGGATATATATTAATGACTCGTAACGGGTATAAACGGCTAAATTTTATTCTATAAATATGATATTTTTCTAAAACATTCATCATCACTCTATTGCTATTTTCCATCAAATTTATCTCTACAAACTTTATTTTTCGAATTACAAAAGGCAAGAAGATGATGATGATTCATCCAAGGCTAATTTTTATAACTATTTTTATTATTATACTCACTAGCCTTGTATTTATCGGCGAGTATCCGCCTCGTATTTTTTCGTTATTTCGAACCATGCTTGTATTGCTAGTTTATCCATTATTTTTCATTGTCATACTAATTGAATCTTGACTCTAAAATGTATTTTGTTATCAAGCACCACCATGTTGAATTTGGCAAAGCTCGAATTTGTTGCTCTTGATATTACTAGAAAGAATTATATGACATGGACCCTCGATGTCGAAATGCATCTTGAATCATTGGGTTTAAGTAAAATCATAAAAAATAATGCATCATCATCACAAGAAAAGGCAAAAGTTATGATATTCTTACGACGACATCTTGATGAGGGGTTGAAATGTGAATACCTCACGGAAAAGAATCTCATGGCTTTATGGCAAGGATTAAAGGAACGATTTGAACACATAAGAGAAGTTATACTTTCGACCGCCCGTGATGAATGGAATTCATTAAGATTCCAAGACTTTAAGAAGGTCGACGATTATAATTCGGCAATGTACCGAATAGTCTCGCAACTGAAATTTTGTGAACATGAAGTCACAGAATCAGAAATGCTTGAAAAACATTTTCTACTTTCCACGCATCGAACATAACTCTACAACAACAATATAGAGTGCGTGGATTTACGAGATATTCTGAACTTATCGCATGTATTCTTGTGGCGGAAAAGAACAATGAGCTATTAATGAGAAATCATCAATTTCGACCTACTGGATCAACGGCATTTCCTGAAGCAAATGTCATAATTCAGAATGAACGAAACCAAAATCAAAGTCATGGACAAGATTTTGGTCGTGGAAGAGGTCGAGGTCGAGGTCGTGGACGTGGACGTGGACATAGAAATAACGATGGTCGTGGACGCGGCCGTGGATTTGAAAACAATAGAGGTAGTTACTTCAATAATCCCTCTAAAAAGGAAGCCACGAACCACCCACAGAAAAGGCATCATGAGAACACGAGTATCAATGAACATCACTCAAAAAGATTTGAAAGTTCTTGTTTTAGATGCGGCACTAAAGGGCATTGGTCTCGCATTGTGGAGCCCCGAAACATCTTTGTAAGCTCTATAAAGAATCATTGAAGGGCAAAGAAAAAGAGACCAATTTCAATGAATACAATGACCACTTGAGTGATTCAACTCATTTCGATGCTGCAGATTTCTCATTGATTTCTATGAAAATGATCAGTTCAATGGTGGGATATAAATGTAACAGTTTTTCATATATTTTTAAATTTAACAGTTTTCATGATGATATTTATTATATGTTTTATGTTTTCTAATTGCATATGTTAAATTATGTTTTATTGTTTAATCTAAAATTACAAGGAACAAAGCTATAGAAGGAAATAATCCCATGGAAGTTTGCATACCTGATAGTGGACAACACATACTATTCTCCGAGACAAAAGATATTTCTTGGAACTAAAACAAAAAAAACAGTGGTAAATACGATATCAGGTCCTGTAGACTTGATTGAAGGATGTGGTAAAGCTCAGTTTTTGTCACCTAATGGTACAAAATTTATGATAATCGATGCTTTGTTTTCACCATAACCGAAAAGCAATTTGTTGAGTTTTAATGATATATATTCTCATGGGTATGATACTCAATCAATGACTAAATGAAACAAGAAATATATGTGTCTTACCACATATAAATCAGGAAAGAATATGTAGTTAGAAAAACTCCAACGAAAAGCAATTTGTTGAGTTTTAATGATATATATTCTCATGGGTATGATACTCAATCAATGACTAAATGAAACAAGAAATATATGTGTCTTACCACATATAAATCAGGAAAGAAATATGTAGTTGAAAAACTACCAATGCTCCCTACTGGATTGCATTATACGCATATAAGACCAATCGAATCAAATATGATAGTTCAAAATTCGCCAATATTAACTACTTGGCATGATCGATTGGGACATCCTGATTCAATAATGATGCGAACAATTATAGAAAGTACGCATGGTCATCCGGTGAAAGACCAGAAGATCTTTCAATATAATAAGTTTCAATGTAAAGCATGTTCTCTTGGGAAACTTATTATAAGGCCATCACCAGCCAAGATAAAAAGTGAATCACCCATGTTTCTTGAACGTATTCAGGGTGACATTTGTGGGTCAATTCATCCACCATGTGGACCATTTCGATACTTTATGATATTGATAGATGCCTCCAGCAGATGGTCACATATATGTTTGTTATCAACTCGGAATGTGGCGTTTGCAATATTACTTGCCCAAATAATAAAATTACGAGCTCAATTTCCTGATTATGCAATCAAGAATATTAGACTCGATAATGCTGGTGAATTTACTTCCAAAAATTTCAATGATTATTGCATGTCGGTGGGAATTACTGTTGAGCATCCTGTTGCTTATGTACATACACAAAATGGTTTAGCTGAATCATTGATTAAACGTCTACAACTGATTGTTAGACCAATGATTATGAAAACAAAACTCCCTATTTCTATATGGGGACATGCAATTTTACATGCCGCTGCATTAATTCGCATCAGACCAAGTGCGTATCAAAAATTCTCACCATTGCAGCTTGCATTTGGTAAATAACCAAATATTTCTCATCTCTGAATTTTTGGATGTGCGGTATATGTACCTATTGCACCGTCTCAACGAACAAAAATGGGACATCAAAGAAAGATGGAAATTTATGTTGGTTATGATAGTCCATCAATAATTGGATATCTTGAACTTCAGAAAGGCGACGTGTTCACTGCACGTTTTGCTGATTGTCACTTTGATGAGAATACCTTTCCAATGTTAGGAGGAGAAAAGAAACATAACGAAAAAGAGATTACACGGTATGTACCATCATTATTATATATGGATCCAAAATATAAACAATGTGATGAAGAAGTACAACAAATTGTGCATTTACAACGAATAGCAAATCAAATGCCAGATGCATTTGTAGACACGAAAGGAGTAACTAAATCGCATATACATGCTATAAATGCTCCTGCTCGAATTGAAATTCCGAAGAAACAAATTGAGAACAAAGATGTTCATGATGTCATAACACGCCTGAATCGTGGAAGGCCAATCGGTTCCAAGAGTAAAAATCCTCGAAAAAGAAAATGCATAGAGAAATACGATGATCATAAAATCGTGAATGATGTTCCAACAGAAACAAATGATGATGAACATGATGATGAAAATGTTATGTTGAAACCACAAAATGATGAGAATCATGAAATCTCTATCAATTATATTAATACCGGAGAAATATGGAACCGAAATGATGTGAAAGACATTGATGATATATTTTCTTACAATGTGGCATTTGACATCATAAATGAGAATGAAGATCATGAATCAAAATCTTTTGATGAATGTAAAAATCGGCATGACTGGATAAAATGGAAAGACGCCATCCAGGTGGAGTTAGATTCGTTAAATAAACGTAATGTTTTTGGACCTATAGTCCTTACACCTGAAGGTGTAAAACCTGTTGGATACAAATGGGTTTTCGATCGAAAACGAAATGAGAAAAACGAAATATTGAGATATAAAGCTCGGTTTGTTGCACAAGGTTTTTCTCAAAGGCCTGTAATTGATTACGAAGAAACGTATTCTCCAGTTATGGATACAATTTCGGTATTTAATTAGTTTGGCGGTATCTGAAAATTTTGACATGCGTCTTATGGATGTTGTTACGGCTTACTTATATGGATCGATTGATAGTGATATATATATGAAAATACCCGAAGGATTTAAGATGCCTGAAGCACAAATTTCAAAACCCAAAGAATGTTATTCTGTAAAATTACAAAGATCATTATATGGATTGAAACAATACGGTCGAATGTGGTATAACCGATTGAGTGAGCACTTGATGAATAAGGAATATGAAAACAATACAATATGCCCTTGTGTTTTCATTAAGAAAACAACATCTGAATGCGTTATTATTGCTGTATATGTTGATGATTTAAACATCATTGGTACGAATAAGGAAATCCAAGATGTTGTGACGTATTTAAAAGAAGAATTTGAAATGAAAGATCTTGGAAAAACTAAGTATTGTCTTGGTTTACAAATTGAGCACAAAGAAGGTGGAATATTTGTTCACCAGTCAAATTATACAGAAAAGGTCCTTAAACGTTTTAATATGGAAAAAGCAAATCCTTTAAGTAGTCCAATGGTTGTTAGATCATTGAACATTGAAAATGATCAATTTCGTCCAAATGAAGAAAATGAAGTTATTCTTGGTCCAGAAGTACCATACCTAAGTGCTATTGGTGCTCTTATGTATCTTGCAAATTGTACTAGGCCTGATATATCTTTTACAGTAAATTTATTGGCAAGATTTAGCTCATATCCAACAAAGAGGCACTGGAACGGAATTACGCATATATTCCGTTACCTACGAGAAACTACAGGTTTGAGACTTTTATATTCACAAGATACGAATAAAAGTATTGTTGGATTTGCTGATGCCGGATACCTATCTGATCCACATAAGGCACGATCTCAAACTGAATATGTATTTACTCGTGGAGGCACTGCAATTTCTTGGCGTTCACAGAAACAAACTCTCGTAGCAACTTCATCAAATCACGTCGAGATTATTGCATTACATGAGGCAAGCCGTGAATGTGTATGGTTAAAATCCATAACAGGACATATACAAGTCATGAGTGGTTTACCATCTGACAAGAAGCTTGTGACACTGTACGAAGATAATGATGCATGTGTTGCTCAAATGAAATAAGGATACATCAAAAGCGACATAACTAAGCATATCCCCCTAAGTTCTTCAAATTCACCCAAGAACTTGTGAAAAATAACGATATTGATATTCGTTACATTCAATCAAGTGAAAATTCATCGGATCTTTTCATGAAGGCACTCATATGACAGTGTTTAGAAAGCATATACATAATATTGGGATGCGCCACATACGAAATATGTGAATTCAGCTGTGTCAACATGAGGGGGAGTTTACGTGACTGCACTCTTTTTTTCTTACTATGATTTTTATCCCACTGGGTGTTTCCTAGTAAGGTTTTTAACGAGACAGTATCAAAACACGTAAAAGACATCCAAAAGGGGGAGCATTATGAATTAAGTCAAATCTGGATGTCTACAAATTAGTCAAATTTGGATGTCTAAATAGTAAATTATGATTAAATATTTTTATTATTTTAACCATTTCATTTGGCTATAAATAGGCTTGTAATTTTCATTGTAAATACAAACAAAAATAAACAAGTTCTCTCCCACTTTAATTCTCTCTAAATTAAGGAAATTATAGAGAAATAATAATTTCCTATTAACATAAATTAAGAGTTTATTTGAAACAATTAAGGAGCAATTAAGGAGATATTCAAGGTAATTATTTAATTTAGTTTGTTAATCTTTCTTTTAATTTATAACACTAACTATTTTATTGTAAACACTTCTTTATTTTAGTTGTTGGCTTCTAGAATTGGAAAAAATCTCATCGGTTTTAGATATTGGATTGGTGTACATATAGACATTTAGATAAGCCGCTCACAAAATAGAGAGAATAAAACAGTTTAGTTAAAAAAATAATGAAAATTTGCAATTTAGACATTCAGTGATATGAGAGAACGTAGGATAAATTTGCAATATGAAATAATATGAATAAATAATATTTTTAGAATGATAGTAAAATTTGGGTATTTTAGAGAGATTACTTGATTAATAATATAAATGCATACACCAACTTGACCACTTCGAAGTGTCGAGGGACACTAAATGTGAGCAAATGCTTGTTTATAGTACTATGATTTATCAAAATTTTTAGATTCATTGGTTTAATACTGCACCACCTTCTACTGCACAAACATAAAATTTAAATCGTGTAATATTTACTTGTCAAATAGTGAAAATTCAGCGTCTCTTGAAAACATTTACGGCCTGTTATACCATGTACATTTGTATAACGTAAAATGGAGCACAAAGTAGCATATACTATTTCCTTCCCAATTCATGCAAAAAAGATACAAGAAAGAAAAGAGAAGAAAAGGAAAGAAAGAAAGGAAGGAAACAGCAACTAGTTAGTTCAGCCTGATTGATATGGCAGACCATCTACTTAATCTTAGAACATTCATCGAACGCTGATCAAATTAAGAAACCAAATCTTCTCATATCACAAAATGAAGCAATCCATAACGTTTATGTGATATCTCATGACCACATTTTGTGTTGCATTAAAGCAGCATCACCTCGCTGAAGCTCGGGCACTCATGGATGAATGGTAATTGGTGCTTCTCTGTTTCCTATAAGACGAGTAGACATCATCATATTGACTTGGCTCATTGGGATCAGCTGTTGCCCCAAGACCCAATCTGCCAGAACTAATTGATCCGGGCTTTCGCTCAACACTTCCATCAACAAGATTCCCGGTATCAGGGTCGACACTAAGGCTAGGTGGTGGTGGAATGCAAGCTCCACCCTTACGAACATGGAGCTCTCTATCAGATTCAAATTCCTGATAATCTTTTGATTCCGTTGACTTCATTGGTCCCTCTGAGGGGTTAACCTCTCCAATCTCTCTAAAGAACTTGGACACTCGCTCGAGGATTTCTGATGGTGAAACATTTGATGGTGGGATGATGGTTGGAATATCTAGAGGGCTCATCGGAGAATAAGGCACCCCACTACCAATCTGCATCTTTCTTACCATGCCTGGAATAAGGCCTGGAGGGAACAAAGGATAAGGTGGTGGCTTTTCCCCAACTGTGCCAGGGGTAGGTAGCTGGGGAGGTGGTTGATTTGACTGTATAACAGAAGGTGGAACAGGGGTAGATCCTGCAAACCCACTGGAAGCGACTGGAGTGGGATGAAATTGTTGCGGTGGCACCGCTGGTACTGACGGAACCTGTTTACTAGCATAGTCTTGATTTGGCATATTGGGAATGGAGCTGTGCGTATCAGGTTGCCACAGTGATGAATTGTGGTTTGCCATCTGGTGTGGGCCTGTTACAGAAACAAGATCATTAGCAAAGAAGATGGTGTATGTTGATAGTATATGAACTCATGTTGAGACACCACCATGTTTAAACAGTCAAAATTAAAGCCTTTATCCATTGATTTTCAATCAAGTAATCTAATTTACTTTTTTTTCAAAAAAAAAAAAAAAAGAGAGAATGTATAAAGCAACCTGTGGTAGCAGCAGATCCTCCTGCAATGGCAGATAAATCTCTGTGTGAACCTGGAAGAGAGGATGGTGGCCCATTCGTCATCTCATTTTCTAGCCCACGGATGGTATCCTGATCATAAACTTCTTTGGAGCCCCAGAAGTGTAAAATTTTCTGAAGTCGTGACTGGTTTTCCTCCTTGTTTTGTGGGTTGTGGTATATCCTTGCCAACATAGAGCCCAAAACTGGCTTAAAAGCAAAGGCCTCGTTATCAAGCTCATGAGGATTGGCTCGCCTCTGCAAGCTGTACGAAATATCCACAAGTAAACATGTGTCGGTAGAAAGAGAGTTCTTGAGTAAGGGGAAAAATTCCAGAGGTATTAAATCCTTTGTACTACGTTCATATTTCATGATTTCAAAGCTTCCAAACAAACTCAAACGAGATATTAGAACCCCCTCCTGTCAAGTTATTCTACTCGTGAAAATTGCTTGTGACATTGTACTCGTGAAAATTGCTAGTTCTGTCATAGTAGAACTTAAGCCATTATTCAACCAGATAATACAACAATGATTTCAAAATTAAAGTAACTATAGCAATGGTAAGGTTCTCTACTGAATATCAAACAATAGATAAATTGTCAAATTATTACTACAAGTTCCAATAATCCTCTATGGTAGCATATTACACAAACACCATATTCTCAAAATTGTTTCCTAAGCATGAATGTGAACTATACTCCATTTTGTGTCACGTCCATATGTGCTTCTTTAACACAAGGATGCCATAAATATAACTTTCCTAGGGTAGACAACCGCGCCATCAACCTTGTTGATCAGTAACTGAAATTCCACATGCACCCTTAATTTTCCAAGCCAAATCATCTCAGTTGTACATTCCAAAGTTCTCATTGTTACCATGATTAGATAACACTTTGCTAATAAAAATAATGCCATGCATTTGTGGTAGTGGCATGGAGTTTCAACTGAACTCCACTTGTATACGAAAATTGCAAAACGGCCTTTGACACTGTGAGACTGTCAGAGAAAGCGATGGCAGTTCCAGATTTCAAAATTGGCTAGCTCAAAAGTTAAATGATTGCAAACACACACGTGAATGCGAATCAATTAAGAAAGATGAGGAAGAAATGTAGTTGTTCCCATCCGCGTAACCTTTTCTCACATAATATCTTCCCTTCCCAACCAACATTAACATTTCTCAGCCACTATTTCGATAAAAAAATTCAAAAATCAAATCAAGCTCTTCAACCAATTAAAGCCTAATCCTAGAGATCAAAATTTATTACAACTTCCCATTTTCATATATTTCCGCTTTTCTTTTTCTTTTTTCTTTTTGGATGGTTAATCATCCCAAAAAATATGCAATTTTGAGTCATATTATATAGCAGGATCTCCTATAACTTATACTCTTTTTGGTACCTTTATCTTTTCTCTTTCTAATTCTCACATGTTATGAAAACTTTAGGTTCATCCTACGGAGAGAGAGAAAAGAGAGATATAACCCCACCCCAAACCATTTATTGAGTTTTATAATTTTTATTCTTCCGCTGTTCATCTATAGATTGTTCTGTCAACAAAAAAAAAGTTTGAAAGTTGGCTTTGGGTTGAATGGTTTGAAGTTGCTGAGTTCTTTTTGGCTCTTCTTCAGTTTTCCTAAAGTCGTGGGGCTCATGTATGTCATGAACTTAAAAATAGGGATAAAAAAAAAAATTCAGCACAACCATATAGCCAACATCCACTCTGCACTCAAGTTGCGATTTATCAAAATTCGGAGGAAAATTTGGAAGTTCTAAAGATCAGATCACCACTCTGTTCAGACTCTGAACAGATGGTTCCAAATCAAAAACTGATCAGTTCCGATCCAAATCCCAAAAATGAAACCAGAATCAGAATTACATAGAACTTCAAAATAATTTCAACTCCTACTAACTTGTACAATTTAAATAACTTGTGTCAAATTAATTTCAACCCCTACTTATTTTTTGTTGAAATAGAAAAATGAGAGATATATGATATTCATGATATATATTTAATAATGAACTATAAGACATTGATAGTTTAACTACTTTGCATGTAGCACCCTTGAATCTTTTTAGCTATTTGAATTTGGAGAGGCTTTGAAAAAACCAAATTGCTCATCCACTTCCAGCGTCTATTGGGAGCAAAGCGATGGTTCCAGAACCATGATTGCAACTTCTTCCAAATTGAAAAATAGATAGAGCCACTGACCCATATGCATAGCTTATACCCCCTTCACATTTTCTTAGCAACTCATGTTCTCAAAACCATTTTGGTAACTATAATTCACCTTACATTTAAGATGAGTAACATGATACCCTGATAGAAACTCTGTGAAGAATGTGCAAGAGTAAAATACAGGAAATGGATAAAGAGTTCTAAACACTGAACATGGACATCCCAGCCCCGAATTTAATGTTCAATTAGAAAAGGATTGAGAAGTCGAAAGCTTTAAAACTATAAATGCATACCTGTCAAAGAGAATGTCATTCGCAAGGTAAATTATATGCAGCTGTCCCTCAGAATCATCCAAGGCAAACAACCTATCTCGGAGTGCCTCAGCCAGGGCTGCTGCAAAAGTAGATCTCTGCATAAACCACGTCTTTGCACTCTTAATTGACTCCTTAGTCCCAGAAAGATTGTTAAGAACACCATTTAGCTCAATCTCAACATCAGAGGGAAGGGGTCTAGATAGACCTTTAAAAGGCCGGTAATGCTGATCATATTCAGGACGACCATGACCAACAAAAGGCTGATGAGGATGTTGTTCATAGAATGGAGGAAAAGGAGGTTGCTGTATGTGATTAGCACCAAATGCTGGAGCAGAGACTACTCCAGTATTTGGAGCATTTATAGGTGACGAACTCATCATAGGATTTGGGGGATGCATCGCTTGCATAGAAGATGGGAAAGGGGGATTGAAAGGTCCACTAGGATGTCTTGTTGCAATCCAGAGCTTATGACGGTAGTAATTATGGCCTTCACCACCAAAGAGGAAACTGTAAGCAGGATTATCATGTTCTCTTTCGCGAACAACGGATTCAAATTCAGGGCCATTCTTGACTGCATACTCAACCAATTTGTCAATTCTCTTTTGCAGCTCATGATCAGATGGAGGTGGAACAGGGGGTGGCGCAGAATCATATAGTCCATGGAAAGACAGAGGAACAGAATGAGGAGGCATGTGCGGTGGAAAAGTGGGTGGTGGCTGTTGATGAAGGTGAGGGTGGGGAGGTGGATGAGGATAAAGTTGTGGTTGCTGCATTGGCCGAGGGTAAGGAAACTGTTGGAGAGAAGGGTGAGGGGGCAGAAACGGAGCACCGTGAACAGATGGAGGAAATTGCTGATGCTGGGGGTGAAAACCATACTGTTGCTGCTGCTGAACATGACTCGGTCGCTGCTGTTGAGAAAATGTCATTGGAGCACCATAATCATGCGGCTGCTGGTCCATTATCAGCTGAAGGTAGCAAAAGCAAGATTAGAAAATGAAACGGAAGTTCGCAATCCTAGATCAGTGAGATCCTAGACCTCAAAGTAAGCTCACACATTCACAGATTCAACCATCATAATCCAACTTAAAATGCGTAAAACTTCTTCCAAGTTCACAGTCGATTAGTTTCAAGTTGCGAAGTGGTATTTTATCCCCAGAATCTCCGCTACAGTAAAAATTATTTCCCAACTTGATAAACTAATCTTGCAACCAAACGCAGCACCAGTATGCTCCAAATTTTTCACATTAAAATCTCCTAAAACCAATTGAACGATACCAAACAATATAGGTTAAACCCCTAGGCCAATTTCTTCATTCCTCCATTATAAATGACATACCTTAATCAGGGAAGGCTTCAATCGAAACAGCTGCACCTTCCTCTGCTGTGATGGTGTAGGCGTTGGAGCTACGGCTGGGTTGGATGAGGGAGACGATGAGGTGCTCCAACTTTTGTCGGAGTAGGTTTTCGGATTTCTCACTTTTTCCTTTTCTTCTTCTTCTTCTTCCTCTTCCTCCTTTTTTTTTGTTTATTTGGAGAAATTAGGTTTTCAGAATTCACAGAGAAATTAGGTCCTATCTATACAAGTTTATCGTATTTGAGAATATTTGATTAGTTTTAATTTTTTTTTCGGTAAATTGCTAGTAAATCCCTAAATCCAAACCATTTTTGTGTTCTGTCTAAAATCACAAGAACAAAACATATAGTCCCATTTACAAATGTGAGGATGTTGAGGAGTAGTAGACAATGGTATTTATGCTCAAAAGGTTGAAAATACGTAAACACATGTTGTCATAAAAATCGAGCACAAAAGTTTCAAAATCCGGTATGATAGTTTGAAATTAGAGCATAAATCGTCTCAAATCCAGCACAATTTCTTTAAAATTGAGCATAATATGTGAGAACACAATAACAAAAACATTCATTCTTATTTGTAAGTGTGAGGATGTTTAGGAGCAGTATACAATGGTATTAACGTTCAAATGGTTGAAAATACGTAAACCCATGTTGTCATAAAAATCGAGCATCGAAGTTCCAAAATCGGGTACAATATTCTGAAATTGGAGCATAAATAGTCTAAAATCGAGCATAATTTGTATAAAATTAAGTATAATATGTGATTTCAGCAGTTCCTTTTCAGCAGTTGTCCATTTTAGCAGTAAAACCAGACTTCGGGTGGCTTCCATTTCAGCAGTTGTCCAGTTCAGCAGTAAAACCAGACTTCGGGTTTAAATCCATTTTTTCTTCTTCAACTGCTGATTTTTGCTGACCCATTTCTGTTCAGCAGTTGTCCATTTCACGCTTTCTTCTTCAACTTCTTCAACTGCTGATTTTTCTTCTTCAACTGCTGATTTTGCTAAAACCATCTACTGTTACACTTGCTGAAATCATCTGCTGTTTCAGTTGAGGATCAAATTTCTACTGTTTCAGCTGCTGAAATAATCTACCGTTTCAATTGAACATAAAACCATATACTGTTTCAATTGCTGAAATCATTTGCTGTTTCAGTTGCGGATAAAATTTTTACTGTTTCAGCTGCTGAAATAATCTACTGTTTCAATTGAACATAAAATTTCTACTGTTTCAATTGCTGATATCATCTGCTGTTTTAGTTGAAGAAAAAATTTTTACTGTTTCAGCTGCTGAAATAATCTACTGTTTCAATTGAACATAAAATTTCTACTGTTTCAATTGCTGAAATCATCTACTGTTTCACTTCTGCTGCTTTTAAATTTCAGTTGCAACAACTGATTTATTCAGAAGAAATCTGGTTGAAAAATCTGAAGAAGATCATCAGCGTGAAGAACAGAAAAAATAGAAGAGAAGGAGCGAATTTGTTGAGAAGGAAATTGGCAGAAGAAATGACGTTCAGCTGTTGATACAAGTTTAAACCAGACGCTGGTTTTTAGCTACAGGAAAAGAAAAACCAGATGCAGTAGTGGAAGAAAGACCACACGTTGCAATGAAGAAAAATTCCAGACGCACTTAAACCAGACGCAGCAAAGAAGTTTAAGATAAACCAGTCGCTTGAATGAAAAGAAAAACAAGATGCAAAGGAGGAACAACCAGACGGGAAATTGCACAAATTATCAGACGCTGGTTTTGCACAGAAATTAAACCAGATGTTGCACTAAGTTGAAGACAATTCCAGACGTGAAGATTGTTGCAATGAAGAAAAATACCAGACACTGAGAGTTGCAAACCTTTTCAACCACCTGAGAGATACTGACACTATTTTGAAATATGTCTAAAATCACAAGAACAAAACATATAGTCCCATTTACAAATGTGAGGATGTTGAGGAGTAGTAGACAATGGTATTTATGTTCAAAAGGTTCAAAATACGTAAACACATGTTGTCATAAAAATCGAGCACAAAAGTTTCAAAATCGGGTATGATATAGTGCAAATCGAGCATAAATCGTCTCAAATCGAGCACAATTTCTATAAAATGGAGCATAACTTGTCTAAAATCACAAGAACAAAACATTCATTCTCATTTGTAAGTGTGACGATGTTTAGGAGCAGTATTCAATGGTATTTATGTTCAAATGGTGGAAAATACATAAACCCATGTTGTCATAAAATTGGAGCATAAAAGTTTCAAAATCGGGTATAATTTTCTTAAATTGGAGCATAAATAGACTAAAATCGAGCACAATATCGATAAAATTGAGCATAATATGTGTCCAGTTCAATAATTCTTTAGCCTGCGTCTGGTTCAATAATTCTTTAGCCTGCGTCTGGATTTCTTCTCGCAATGTCTGATTTATGTGCGTCTGGAATTTCCTCAACTTTTGCTGCGTCTGGAATTTCTAATCTACCAGCGTCTGATTTATGCAATGCAAAGTCTGGAACAGAGAAATATTTTGCGTCTGGTATTTCTCCTTTCCAACGTCTGGTTTTGTTCTTCACAGTTCAGCACAACGTCTGATTTAATTATTCTTTGCATCTGGTATTCCAGTCGAGCATAAATCGTCTCAAATCGAGCACAATTTCTATAAAATTGAGGATAATATGTCTAAAATCACAAGAACAAAACATATAGTCCCATTTACAAATGTGAGGATGTTGAGGAGTAGTAGACAATGGTATTTATGTTCAAAAGGTTGAAAATACGTACACACATGTTGTCATAAAAATCGAGCACAAAAGTCTAAAAATCGGGTACAATATAGTAAAATTCGAGCATAAATCGTCTACAATCGAGCACAATTTCTTTAAAATGGAGCATAACTTGTCTAAAATCACAAGAACAAAACATTCATTCTCATTTGTAAGTGTGACGATATTTAGGAGCAGTATTCAATGGTATTTATGTTCAAATGGTGGAAAATACATAAACCCATGTTGTCATAAAAATCAAGCACAAAAGTTTCAAAATCAGGTATGATATAGTGCAAATCGAGCATAAATCGTCTCAAATCGAGCACAATTTCTATAAAATCGAGGATAATATGTCTAAAATCACAAGAACAAAACATATAGTCCCATTTACAAATGTGAGGATGTTGAGGAATAGTAGACAATGATATTTATGTTCAAAAGGTTGAAAATACGTAAACACATGTTGTCATAAAAATCGAGCACAAAAGTTTCAAAATCCGGTATGATAGTTTGAAATTAGAGCATAAATCGTCTCAAATCCAGCACAATTTCTTTAAAATTGAGCATAATATGTGAGAACACAATAACAAAAACATTCATTCTTATTTGTAAGTGTGAGGATGTTTAGGAGCAGTATACAATGGTATTAACGTTCAAATGGTTGAAAATACGTAAACCCATGTTGTCATAAAAATCGAGCACCGAAGTTCCAAAATCGGGTACAATATTCTGAAATTGGAGCATAAATAGTCTAAAATCGAGCATAATTTGTATAAAATTAAGTATAATATGTGATTTCAGCAGTTCCTTTTCAGCAGTTGTCCATTTCAGCAGTAAAACCAGACTTCGGGTGGCTTCCATTTCAGCAGTTGTCCAGTTCAGCAGTAAAACCAAACTTCGGGTTTAAATTCCATTTTTTCTTCTTCAACTGCTGATTTTTGCTGACCCATTTCTGTTCAGCAGTTGTCCATTTCACGCTTTCTTCTTCAACTTCTTCAACTGCTGATTTTTCTTCTTCAACTGCTGATTTTGCTAAAACCATCTACTGTTACACTTGCTGAAATCATCTGCTGTTTCAGTTGAGGAT
>KV009367.1:67319-97210 GCA_001598015.1 Dorcoceras hygrometricum | reverse complement strand
CCAACTTCGCCGGAATTTGTTCCGGCCTAGTTTTTCGAGGAGAATCCGTTCGTGCTGATCTCGTCAGGACTTCTAGTGCAGTCTGACGAAGGAGTCTCGGATCTAGTCGTGGACCGGATTGGCGTAACTACCGCAATCTACCGAGAAGAGCCGGGTTCTTGAAACACCGGTTGGAGCCAGGCACAAGTGCCAGCGAGGTAACACGCTAAACATCCTATGAATGTCGTAGAATGTAGATTTTTTTTTTCGTATTGATCGCCTCCCGGTCTTCTGTTTATCGTTCTTCCGCTGCCCTGGCCGGGGGGCGGATCCGGATCCCCAACAGGAACGAATTTGTTGAGAAGGAAATTGGCAGAAGAAATGACGTTCAGCTGTTGTTACAAGTTTAAACCAGACGCTGGTCTTTAGCTATAGGAAAAGAAAAACCAGACGTTGGCTACGGGGAAAGAAAAACCAGACGTGGTGCAAAGTAAATCAGACGCTGGATTGCAAAATTAATCAGACACCAGATGCAGTAGTTGAAGAAAGACCAGACTTGCAATGAAGAAAAATTCCAGACGCACAAAAACCAGACGCAGCAAAGAAGTTGAAGATAAACCAGTCGCTGAAATGAAAAGAAAAAACAGATGCAAAGGAGGAAGAACCAGACGGGAAATTGCACAAATTATCACTCATGAAACATAAAATCTGGTCAAATCCTTCTGTGAAAACTCAAAACAATTTAATAGAGATTCATCATTCTCATGCATTATCTAATCTATGTACCAGTGGTTGGCTTACAAAAATAATTGAAAGGCAATTTTTAACAGATCCATCACGTGTAGAATGAGAAAGCACCATCTTAATGCTATAAATTCACCCACTTCAATCAATCTAAACTTGGCCAACAGATTGAATCACGGTATCATATGGCAACTCACTTACTCAAAAGCGCCAACTTTAGTAACTTCTGCTACTTCTGTAAGCTGACAATTTGTTTCAGTCGAGATCCTTAGCTTTCAGTGGAATGCATATTTTATAGTTTCATCCCAAGGTCCATTTATGCAAGCATCACATAGAATGAATTCCGGAGCTCACAACAGTTTACAATCTTATGAGGCCAAACTTAAACTTGTGAAACAAATATAAATGAAGTTTCCAAATTTTTCACTCTAGGAAAACTTCCCTGCTGGCCACTTCCTTATTCGTTAATGAGATTTCTCGAAATTAAAATGCAATAACAAAAGCATCGCATACGATTCTGTACAATAAAATCCATTATCTCAAATTCTTATCTTGTAAAGAAACACCAATCGGTTTCAGATTCCACAATGGATCTAAAGTAGAACGAGAAGAACAGCACAAACAAATAACTCACGAAACAGACTTCGAGCATAATTCAAATCTCAAATTCCCTACCAAGCTTCAAACACTCGAAATAATCATAACACAAAATCAAGAAACCGAACCCACATTTTTTAACACCCCAAAATCCAAACTTGGAATCAAAAACAGGAAAGTTACCTTAAGATTACGCAGGGGCTGAGGCTTCAAGAGCGAAGCAGATGCAGGTATTTCCCTTTGCTAATGAACTAGAAAGTTTCGAAATCTCGTAGATTTTTCTTGTCGATTGTTTTTGGTTTCTTCAGATTGACTGGAGCCACTGATTCTTTTGTTTTCTATCGACAGGAGAAGAATGCCTCTTCGTAATGGGGGAGAAATCGGTGATGCCTCTTTGTAATGGGGGAGAAATCGGGAAGAAGAAATGTGGAAGAAACCTGTGAAATCGTCTTGGTAATGAGGGAGAAATCAGTGATGCGTCTTTGTAATGGGGGAGAAATCAGTTGTGAAATCGTCTTTGTAATGGGGAGAAATCAATGGAGAAATCGGGAAGAAGAAATGGGGAAGAAACTGGGAAAATGGATAAATAAGTTTGAGGGAGTTAGAAACAAGCTTTTTCATGTGTCAGGTATTGCAGAAAAAAATTTTGATAAATAGGGACTGACAAGTAACTTAACTTTCTGAACAGGTATTTATCACCAATTTACCCTTTTTTTTTTCTATTTCAGTTTCTTTTAAAATTATCTGACCAACAACTAAACTAATCTGACTATTGTAAATATTAAAATATTTCAAACTATACAACTAGAAAAAAAAATTCAGAAACACTTCATTAGCTACATTTTTCATTCCCTGTAAGTTCACATCACCACTAAGAATCACAGTTTCTTCCAATTTAATTCCAAAAAACTCTAGACCTCTCTCTCTAGTTTCATTTCAATAGAAGTTGAAAATTGGATTCGTTAAGCAATAACAATCTCAATACCTTCATTAAGCAATAACAATCTCAATACCTCTAGACCTCTCCTTGCTCCAGACGCCCCTCCAAAGACTTCAATATGCCGCTTGCCTATCCTATCGGCTGCAAAGAAATAAAGGGGGTTAGATGGTCGCTCTGATTCAATAAAGGACAATGCAACTAAAGAAAGACGTGGTGATACCTAAGTCCCCGACCAGCTTGGCCCCTTTCCGACTAAACTCGAAGTGGCACAGAAGATCCTCCTTAACCAGCTCGGGGCCCATAGTGGTCAGGAAGGTGGTCAGGTCGGGGACTTGGTCGGAAGTCGAGGGGGATAGTGTATACACATTATCCTTCCAAGACATATCACACTTCCAGGGGTTCCTCCTCCTGCCTACACGCTTTACAGAAAAGAATCGGTTCATCCACCCTTTGAGTGAGCTCGGGTTCCCCCCGATGAACCCGAGGTCTCCTTTATGGAAAAATAGAATTTGCTCGGCCCCAACCTCTTTACTCGGAGCAGTTGCATTAAGACGTAAGTGGAGAGGGAACCTTAAAAAAGCTGAGTAGGACCCCTAGGGAGAGAAGGAAGCTATAGGAGTTTGGAGCTAGTTGGCTTGGGCTGACCCCGAGGTATTGACAGAGGGTCGTTATGAACCTCGGGATGGGAAACCTAAGGCCCATGTCTAGCTGGTTGACATAGAAGGAGTGAAATCAGGGAGGAGGACAATGGGCTCGCTCCTCGGGCCCAGTGTTGGATCTGTTTATACAGATCGGAATCTAAGTTTTGTTTGACACAAAATCTATTAATATCTTACTAACGGTTTATATGACTTGTGCAGTGCACTTGATTTAGAAGGAAGAAAGATATCCAGACTGAAACAGTGAGGGGGCGCCTAAGCTGGTTCGGCTGAAGATATATATGCTGGAACAGTGAGGGAACGCCCGAGCTGCTACAGCAGAAGTCTTTCAGATTGCAGGGAACACCAAGCTGATCTACCAGCTTAGTGCAAGAGCAGCACAGGGACCAAGCGCAGTAAAATGAAGAGCAGAATGGTTCAAGTGCAGATCAAGTGCAGCGTACAAGTGAGATGTTCAAGTGCAGAGCCGTATACAAGTGTGGTGATCAAGTGCATGTCTGATCACAGAACACACTTAAATCAGTTCATCATAGGGATCTCAGTCCTTGGGTAGACTGCATCAGAACTGATTATTATATCCCAAAGAAGATGGGATATATTCACCGTTGTTGGATTGCAGCTCAACCAGTGAAAGAAAGATGTGCTTGTCGATGGTTTGGATGAGGTGTCTGAATGGATCAAGTGAACAAACTGTTGGCGACAATGGCGAATCCGGTCCCGTTTCCCGGGGACGCAGCGGAAGTTTAAAAATTGCCCCGAAAAACGTTCAATACATAAAATATATAGAATAAAACATGCATAGGATGTTTTATAGAGTGTCACATTGCTGGCGTCTAGGTGCCTGGCTCCAACCAGATTCACAGGGAATTCTGGCTCTTCACGGTAGGCGGCGGTAGATCCTCCTTAATCAGGTCCATGATCGGAAACACGATTCCTTCGTCAGTCTACACTAGAAGGCCTGACGAATTTGGCACGAACGGAATCTCCTCAACACGATGATCGGAACAAGTCCGATCACGACGGCGGCGGCGCAAGAGGTGGCCGGCGGCCGTGAGGTTTATGGAGAGGAGGGGGCGGCGCAAAAGAGATGGAGGCTAGGGTTTGGTTGTAAGTTATGTTGTAGCCCTAGGTCTAATTTAATAAATAAGTGATGGGCTTGAACCGGCCCAATGGACTTGGGTCAGGCCCAGGTCCATATGAACATTAGGTTCATTTCCATCACCGTGGCTTCATCATAATCCTGATCGTCAATCAGATCAGACCGATCAACACAGTTTCCAAAACTGAGTATTATGATGTGAAAACAATTTTTCAGACCACCTAGACCAAAATAGCAGTTTAGCCCCTAAACTTTGGGAAATCGCAATTTGACCCTGTTGACTTTTAGGAAGTCGCACTCCCTAAATTCCTCCTCCTATGCTCAACACATTGAGCTCAATTTCCGTGCGGGAATCGTGAATCCAGTACTTGTGTAACCCTCAATGGTTCAGGGATACAGCTAGCCGTGGGCCCACCATTGTGGCTCCGAAATCGCAATTTCGGACTTGCTCAACGGATCATGGTAAAGCGCCTAGCAACATCGCTCCATGATCCCCTAGGTATCACTGATAGTGCCTGCAAGAACCAGTTGGTCGTGGTTAGCGTACAATACGGTCATTTCAACACATATATCCCGATCAGATCAACGATCATTGGTAAATCGAGAGTCGCTAGAGATCCGATAACTATGCATACATCTTGGAGATTAAATAGTGACATCGCGAGTGTTACTAGATAAACCCATTTACCTAAAACACATCCAGTACTCTGACCAGAGATTTATTACACTATTATCTCCTCAGATAGCATAGGATATCCACGCATAAAAGCGAGCGGTGAATCCTCGACAACGAAGCATCGACTCCTACATGCATTGGGACCTCATCCAATCCCGCCACCTAATGACCCCAAGTGAGTCGATAAACGGGTCAAAGTGAGGCGCCTATCATGTAGAGTCTCAATGACGTTTCGAGTAGTGAGGACTAATCAGTGCAACCAAGACCTCGGACTTATCCACTCGACAAATGGTAACCACTTGGAAAGTCCGAACGAGGGTAGTTTGATAGATCACCAGGTCACTATCCATCTGCATGCTCAGAAAATCACAATGTTCCCTACCAATGAAACATGGTACTTCACATCGCAGATGCTAGTCTCAAGCTCGAGCGGCCTTATCCTCATTTTGACGGCCCAATCGACTAGGAACGAGTTCAGAATACACAGTGACTATTAGATGTGTTTCATGATAGCCATCATATCCACTATCACATCTAACATACACTATGGTGCATTCTAGGTCTTTATCCAACAAGCGGCCTTATCCTCATTTTGACGGCCCAATCGACTAGGAACGAGTTCAGAATACACAGTGACTATTAGATGTGTTTCATGATAGCCATCATATCCACTATCACATCTAACATACACTATGGTGCATTCTAGGTCTTTATCCAACACAATTGTTAACATTATTACATAACGAAAATAAAGAATGCCATAAATAAATGCGTATTTTATAAATAAAGATCGTTATACAGAGAGTCAATAAAACCCACACGCCACAAGTTGGCTAGTTGGGCATCTACTCTAACAATCTCCCACTTGCCCTATAGCCAACTACTCATCAGACGCAGTCCCATTGTTACGCGATGTTTTTCAAACAACGGTCCTGGCAAGGGTTTCGTAAGTGGATCAGCAATGTTGTCTACAGAGGCGACTCTCTCAACTGCTATGTCACCTCTAGCCACAATATCCCGGATTATGTGGTATTTACTCAGTATATGTTTGGATCTTTGGTGAGACCTAGGCTCCTTTGCTTGCGCAACGGCACCCGTGTTGTCGCAGTACACCTGGACTGGACCAACTCCATCAGGGATTACGCCCAACTCTTGGACGAAATTCCTTATCCAAACCGCCTCCTTAGCAGCAGCTGATGCTGCGATGTACTCAGCCTCAGTGGTTGAATCCGCGATGGTGTCTTGCTTGGAACTCTTCCAAGAGACAGCACCACCATTGAGCATGAATACAAATCCAGAGGTTGACTTGGAATCATCCACGTCACATTGGAAGATAGAATCTGTGAAAACCCGAAAATTTATCTCCTGTCCTCGATTTTATCTGCTTGATTATATAGAAATTGTCTTCGATTTTATGCTCAATTACATAGAAATTGTGCTCGATTTATAATTATATTATATACACTGTATGCTCTAATATCACAATATTGCTCAGAAACATTTTTTGAATTGCATTACAATATACACGGAATCCGGTTACATTTTCTATGAAATGAAAATTACAATCTGACATTAAAACAACAAGCTAACATTGTTCATCACAGACTTACAATGTGACATCACAGACTTACAATGTGCCATCACAGAATCACTCAAAAAACATTTGTTATCAATCCTAGAATCGTGCCTGCAATGCGGACTCGATAGGCATTAACATCAACCTTCTGTTGGCATTCCCAGATTTCTGGGGTGTCATAAGCAAGGCAGTGCAGCCACATGCACGAATAAACTCCACAGTTGAGGGTTGGTCCTTGTTGCCTACATCGTTCTCTCACCAAATCCTGACTAGCTATTTCAAATCGTGATAAATGACGAAGGAAACCAGCTAAAAACCTTATCTGCAATGAACAAACTAAATTACTACTGCAATTCAAATTAAGGTCAGTGAAAACATTAATACAATGATACTTACATAGACTTTTGCCGTGCCAACGGCAAATGTATCATGCTTCGAGTTCCATAGTTTAAAAATCCCTTCCTCCCTATTGAAAACAAGCAAATACCAAGGCCTCCGATGGTTAAGGGGGAAAATGACATACCTGCATCTGCTAAATATTTCTTCATTCAATTCCATGAGTTTACTACGTGTGAAAGAGCTCAATCTTGATGCAAAAGCTTCATATTCGCTGTTCTGTATCTTTCTTCTTTTTCCAAATTTTTCCAAGTGCTCCAGAATCTCTCGCTACACAAATAAACATATATTCACGTATGCTAACAGAAACATATATTCACATATGTGACAGAAACATACAGTCAAGTCGTAGTACATCGAATATAAATTGACACAAACCTGCACATTTGTGTCCATACAAAATATTTCAGATCCGTTCAACAAACTTTGTTGTCGCATGATTCTCATGTACACGTTAATTATCTCAGATTCAACCGGCTCATGGAACAACAAAGTACACAAAGCATGCCCACTTAAACTCATATGTTCATCTTCCCACACGATAACACTACAAAAATATGAAAATATTGTCAACTCATAAGCAATCATGAAACTGTTATAACATAAAAAAATTGTAACATGTTGCAAATCAACTTACTCCAATTTATCTTTTCCCAGAAATTCCATCACCAACTTCCTATCTTCATCCGAGGATTTCTCATGCCCAATAAAATCGGCTCGTCCTCTGAATTCATCAATTCCCCTCTCCCCCAGACTATTAATCGCTTCATCGACATCAACAAACGCCTGTCCCATACTACACAACTATTCAATCGTACAACATAACATCCGCACACCATAAAAAAAAATTAACCGGTAAGACAGAATATTAAGGTATAAACGTTGTAACAAAGACAAAATATTTAATCATATGCTCCATTTACCTGTTTCTTCACTCTCGTTTTTTGTCTCGGTGTTGAGCTAGGCGGAGTGACAAACATCGACCCTTTCCTTTTCTTAACACGATCAGCCCTTGTTCTCACGTTATCAACAATTGAAGACTGGAAAACGGTTATTTCATTAAGTTTTGAAAGGGATAACTCGCTACCCTCAACATCCTTATTCGCTTCATTTCCATCCTTACTCGCTTCATCCAACTCAGCACCTTCGCCACTCTTCTCACCCTTCTCCACAACAGCTTCTGCCACGTTCAATTCATGTCTGAGATTTTGATCCTCCAATTCAGCACACCTCTATCCTCCAATTCACCACACCTCTTTTCCAATAAATTAATATTCTCCGACTGTCGTATTAAAATCTTCTCCAATCTTCTAACCTCAGGCATTCCATCTTCTGACACTAAATTCTCCTCTTCGTTAAAAGGTCGAATAGGCAGGACCTGATCACAAGTGAAACATTCAAGCCCGATTAAACAGTCATGTAGACCAAGCTTGAACTTCATGCAACCTTTTTTAAAAAACTAAAAGCAGATGACAGATACCTGAGTTATATCTACGAGATTCAATAACGTATCGGCTTCAGCGCTTTTCAAAGGAATCTTGCTTTTCCCCCACCGAAACAACCTAGGATATAAGTTTAAACTACGACGGACCCCTAAGTTGGGATACTCTCGTACACCAATGCCTGAACAAAAAACAATTCGTGAGAAACCAATATACATACACAACAAAATAATTAATAAAATACATATCAAACTAACCATTAATCCAACAACGCATCCATCCACATATATTTTGCTCCCAAGATGGCAAATTTCACGATACAAAAAACGAAACGCAGCATCTCCCCAGGCATGATCAAAAAATGTCGTAAGATCATCGAGATCCGGAAATATGAAACCAGGGGTGACATAACTAGCTGTGGAGAATATAATGCAATTGAAAATGAACAAAATAAAAAAACGAAAAAAATCATCAACTTCATTCTCCTCGCTACTTCCTGCAAGTAGCATCATCCTTTCACGAATGGCTGCCCGGTCGGCCTTCGTCACTTTGCTAGCAAAGTGACGCGCTAGAAATCGTGACTCCATTTTCAGGTCCAAATCAACTGGCTGGCCACTATGATGCAGACCAAGAACAATAGAGAAGTCCGATGAAGTGAACGGAATCATAACATCATCATTAATAAGAAACGAACATGAAGGAACATCAAATCTGTTCAGAAAGTAATCAATGCGACCACTACTGATTGCAAGATCCGGCATATCAATCCATTTACAAAACGGTGAATCAGAAATCCGCATTCGCTGCTGCTCGCCTAAGATCGGCTTCAGCTCGCCCATGACATTACTAAAATAGGCTGGGGAGCCGCGTGAATAAAATTGTTTTCCAATCTTCGCATGTACATCAGCAACAGCTTCAGCTTCTGTTGTCATTATGCACAATCAAATTAATTTACATATAAGTTAAATATCGGCAAAAATTTTTTTCCATTCTACCTTTTTCCAGATTTTGCTTCACTGTTTTCTTTCCCATTGTCAGCTTTGGATAGAGAACTCTCTTCTTTCTCCGGTGAATTACAAAGTCAACAAACTTCATTTGATCAAACAACAAATCAATAAAATTGTGTCAATGACTGTAACATCCAATCAGTCATCTTAAAACTAAGCCTACAACAATAATATGTAAATAGTCTTTTTTATATGATCTTGTTTTTCATAACATTCTGCAACATGAATACAGCAATCCGATTACTTAGCAGTTAGTAAAGACTATCACTGTTAAAACTTAGCAAATTAAGTCCCCTTTGAACAAGATAAAGAAAGAAGGCGGGCACACAAATAACTGATCTTGTTACAACATAGTTGGTTCGGGACTCAATTTCAAGTTCCCAGAATGCAGATGTAGCAACAGAACTCATTAGAAAATAAGAAAAAAAATTGCGCAGGCTTTCAGTGGAATGCATATTTTATAGTTTCATCCCAAGGTCCATTTATGCAAGCATCACATAGAATGAATTCCGGAGCTCACATCAGTTTACAATCTTATGAGGCCAAACTTAAACTTGTGAAACAAATATAAATGAAGTTTCCAATTTTTTCACTCTAGGAAAACTTCCCTGCTGGCCACTTCCTTATTCGTTAATGAGATTTCTCGAAATTAAAATGCAATAACAAAAGCATCGCATACGATTCTGTACAATAAAATCCATTATCTCAAATTCTTATCTTGTAAAGAAACACCAATCGGTTTCAGATTCCACAATGGATCTAAAGTAGAACGAGAAGAACAGCACAAACAAATAACTCACGAAACAGACTTCGAGCATAATTCAAATCTCAAATTCCCTACCAAGCTTCAAACACTCGAAATAATCATAACACAAAATCAAGAAACCGAACCCACATTTTTTAACACCCCAAAATCCAAACTTGGAATCAAAAATAGAAAAATTTCCTTAAGATTACGCAGGGGCTGAGGCTTCAAGAGCGAACAGTTGTTATTTTTTCCTCCTTGCTAATGAACTAGAAAGTTTCGAAATCTCGTAGATTTTTCTTGTCGATTGTTTTTGGTTTCTTCAGACTGACTGGAGCCACTGATTCTTTTGTTTTCTATCGACAGGAGAAGAATGCCTCTTCGTAATGGGGGAGAAATCGGTGATGCCTCTTTGTAATGGGGGAGAAATCGGTGGAGAAATCGGGAAGAAGAAATGTGTAAGAAACCTGTGAAATCGTCTTGGTAATGAGGGAGAAATCAGTGATGCGTCTTTGTAATGGGGGAGAAATCAGTTGTGAAATCGTCTTTGTAATGGGGAGAAATCAGTGGAGAAATCGGGAAGAAGGAATGGGGAAGAAACTGGGAAAATGGATAAATACGTTTGAGGGAGTTAGAAACAAGCTTTTTCATGTGTCAGGGATTGCAGAAATTTTTTTTGATAAATAGGGACTGACAACTAACTTAACTTTCTGAACAGGTATTTATCACCAATTTACCCAAAAAATAATGCACACATATATATCGTACGCCACTCGATCATGTATATGCTCTTCAGAGTGAAAAAAGAAAATCAGTGGAGAAAATCAGTGGAGAAATCAGTGGAGAAATCGGGAAGAAGAAATGGGGAAGAAACTGGGAAAATGGATAAATAAGTTTGAGGGAGTTAGAAACAAGCTTTTTCATGTGTCAGGAATTGCAGAAAAATTTTTGGATAAATAGGGACTGACAAGTAATTTAACTTTCTGAACAGGTATTTATCACCAATTTACCCATATATTATAATAATAATAATAAATAATATTATAATAAATAATAATAATAATAAAATAATCGTGATACTAATAATATATATATAAAATAATAATAATAATAATAAAAATAATAATAGTAATAATATATTATTATTATTTATTATAATATATTATTAGTACCACGATTATTATTGTTATGTTCTAAAACAATTTTCAAATTTATTCTTTTTAATATTATGTATGGGTAAGGAATTTTTTGAGAAAAGATTTAGTTTTGATTATGGTCAATCCACTAATCCAGGGTCCATAGTAGTTTGATCCCTATTTTGTATGATTGGTGGGATTTTACTTTTAATATTACTATTCTTTTCAGAAACATTTTGAAAATGTTTTATGTACTGTATCTATTATTAAAAAATTTGTAGTTCTGCTTATGGTCAATTTAATTAATTTTTTTTGGTCTGAAATAAATAATTTGATCCGCATGCTCTCTCCATCGTCAACTTCCTTGCGAGACATATAGAAGTAACTTCGTTCAAGTATTTCAAAATGTGGACTACGCATCCCTCGTTTGTAAGTACAGTTGCTGATAACGAGTGACTTGGGGGTACAGAGACTGCACAGTATTTGTTAAAAGATGATCAAACTCAAGACATACTCAAATCTTTAAAACATATGCACTTTGATACCGCTATCATTACCACGTTGAGACCCGAGGAAAGAGCTCATCTTGGAACGTTAGTGGTAACCTTCCGTTTTGGCACCACCCGGATACCTTGGTCCTTGAGGTCATTTTACTGCTCAAGTATGTCCTGACAGGATAAAGAGAATGGAACAATTGACCAAGCGCTCCTCGGCCAACACACCCCTAATAGATACTCCGTGGGCACCTGCGATGCACCTCAGACAGTACTTCCAGGATACCTCAGGATCTCGAGGTGTGACAGGTCTTCACATTATGACTCGACGACACAACCTCGGGGTAACAGGTCTTCCATCGACAACGATTCATCACAACCACTTGGTTCTCTTGTATAACTCATGATTAGTGCACTGACAAAGCTGCAAAATCCATCCCTGCGTACGGGTGGTAGGGTAGTGTACACACAAGGTCTGCAAAACCCATCTCGGCTCATGACTACCCAGGTAGCACACAAGCAACCACTTGACTCTCCTATAAATACCCAAGTGTTAGAAATAAAATTTGAGTTTTGGTGATAACAAAGACAAGAAACCAAACAGAGTGCGGCCGCAAAGATGTAGAGCCGGACAGAACAGCTTACGTCGTAACAGACCAGCTCAGAGCTTGTTGATCAGCTAAGAGTGGACAGATCAGATCAGAATGATGTATGTCAGCTCAGAGACAGTAGAACAGTGTACGGCGTAGCTAATCAGCTCAGGATGATGCAGATTAGCTTAGAACAAATCGAACAGATCTGAGAAGTCTTTTTCATCTTAGAGCTTCAATTTTCAATTCAGGGTAAGCTAAACAGGTTAGAGTGTTTTAGAACAGTTCAGGGTGGATTCGAGATTAGAACAGTGATTTAGTTCAGGAATCAGCTTGGAGAAGATTTAGAATGGAGCTTCGTATATAGAATAGCTTACGGGTATGTACAGCGTAGATAGTACAGTAAAAAACTTACACCTTAAACAAGCGAAGAAAACATCTTAGAGCGATAAACAAGGTCAGAGATCAAGAACATCTTTCAGTTTAGAGATTACATGAATTCAGATCAGAGCTTGAAAAGCTAAGTCACAGTTCAGTAGTGATCTTATCAGTTTACGAAACAGCTCAAAGCTTACAAGCTCTCAGATCACGTCTACAGAAACAGCTCAGAACATGCATAAATCATTTTGGACGAGATTCTGGCAGATCAAATTAAATCTATCGAATGCTTAACTACTGGAAAATTACAGACGCTATCTTTGGACTTAACGTACCTTTCCTGTAATTATGATAGAAGAAATGGCAAGTTCTTCGTAGATGGAAAGGATATCAACTAGCCGGTACAACATATATTTTGCCGTTTGATAGAGATGAAAATGTTTATATATACAAAACGATGAATAGAAGAGACACACGAACGCGTGATTGACGAATCATTTCAAAAACACGAGAGACGACAATTGATTTCTAACTTTTGATACAAAGAATCCTGCACACACCAAAACTACATACTGTTGCGCTGCAGAATTCACTGTTCATCATCTTCTTCGTTACAACCTACACTCAAACAGCCATACATTTATTCAATCGAGTTGTAACCACTTTATAGTATTGTGTATTGATTGTAAATCATAAACAGAGTGCCTAGAAAGCGTGAAAGCTTAAACAGCTTAGAAGCTGTCATTGTATTTGCAGAACATATTACGCATCTGTTTCTGTCGTGGTGTTGCTAGGAGTTCTTGCAGCTTACGGGATATCGGATCAGGTTGCAGCAGGAGCTGTTGTAATCAAATCTTCTAGTGGAATCCTTCCTGTTCAAGGAAGAATGAGAGATGTAGGAGTTTAAGCTCCGAACTTCCATAAACAAATCTCTTGTCCCTTTTACTTTATAACATCTATTTACTGGTTACAGATTTCACTCTTTATATTTTTTGTTCATTGTTCAATCGGGTTCATTCCATACATTTTATTGTTACCCGAGAGAATAGCAGTATACTGAGATCCTCCAAAGCTGGTAACTCAGCTTAGAGGCAGTCGATAGTTTTAAAATCTGTTTGAAAGGACTTTGTCGAAAAATTTGTGAAGGAGTTCATTCAACCTCCCCTTCTGAACTCCCGAGCTACATTTAAACTCATTTTTGATCCAAAATGGTATCAGAGCTCGGTCATCTCAGTGTCTGAACAAATTCTATCTATCTGCAATTATCAATTATATCGATCTCTCACAATAAAATTCCTATGTTTTCCAAGAAGGAATATGACGTCTTGAAGATCAGAATGCAAGCTCACCTGGCAGCTCAAGATGACGATATGTGGTTCGTTATCACAGGGAAGGAGTTCATTCAACCTCCCCTTCTGAACTCCCGAGCTACATTTAAACTCATTTTTGATCCAAAATGGTATCAGAGCTCGGTCATCTCAGTGTCTGAACAAATTCTATCTATCTGCAATTATCAATTATATCGATCTCTCACAATAAAATTCCTATGTTTTCCAAGAAGGAATATGACGTCTTGAAGATCAGAATGCAAGCTCACCTGGCAGCTCAAGATGACGATATGTGGTTCGTTATCACAGGTGGGGCCCCATAAAGATTATGAATACAAACACTGTTATGGCCATCTCCTCCGATGCAGCGCAATGGGTTGAAAAGCCTAGAATGGAATGAACGTCAGAGGATAAAAATAAAGCAACTTGGACAATGTGGCAAAAGAAATTATTTACAATACTTTGGACAACAATATGTTCAGCAAGATCCAAACTTGTGTCACGGCCAAGGAAATCTGGGAGAAGCTAATCCAGATCTGCGAGGGCAATGAGGAAACCAAAGAAAACAAGCTCACTGTGGCCCTGCAGAAATTCGAGTCTATGAAGATGAAATCTGGTGAAAAAATGTCTGAATTCGATGAAAAATTCAGCTCTATGGTGATAGAGCTGACTAGATTAGGCAAAAAATACAACAACAGAGAACTGGCGCTGAAAGTCATGAGAGCTCTTCCTAAGGAGTGGGATGTAAAGATGTAACGCCTAGAAAATCCTTATTACGTAGAAAAGAGTGCATGACTAAGGGAAAAATAATTTTAGATAATTACATGCCATTTATGTGATTATTTATGATTTTTATGTTGCATGATATGCATGTCATGTTTTCAATCTGTTTGAGTTTCGGACGCGTGGACGAGACTAGGGACGACCGAGATAAAAATAATTTGAGATTTTTAAGTCCTTGGATTTTAAGAATAAATTTAGTATTTGAAGCAGCAAGTTTCCAAAAATTGGGGTTTTTTAAGATTATTTTGGAGAGGAACCCGTTTTTCGCCTATACGGGGTATTTTTAATGGATTTTGAGGTGTTTTAAAATTTGAGGGGACTTTAATTACGAAAATAAGACATTCCTAAAGCCAAGTTTAAAGTTTTAATTAGAATTGCAATTAGTGGAGGGGCAAGCATGTAAACTTTCATTTTAATTTCTTAATTAAGCCTTAGTGGTCAATGGTGTAACACCAATTATGTATTCAATCACCTAAATTATCTTCTCAATTATTCTTGGCCTACATTACACCATTATTTTTGTCCTACTATACACAACAACTTTGTCCCACTGTACATAACAATTTTTGACAACTATACACCATTATTCAACCATCTATCATACACCATTATTCAACAATTATATACAAAAAACAAAAGGCAACCATGGCCCTTTATCATCCTATATGCACATTCCTTTCTCCCATTTTCTTTGTAGCATTCTACTCTCTTCTTTCCCATCACTTTTGTAGCTCTATCCGCCCTCAAGCTTCAAATTTTGCAAATCCTTGATGATTCAAAGACGGTCTTGTCCCGATCTCGCGTCCTCTACGTCGGTAACTCGTAGGTCTCATATTTCGTCAAGCCAGGCATGTAATATCGATTTCTTTTCTCATCATTTACACCATAGTAAACTGTTTTTAATGTTTAATGCATGATTTGAATGTGATTTTTTTATATCTGAATGCCACTTGTTTAGATCTATGCACAATTGTTTTAGATCTATGCATGACTCATGTTTTTCATTATGCTTTTGATTTGATCTCATGTTTCTTCGGTCATGGGCGGTTCATGGGACTAGGTTTTGGTCCAAGGGTGGTCTGGTAGTTTCCATTGAGTTAGGGTCAAGTAGGTCCAAACGAAAAGTGATTTGGTCAAGGAATGAATTAGTTACAAATTTTATGATCAACATGTGTCCAGGATTGTCGTCTGTGTGCAACAGTAGAGTAGTTGGGATCTGGTAAGTCGATCGAAGAGGTCTATGTGGTCAAGGTTGATTTCTGGAGATAGCTCATTAAGTTAGGATCACGTGGGTTCAAACAGGAAGTGATTTGGTCGAGAAACGAATTATTTATGAATTTTGTAGCTAACACATGTCCTGGTTTCAATCTGCACAGGGGAAGTGGGTTTGTGGGCGTTGTGTTGGTCACTTACTATATTTTTTTTGAGTCTTGTTGGTTCAAGTAACTAGTATATTGAGTTATGATGATGTGGGTTGAAACAGAGAGTGATTTGGTTAAGAAATAACTTTTTAATGATTTTTACCGTTTTGTCCCTCGTAGTGAGCCTCGTCGGGTCATTTTTGTGAAAATTAAGATTTTGAGATTTAGGGGCTGCCAAAGTTCGTGGATGACTTTAATTGATGTTTTAAGAATATTTTATGATTTATTCCAGCATTTTTAGAAGTTATTTAATTTATGGGATTTTGGCAATTTTAGCGTATTGGCCGAATATTCTAAAGTCAAAATTTTAAATTCAATTTTAAAGTTTTGGACCAAGTCATGTATTAGAACAATTTCAATTTTAAATTAAGTCTAGGTTCTTTTGGGCTTAGTAGTAGTGGGCCAGACTCCTAAACCAGTCCTTGACCAGAGTAAAAAATGTAGACCCGTGAATATATATTAAATTATATATGTAGTATGTTATGTATAATAATGTTTTAAATGAAGGAATTAATTATATGTTTACGGGCTAAGCTTTTAAATTATATGATTTTAGAAATGCATGCATCATGAACGTTTTATGAAACGATAAAGGCATGTCCTTTTAAAAGAAAACCCGAGGAATTGAAGTGACTTGTGGCAAGTTTACGATGGGAGCTAGCGGGGCCTGGGGGTCCCCCGTTTTAATGTATTACGAGCTTATGGATCCATGTGATCACGACATCGTGAAGTGGCAAGCATAGTGTGTGGGATCTCGAGGTAAGGTCGAGTGAACCGCATCGTCACGTACGTTGGTTCTTTCGACTGATCAGTCATTCGCTCGCTCACATTTCACAGATACGACTCATACGTTTTTATGTTTCATTTACGTCATGCCTTATGATATTATGCTATCTGATTATGATACGTTACGATCGATGACGAACTATTTTTTACGACCATCCATGCATACATTATTTAATGTTATTTTATTACACGTATGTTCTTGCGTGTGGTTTTATGTATATGTACCTTGTTATTTTTAAAGATAGAGCATGCTGAGCTCTAGGCTCACTAGGTTTAAATGATGCAGGTGATGATCTTGCTGAGCTTATCCTGAATGACGGTGAGGACTTCTGAGTGCCCACTGCAGCTATACCTCGTGGCCGCATTGATGTCTTAGCTTTGTTATGATACGATTTTCTGATTTTGATGTTAGCATGTTGTGTTCTGCAATTTTACTCAGTCTGAGTTCTAAACAAGTATGGATGATTTAACGTTTTAAGATATTTATTTTACTTATGTTTTAAAGTGATGATTTAGAAAATGTTTTAGAAGGGAACGAGCCACACTTACTTTTAGTTTATTTATTCCACATATGTTAAAAAACAATTTCTAGAGTCTGGTTCGTTTCAAATGACTATGGCTATGAGGGAATCGAAGGACCTCAACAAGTTGGAACTCCATGATCTGTTTGCAAACTCGAAACATATGAATTCGAGCTGGAGACCAGATCAGAAGAAGGACCTTCCACGTCCCAGCCTACTCAAGCATTAGTTGTATTAGTAGAGAAACCACAGAAGACAGCTGAGCAAATCAGCGACGATGCTATGTCCCTATTCGTTAAGAAGTTTGGGAAATTCATGAGAAGAACTCAATCACCCTACTTTTCAATTAAAACACATAAATCTGAACAGAATGCTACTAATGATATGAAATGCTTTGAATGTGGCAGGCCTTGACATTTTGCATCGGACTGCACAAAACCAAAGAATGATGATAAGAGAAATTCAGATCGTAGACGACACCGCACGGATAAGAAACCGTACATTAAAAGGCGGGATTGCAAAGTACTTGTAGCTGAGGAAAGCAAAAGCAAAAGCAAAAGCAAATGGGATGATTTTGATTCAGATGAGAGCACTTCAAGCAGTTTTTCAAGTGACAGTGAAGAGGATGTGCAATGTCTGATGGTTGATGACACTTACGAGGTATTTGATTCTCTAACTATATGTTTACACGAGAAGACCTTGTTAATGCACTTTACAAAATGATTTGTGAGTACAAGAAGATATCTCAAACGTTCGAGGATGTTAAAGCTGAAAACGAGTGTCTGAAAGATAAATCAGATGACGCAAGCTATTTACGGCTTGAAGATTCAGATAGTCTAAAAACTGAGTTAAGTAAGCTGAAATGAATCCTTGAGATCCAAGTCAAATGAGCTCACATCTGAAAATGATAGATTAAATATGGTGCTGAGCTCTTGGACAAAATATTCTATTTCATTAGGCAAGCATCATGAGGTCCAGAAGCCATTTAATGATAGAACTTGACTGGGCTTCAGCTCTGGCAAGAGCAGGTCCAGTGATATTAGTACTCAATCATATCTGACATATGACAAGCTCAAAAGAATGAGTTTTAGCGTATTGGCCGAACATTCTAAAGTCAAAATTTTAAAGTTCAATTTTAAAGTTTTGGACCAAGTCATGTATTAGAACAAGTTCAATTTTGAATTAAGTCTAGGTTCTTTTGGGCTTAGTAGTAGTGGGCCAGACTCCTGAACCAGTCCTTGACCAGAGTAGAAAATGTAGACCCGTGAATATATATTTAATTATATATGTAGTATGTTATGTATAATAACGTTTTAAATGAAGGAATTAAATATATATTGACGGACTAAGCTTTTAAATTATATGATTTTACGAAATGCATGCATCATGAACATTTTATGAAACGACAAAGACATGTCCTTTTAAAAGAAAACCCTAGGAATTGAAGTGACTTGTGGCAAGTTTACGATGGGAGCTAGCCGGGAAGCCGGACTGGGGATCCCCTATTTTAATGTATTACGAGCTTATGGATCCATGTGGTCACGACATGGTGAAGTGGCAAGCATAGAGGTGTGTGGGATCTCGAGGTAAGGTCGGGTGAACCGCATCGTCACGTATGTTGGTTCTTTCGACTGATCAGTCATACGCCCGCTCACATTTCACAGATACGAATCATACATTTTTATGTTTCGTTACGTCATGTCTTATGATATATGCTATATGATTATGATACGTTACGACCGATGACGAACTATGTTTTACGACCATCCATGCATACATTATTTAATGTTATTTTATTACACGTATGTGCTTGCGTGTGGTTTTATGTAGAAACCAAAAACTGAAACTCGCCTAACACAAGGCCAAGAGTTCAAGATAACTGAGCAAACAATCAATAACAACTAGGGAAGGAATACAACTAAAAGCTACAAACTACTGGAAGTCTAGCACAACAGCTACTCAAACAGATGCGGCCACTCGCGCTGCATCTTTTCTTCCAGCTCCCAAGTAGCTTCTTCCCTACCATGTTTGCTCCACTGCACCATCACCAACGGAATGGTTTTGTTCCTCAATTTTTTCTCTTTTCTGCCAAGGATCTGCAAGGGATATTTCTGATAGCTCAACGACTGATCTAGCTCAACCTCGTCGGTTCTAAGCACATGAGACGGATCTGGCTCATACTTCCTCAACATGGAAACATGGAAGACATCATGTAGAGAAGATAATTCCGGAGGCAACAACAGCCGATACGCCAAAGAGCCAATCCTCTCAACAATTTCATACGGTCCGACGTAACGAGGGGCTAACTTTCCCTTGCGTCCAAAGCGCATGACACTGCGAAACGGAGAAACTATGAGAACAACTTGATCACCAACCTGGAACTCGAGAGGTCGACGTCTCTTATTCGCATAACTGGCTTGGCGATCTTGGGCAGCTTTCATTCACTGTCGAATTAGATCCACATGATCTTTCATTTGCTGCACAAAATCTGGGGCAGATAGCTGCTTCTCCCCCACTTCTTCCCAACATACCGGCAATCTGCACTTCCTGCCATACAAAGCCTCAAAAGGCGCCATGCCGATCGTCACTTGATAGCTGTTATTATAATAAAACTCCACCAAAGACAACGCGTCTTGCCAGCTACCACCAAAATCCAACACAACAGCTCGTAACATATCCTCCAACGTCAGGATAGTTCTCTCAGATTGGCCATCTATTTGGGGATGATACGCTGTACTCATAGCCAATCTGGTACCCAAAGCTGTTTGCAGACTCTTCCAAAACCTGGAAGTAAACCTCGGATCTCGGTCTGAGACGATCGTAACAGGCACACCGTGAAATCTAACCACGAAATCCACGTACAGTTTCACCATTTTCTTCAAAGAGAAAGTCATCCATTAGGGAATGAAATGTGCAGACTTCGACAAACGGTCGATAACCACCCAAATAGCATCGCATCCTCTGCTGGAACGAGGCAAATGCGTCACAAAATCCATCGTTATGTGCTCCCAATTCCATTGGGGCACTTCCAAACTCTGCAACAGACCACCAGGTCTCATCCTTTGCCCTTTACCATCTGGAATTTCAAACAACGAGCAACGAAACCAGCAACGTCGCTCTTAAGGCCAGCCCACCAGAAGTGTGGCTTCAACGCATGGTACATCTTCCGTGCACCAGGATGAACACTATGCCTGCTGCAGTGCGCTTCCTGAAGGATCTCCTCCTTCAAATCAATGAGGTTAGGTACAACCAACCTGCCGCGAAACCTCAAACACCCATCGGACGAGACAGAATAATCCTCAAGTTCGCCAGCCCTGACCTTCAACTTCAACTCATGGATGAAAGAATCAGTCCTTTGAGCTGCTCGAATGCTAGAAACAATTTGTGGCTCCACTTGAAAAGAAGAAACCACCACAAAATCCTTAGCCAGGTAGAATCTCCAACCACTAGTGTTAAGATGCTCCCGATCCTTAGAGATGTACAACAAAGCAAGCATCTCACTAGCCTTCCTGCTCAAAGCATCGGCCACTACGTTCGATTTCCCAGGCTGGTACTTGATCTCACAGTCGAAATCCTTCAACAGCTCCATCCAACGACGTTGTCTCATGTTCAAGTCAGGCTGCGAAAACAGATACTGCAAACTCTTGGGGTCCGAGTACACCACAAATTGCTCGCCATACAGATAGTGACGCCAAATCGTCAGCGCAAAGACCACGGCTGCTAGCTCCAAATCATGGACTGGATAATGAGTCTCATGCGGTTTCAACTGCCGTGAAGCATACGCAATGACTCGACCATTCTGCATTAACACACAGCCCAATCAATTGAGCGAAGCGTCAGAACAAACAACGAAACCACCTGATCCGGACGGCAGAGCCAACACAGGTGTAGTAGTCAGTTTCTCCTTGAGCAATTGAAACGCATTCTCACATTGCTCCGTCCACACAAACCGCTTGTCCTTCTGAGTTAATTGAGTCATCGGCTTTGCTATACTAGAGAAACCTTCAATGAAACGACGATAATAGCCAGCCAGACCCAAGAAACTACGAATCTCGGATACATTCCTGGGACGCTCCCAGTTCAAAACGGCATCAACCTTACTGGGATCCATAGAAATCCCCTCGGCTGAAATAACATGACCCAAGAAAACGACGCGGTCCAGCCAAAACTCACACTTGGAGAATTTAGCATACAACTGCTGGTCTCTCAACGCCTGAAGGACAATCCGCAAATGCTCCTTATGCTCCAAAGGAGTCTTCAAATATACCAAGATGTCATCGATGAACACAATCACAAACTGATCAATATACTCGCGGAAAACTCAGTTCATCAGATCCATAAAGACTGCAGGAGCATTGGTCAACCCAAACGGCATAACTAAGAATTCAAAACGACCGTACCTCGTAAGAAATGCAGTCTTGGCGACATATTGATCTCTTACTCTCAGCTGATGGTATCCCGATTGCAAGTCAATCTTCGAATACACCGCATAACCTTGCTGCTGATCAAACAGATCATCGATCCTGGGTAAGGGATACTTGTTCTTAACAGTGGCTTTGTTCAGCTGGAGAAAATCAATGTACATCCGCATTGAGCCATCCTTCTTCTTTACAAACAATATGGGCGCTCCCCACGGCGACATACTGGGTCGAATAAAACCTTTCTCCAGCAAATTGTCCAATTGCACCTTGAGCTCTCTCAACTCCGCAGGCTCCAAACGATACGGTGCTCAAGAAATCGGAGCTGTGCCAGGCACCAGCTCTATGCTAAAGTCAATTTCCCTCCTCGGAGGAAAAAACCAAAGAATCTCCTCCGAAAACACATCAGGAAAGTGTCGCACCACGGGAACGTCACTTCCCTAAGGACAGCAAACTGAACATCTCCATCACTGAGACTAACGGGATCTTCGATCTGGAATCCTGGCCGTAGAAGTCCCCACTTCTCGCCAGACAAAGGCCTAAAGCGCACAATCCCATGGAAACAGTCCATCGGAGGCCCTATAGTTGGACAACACATCCATCCCAACTATACAATCGAAATCCCACAACATCAAACGGATCAGATTTGCTAACAGCACATGCTCACCAAACCTCAACACTCCATCTAACAAAACCTCATGGGAGAACAGGCTCACACCGCCAGGAGTAGAAACAGAAACAGCATCGCGCAAAGGAATGGTACACAGACCATGCTCAACAACAAAAGAATCAGAAATGAATGAATGCGATGCACCGGTGTCAAACAACACACGTGCAGGAAAATCGAAACAAGGCAAGTACCTACGATCACCCTGCTCGGTGTCTCCTCGGCCTGCTCCCTAGTGATGGCGTTGACCTAAGCATGCTGGGGTCTAGAGTAGAAAGGCTAAGAGGACTGTCCAAACCGCGACGTACCAGGCTGCTGAAACGGCCTGAACTGAGTCTCTCCAACCCTGGGCTGCTGGAACTGAGGAGAACGACCCCTAGACTGACCCCCACGACCCTGAGACGGGGCCGCGGCCTGCTGCAATCCTGCCGACGGACACATCCTAGAGTAATGCCCAAACTGACCACAGATATGGCAAGAGCCCTGAACACCGACACACTGGGTCGAAGAATGATTCCCGCCACAATATCCACAAAAATCAGCCCGAGAGCCACTGCTACTCGAGCTGCCTGAACCATAAGAGGCAGAACCCGACTTCTTCTTGAACTGCTGACCGCGGGGTCGAAACCTCTGACGTCCAGACTGCTGTGCCACCTGCGGCTGATGCTGCTGCTGCTGCTGGGGCTGATGGGCTGACTGCGAAGACTGAGAAGACTGCGCTCCCTGACCAGTAGGACGACTAATCTGCGCTGCCTGCTGCCTACTAGCACGATGACTCCGCAAACCTTCCTCGATATCAATGGCACTATCCACTGCCTCCGCATACGTCTTGGGTTTGCTTGTCAGCACCATATGATAAAGTTCTTCATTCAAGCCCTCAAGAAATCGAGTCCGCTTGGCCCTCTCCCGGCCAGCAACGTGCGGAACATACGCCAACAAGGAAGAAAACGTCAGAGCATACTCCCTCACAGTCATGGAGCCCTGCTCCAAATGATCAAACTCCCCGCTCACGGGCATTCACATATCACATACTCCTGCTGGAAGGTGGTACATAAACTATCCCAAATAATACCAACTCTAGTCTCCAACAAGGTACTAGAAGCGCCTCGCCACCAGCTCTCGACAGCCTTCCTTAGCAAAAGAGTCGCTAAACTCAACCGAAGGTCATCATCGTACTGAACCCGATCAAAAAGACCAACAATATTCCGAAGCCACGAATCCGCATCATCACTGGACTCGTCACCATTAAAGACTGGAGGGTTCATCCACTGAAATCGTGCTATAACAACATCCATCCTCTCCACCGGGGGAGGCTAGTCACCAACTTCCTCCTCCTCATCATGGCTACTACGAGTACGACTAGAAGCACTACGCTGATCCTCGTTATATCCTGCTGATTCCTCAAACTGCCCCTACCTATACCACGACGTCTAGGCGGCATCTACGAAGGCACTCAACAGGATAAGCAACACATAACAAGTACAACATAAATATCACCACAAAATGCAGCACATAATCACATAGGTCAAGCACATGCAACACACGATACTGTGCCTAGACTCAAGTGTGATAAAAAAAAACTCGAGCTTATCCCAGCTTAAGCTCTGATACCAAAAATGTCAGGCCTCGTTCTCACAAAACGAGTAAAATCATACAACACATGCGGAAGCTAGTAAAAACGTGGGTAAAATTTTCACTTTTAGGCCTGAATGGTTTAAAAAAACTATAATTAAAACTACAACAATAATCAAACAGCACAGAAAAACTGGCATCCCCTGGCTCACAGCCAGTTACACTAGCCCAAGCATCACCCGGGACATCTACGAAGGCACTCAACAGGATAAGCAACACATAACAAGTACAACATAAATATCACCACAAAATGCAGCACATAATCACATAGGTCAAGCACATGCAACACACGATACTGTGCCTAGACTCAAGTGTGATAAAAAAAAATCGAGCTTATCCCAGCTTAAGCTCTGATACCAAAAATGTCAGGCCTCGTTCTCACAAAAGAGTAAAATCATACAACACATGCGGAAGCTAGTAAAAAGTGGGTAAAATTTTCACTTTTGGCCTGATGGTTTAAAAAAATATAATTTAAAATACAACAATAATCAAACAGCACAGAAAAATGGCATCCCCTGGCTCACAGCCAGTTACACTAGCCCAAGCATCACCCGGGACATCCCTCCCAAAAGGTGATACCAGTGCATATGATTAATATACATAACTGGGACACTCTAACCACCTCCTGGGGCACCTCCAGCTGGGTTAAACCCATGACCAGCTGTAAAACCTGGGTTCCCTGAAAACAACACAACAAGAAAAACAAACCAAGCCCCAGAGGGACATGGGGTCAAACCCCCAGTACGGAGAGCAACTATAAACAACAGTAAACAGCATGAATAAAATGCAGATGCTATGCATGAGATGAGGAACAACTGCCGAAGGCTACAACCAAGGAAGGAAGCCAAAGAACTCAAATGCATAGCTCAACGAAGTCTGCAACAGAATATATGTGGCCACGGTGAGTGCAAGGTATGTGGGAGCTACCCACTCGGCCCTACTCGCCCACCAATACTAGATGCATCAATCGCTCAACCTGCCGTTGCCCAACCTATGAACTGTGGTAGTTAGCCACTCGGCGCATAGGGGCTAACACATCCCAGCAGGGAGATGAGAGTGCGGAATCATCGCTCGCACTCGCATCCTGGTAATAAACAGAATAACAACAACGAAACAAAGGCTGCCAAAAGCTGAAATGAGATGATAATGCGTGTATGCAACATGCTGGAATGACAAGCATATATCATATGCACAAGCAGCAATATCAACAGCAAGTATACACCACATAACTCACGGACATCTCACAAAACCGCAGCCTCACAAGGTAAACATACACAGCAGCCAACAAATAGCCATCTCACAAATTATCCAAGCCATAAACCTGCTGATTTACAAGCTCCAAATCCATACCTCAATTCTGCTACACGCTCACCACAACAAAGCCCAAGAGATCTGGTTAACACCTGCTAGAACAACACACACGAGATCTCAGGGAAGCTAACAGAACGCTACAGAGGTCACGGTCTGGGAGCAACAGCTCAACCAGCAACTCATCAATGCATTTAACTGGAAGCTTAATTCAAGGCTAAGTCTAAGATCTTATCAACAATTCGAAGTTCTACCTCGACGACACAACACACAGCCGGAGACAGTGACTTCGTGATCCACAACCAGCCAACGACAGCCTCCACAAGTGGTATGGAATGGAAGAGCTTCTCAAGAGGAGTCCAACGCTACCTCGAACGTACCAAACGGTGGCCGGAAACAACGGGAATTCGCCGGAGAAACTCACGGTGAACAGTAACCTAGGGTTCGAAGCGAAGAACAACAATCGGGATATTATTTTGCTAAGTATGGGATCTGGTACTCAAAATCTAAGACCAAGTATTCCTATAAATAAACCTCACAATGACTGGAATCTAATTAAAACGTCCACCGACAAAACCAGCAGTTGTAACAACAACCAACAGCTAATAAATCTCGCAACGACTGGAATCTACGACAAAACCAGAAGTTGCAACAACAACCAACAGCTGCTGAATCCCATAACTAATAAATCCCAACAACTCAAAACGACGTCGCAAGGTGACACGTCACTCGCTACTTGCGACTGGTCCTCAAACCCAAAAGCTGGATAACCCAACGACTAGATGCTTCACAAACCAAAAACTGGTACCAGACGTTGCATCAAAATGCTTCCTTCCAACTTATATAAATGACATCGCGCATCCTACGTCATCCAGATGCTAAATCTCATGCACTAGAAGACGCAAGCTACAGGAGCGCTGACCCGCGTTGACACTTGCTCTCGACTGCTCAACCAGACGCAACAAATTCTTCGCAGCTAGTACCAGACGCAACACCCAAAATGGCATCGCTCCAACTTAACTAAACGTTGTCGTTTTGCAATTCGATACAAACACACAAATGCAACGGCTGGATACAAAACGCGCCACCAGACTTTGCCTAAACGACGGTGTAACGAAATCTCGTGATACCACATAAACGTTGCGACTGGTTTTCACCACCGACCAGATTTCACCTCAAAAACCCAAAATTACAAAAACTTCCAGAATTGCTCAAAATGTGAAATCTGACCCAAAAATACAACCAACACCAATCAATTCAACAATTAACCTCTTATCAAATTCAGGTCTCACACTGTAGCTTCTTCGTATTCACTCTTCTACCCAACCACAGCGTCCAAAATTGGTATAGGAAGGACGATCTTGGAAAAAGGAATACAACGGTACCAACCCTGTTCCAATCTGAGCCGGTTACACCAGAAATCGGAGAAGATAAGGTTTGATGAACAGTAAGGGTTTCACGAGTGGCTAAGGTTTGCTCTCGAGAGATATATGCTAAGTTTCGGGAAATAAATGATGTGTCTACAGTCAAAGTCCACTATTTATATAACTTAAGTCTCCTGCGATCTGGTGAACAGTACCACCAACCAGCTCGGGATCCAAGCTGGTACCAGCTCAGGCATAAACTAGGACGCTGCCTCCTTAGCTGGTACAGTGCCACCCAGCTTGCAATTCAAGAACAGATTACACTTACTGACCAGCTCATACCTGATCTGATATACCCAAAAACAGTTCACAACGTACACAGTAGCAACAGCTCACAGCCATACACCAGATTATGCCTTGGCCAGCTCACGCCTCCCATCCAGCTAGCGTCTAATCTGGAAACCATAAACCGCACCGGTCTAAACCAAAACCACTAATCGGACCGGATCACCACAACACTAATACTACCATCTTGCGCCTAAGCTGGTATCAGCATACAACGTGGCACAACCCTTGGTTTGAATCTTCCAGCTCAGGACATTCAGAACACACCTAAGCTAGATCCAGCTCTCCAGCTTGCACACCTCTAAGCGGTTTTCTCCAAGACCAGCTTGCGACCAACCAGCTTAGCACCCAGCTGTACCATCCAGCTCAGGACCATCTCTCACAGGAAATGTTGGTCCCTGTTTTTCGAAGGAACTTAGCAGCCGCTGTTTAAATTGAGCGATTAAAAATTTTGCGCGCTGCTTGGATCTACAAAAGATCAAGGTTCTTGAACATTTAAAATCACAAGAGCACCGGAGACAGATCTGGTATGATTTAAAACTCATGCGGAAAATACCTGAACTGAATCCTAATATTTTAAAACCAACTCAAACAGATTTATGTACAACATAAATCTGTTCGACTGTGCAAGTGTGCTAACTGTATGCGTGAGTGCTGAAGTAAATGCTGAACTTTAAACGTGCGTATGCTAAATAAAATATGCAAGTGCTGGAAGCTTTAAATAAATGGACCAGCTGGTTTGTTTCTGGAAGTTCGGACCTCAATGTCCTACATCTCCCCTTCTTCCACCTCGGAAGGATCCACTAGAAGATTTGATCTTACAACTCGTGTACAGACCCGATCCCACAACCAGCAGCTGTGAGAACTCCTAGACTCCACAAATGCACACCAGCCGCAACTGTGTGACTAACTACATCCACAAGAGTTTTACGTCATCGTGCTTGGACGGGAACTGTGTTGGAAAGGTTTTGAGATTCATTCATTATACAAATGTGAATGAATCTCTGTGTGTGAGAATTACAGTGTACGCACAACTCTCAGAAGATACATCTCACACACTAGGGAAATGCTCCTAAACGATCTGATGAAATTCAGCAGTCGACACAATAAGCTCTTCTCAAGAATGATTGTCGACTGCTTCATCTTCCTGTGTTCTTCCCTTTCGTTGTTGTCTCCTTTTTGTTTTCTCTTTTCTGTGCAACAACAACCATTATTCATCCCTCTCTTCCTTCAAATCTTCTCGCTTAAATAGCCTCTGTTTGAATATAGCCGTTAGATAGATTCCAATTCTTTTCTGCGCTTGTTACGGATAATTTGTCTTCTATCCATATGCGTGCAAACATCCTCTGTATATTGTACTATTTCCCAGAATAGTACAAATCTTGTTCCCTTGAATTGAGGCAATTTGCACGACTCAATCTAAGCCATTGATTTTTCATCTTGAGCGTTGATTGCGTCCAACAGCTTCTGTTCCTTCATAAACTGTTGACTAGCTACTTCAAAACTTCTCTGCTGCTTCGCTTCTATTCTTCATCAGTCCTCTATAAGATAGATTCCAATTCTTTTCTGCGCTTGTTACGGATAATTTGTCTTCTATCCATATGCGTGCAAACATCCTCTGTATATTGTACTATTTCCCAGAATAGTACAAATCTTGTTCCCTTGAATTGAGGCAATTTGCACGACTCAATCTAAGCCATTGATTTTTCATCTTGAGCGTTGATTGCGTCCAACAGCTTCTGTTCCTTCATAAACTGTTGACAGCTACTTCAAAATTCTCTGCTGCTTCGCTTCTATTCTTCATCAGCCTCTATAATAGACATGATGACGTCACGGTTGCTGCCACCAGCTTCTTCAATAGATATGATGACGTCACGATTGCTGCTCGCAGTTTCTTCCAATAGATAAGCTGACGTCATCTTTGCTGATTACAACTTCTTCTTTGCTTCTTAACAACCTCGCCAATCCAACAGCTGAATCTTTGACTTTGTGCTTCTGCTGAATCATCGTTGCAGGAACCATCTGCTGAATCTAAGCGCGAAGGCAAAACGCTGTCGTTCCAACTTATTCGAACGACATCGTTTTGCTATCGCTAACTCCAAATATCATCTGCTGAATCTTTGTCTTTGCACTTCTACTGAATCCCTTCCACTGTAGCCATCTGCTGGTCTCTTCGAACGTCCAAGACATCGTCGTTTCTCTTTAATCAAACGTTGTCGTTTTGCAATCCTTAGCAAAACACGTTATCTATCAAACGCTTGCGCCTGCTGGTTTCTCTTAGAACTTCACGTGCTGAACTCTAACCATCTGCTGATTATGATGACGTCACCGATGACGTCATCATCGCTAAACCATCTGCTGATTCTTTAGCACGACGTCGCCTTCTTCACTGTTACGTTTGCTGTTGTCAGCTTCTTGTTCAACATTGCTCATCAGCTGTCAACAGATTCTTGAATAGCGACTGTCAACAGATTCTTCAACAGTAATTAGAATCGAGACTGCTAACAGATTCGTTAACAGTAATAAGAATGGCGACTGCTAACAGATTCGTTAACAGTAATAAGAATGGCAACTGTCGACAGCTTCGTGAATAGTAACTGACAACAGCTTCGTCAACAGTAACTTGCGACTGGAATCTTATTCTTCGATCTATTTTTCCAGCAGACTTCTCAATTCCTGTTCCAGCTGGTTCAACTTGGCCTCCGCCTGATTTCGAACACATGACTTAACTTTGGACGTCTCCATTGCTAATCCAGCTGCCGTATACAATGATGAACTAAACCAGATGCTGAACTTAATCTTGTCAAACCATCTGCTGGACAAATTACGTTACTGCTGATCTTCTTCTTCGTTCCTAAAA
>KV009367.1:47569-58732 GCA_001598015.1 Dorcoceras hygrometricum | reverse complement strand
TTCGTTCCTAAAACCTGTACACTTAAGTAGAATTGTTAGAAACACAATAACAGGTTTTGTGTAATTCAAAACTTAATCAGGATCTGTCAAAACAGATCCATTAGGAAAGCTTACACTCTCCAAACCTTAATAGCTTATGCTCATGTAGCAACATTTCTAAGCTGTTTACTATTCTGTTGATATCTCCAGCAGCTCACGACTGGAATACTTGCTCAACACTCCATGACTCATAACAGCTCAGAGTTGTTCCACACACACAGAACAACTTGCATTCCATAAAGCACACCAGCTCGGGACTGGCCCGTCCCATATCAGCTATACCAGATCTGGTCTATACTAAACTCGGTTAATTAGCTTAATCACTCCACCAATCCTTTGGGTCTCACAAGTTCAATAACAACTACCAGCTTGGAAGATTTCCTTAGTTTGAATGAATAAAAAATATCTAAAGAAAACTCCAGAAACAAGAATGGGTAAGCTACTTGTAAGTACTGAAACAAAAGCGCGTAAGCTACTTGAAGAAACTCACAGAAAACTCAAGAAGAAACTGAACGAACATCGTCAACATTTTCTAATTAAATTTTCTGAATCTAAACATCAAAGAAAGCATCTGAACTCTTCTGTGCTCAAAGAACTTTTCAAAGAAACGTTTTTCAAACCATAAGCTCATACAAACATGCAAACAGAAACAATATATGCTTTCTTAAGTACAGCAAGAAACAGAGTTTACTTGCCTCAATAACGACGACGATTACATAGAGTTATGGTAGAATCAACACACAAACACGATCTGTTCCTTTGACTCTGTTAGATTCTTGCTTAATGTCAGGCCAGGTGCGCTAATACATAGATAATTACATGATTAATGCGGGAGCAATAAAATCATGGGCTAAAAATTTTTCGAAATGTTGGGCCTGATTCAAAACATCATCTTAAAATAGTTCATAATCAAAATATGAGTTTAACTCAAAACTCAAAAAATCCATCAACAGGTAACAAATAGCATGTAGTAAAATAACTACAGATCCCCTCAATAAAATAAAGGCACAGGACATCCCCTGGCTCAATATAAATACATAACACTGGGACTCAATTCAGAAAGGGGATCGATCGGCTGAAACTCCACTCTGTCCAGCCTGGTTACCTGAAAAACCTTCCAAGGCCAATACAGACCAAGGCAGCCCAAAAACAGGGAAAATGAACGAGGTCAAACCTCAGTACGAAGAGCACAATAAGCATCAAAATATCAAACATGCGATAATTCAAACGTGCAATGCATGAGGGATACCAAGAATCATCAGTAGACAAAAGCACAACGACTAGCTGCGCAGATCTCATCATCATCATCCTGCGATCTTCAGGAACGACAACTCAGCCGACCATCACAGGGTTTGTGGGGTATTCAGGAGCGACGACTCATCTGGCCACCACAATAGTAACGTTGGACCTTTCAGGCATGACGACTCAGCCGGCCGATCACAACGTGCAAGGGGATTCAGTTCGCAAGGAAATCAGGCTCAAGATGTATGCGTGAATGCACAGCAGACTCATGCTTAATTCAATGCATATAACTCACACGCACACAAATCAGATTAGAGCAAGTAATCAGCATTCAGACCACATTAATTCAACACGAAAGAAATATTCCAATTCTGATATCAAAGCTGCTAAATCTAGCTCAATTCGTACCTCAAACCTCAATCAGATCTCACCAGGGCACGACACCAATGATTGCTCAAGTCTGCTTCCTAACTGACACACGACGAAGTTTATTAGAAGCTGCAGGAAGCCCAAATATGCCAAAACAACTAACCATTCAACTCAACAATAAGCCAAATCTGCTTAGTACCTACGGTCAAGGTTCCGGACTACTCACAACTACTCAACAAGGCTCTAATAGCTCTAACGAAGCTAGAATGGGAAGAATCACTTACCCAGGAGCTCAAATCTGAACGGGGAAAACCATCTACTGGAATTCGTGTAGTTACTCGAACCTGCAAATACTTTGCTCCTCTTCCACAAGTCGATCTACAACTCCAAACTGGCATCAATCGAATGAGCTAAGCAAGACGAACCCAGCGCCACCAATCTCGCTCCAAACAACTACGGAAATCGACAGCAATATAACGGAGAAGGGTTCGGATGAAAAGTACTAATCAAGGGTTTCTTTGGAAAGGAGATAGGAAATGTCGGGTTGAAAAATGACTAAGTGCCGATCGCTACTTAGCATTTAAATCCTTCAGTAAACGCTACAGTGAAAGAACAAGGTCATCCTCCAAAGCAGCTAGATTTTCTTCTGCGTCTGGCTTCGGACGCAGAGTGAGAGGAGGCTGTTTGGGAAGCGTATGAAGCGGAAGATGATTGAGTCGGGTGGGTTTTCTTTGTATGCTAGCCAAGGATTAAACGTTTGAAAGAGAACTTGTCTTACTTTAGAGTGAAAAACTGGTTTGAATGACTTTTTCGCTATATTCGTATTCAAGGCAATGATTATAGGCTGACTGGTGATGGCGATTCAAGGAAGCCTTCCTTTGATTGATTGTGCGTTTACGCTTTGTTTAAGCAGCTTTCTTGTTTCGTTCCGATAGCTCCTCAGAAGGCTGCTAGCTAGTTAACCCAGGGGAATCTGATTCTCTTTATACGTATATTCCATTCCTTTAACCCTTACTCCCTCTGATTATCAGTCTTCGCTCCCTCTCCCTCCAACATGGCTCGAGCTGGACGAGAAATCTCCATTTTCGCAGTACTACTGTAGGCTAGCCAGGACTACCAGACCCCAACTAAAAGCGTCAAGTCGAGACCAAAGGCCACCTCTTTGGAAGCCGAGTTTACCACTATAATTTTCCAGCCCAAAAAGTCAAGAAGACATGGGTCATAACTGTTAGAGTAGATGCCCAACTAGCCAACTTGTGGCATGTGCGTTTATAGACTCTTGTATGAAACAATCTTTATATATGATGTTCGCATTCATTTATATGGCATTCTTTACTTTCATTGTGTTGTCTAATGATTAACAATTGCGTTGAGTAAAGACCTAGAATACACTAAATTGTATGTTAGATGTGATAGTGGGTATGACGGCTATCATGAAACACATCTAATAGTCACTGTGTATTCTGAACATGTTCCTAGTCGATTGGGCCGTCAAAATGAGGATAAGGCCGCCCGAGCTAGAGACTAGTATCTGCGATGCGAAGTACCATGTTTCATTGGTAGGGAACATTGTGATGTTCTGAGCATGCAGATAGATAGTGACCTGGTGATCTATCGAACTACCCTCGTTCAGACTTTCCAAGTGGTTACCATTTGTCGAGTGGATAAGTCCGAGGTCTTGGTTGTACTGATTAGTCCTCACAACTCGAAACGTCATTGAGACTCTACATGATAGGCATCTCACTTTGACTCATTTTCCGACTCACTTGGGGTCATCAGGCGGCGGGATTGGGTGAGACCCCGATGCATGTAGGAGTCGATGTATCGTTGTCGAGGATTCACCGCTCGCAGACATGCGTGGATATCCTATGCTATCTGAGGGGATAATAGTGTATAAATCTCTGGCCAGAGTACTAGAAGTGTTTTAGGTAAATGTGTTTACCTAGTTACACTCGCGATGTCACTATTCGATCTCCAAGATGTATGCATAGCTATCGGATCTATAGAGACTCTCGATTTACCAATGGTCGTTCATCTGATCGGGATATATGGATTGAAAGGACCGTACCGTACGCTAACCACGACCAACTGGTTCTTGCAGGCACTATCAGTGATACCTAGGGGATCATGGCCCAATGTTGCTAGACGCTCTTACCATGATCCGTTGGGCAAGTCCGGGATTGTGATTCCGGAGACACAATGGTTGTGGGCCCACGGCTAGCTGTATCCCTGAACCATTGAGGGTCACACAAGTACTGGATTCAAGATTCCCGCACGGATACTCAGCTCAATGTGTTGAGCATGAGAAGAGGATTTTGGGGAGTGCGACTTCTAAAAGTCAACAGGGGTCAAATCGTGATTTCCCGCTGTTGAGGGGCAAAACGGTCATTTTGCACTGGGATTCTGAAAAATGGTTTTTCAGATCATAGTATTCAGTTTCGGAAGCTGAGTCGATCGGTCCGATCTGATCGGCGATCGGAGTTGTGATGAAGTCACGGTGATAGGGATGAACGGAATGTTCATCCGTTGGACCCGGGCCCGTTGGGCCGGTCCAAGACTATGACTAAGTCTATTTAATTAGGCTTAAGCTTCTCATAACTTAATACTATACTACACAACAAACCCTAAACCTAGCTCTAGTAGCCGCCGCCCCCACCTCTCCTCAAAGCCACCGCCGCCGCCTCTCTCTCGCCGGAATTTGTTCCGGCCAACTTGACGAGGAGAATCCGTCCGCGCCGATCTCGTCAGGCCTTGCTGACGAAGGAGTCTCGTATCCGGTCGTGGACCTGATTGACGTAGTCTACCGCCATCTACCGTGAAGTGCCGTTTTCCTCGAGAAACTGGTCGGAGCCAGGCACGAGTTGCCAGCAAGGTATCTACAAAACACCCTATGAATGTCATAGCCTGCTGGGAATTTGTTCCGGCCAACTTGACGAGGAGAATCCGTCCGCGCCGATCTCGTCAGGCCTTGCTGACGAAGGAGTCTCGTATCCGGTCGTGGACCTGATTGACGTAGTCTACCGCCATCTACCGTGAAGTGCCGTTTTCCTCGAGAAACTGGTCGGAGCCAGGCACGAGTTGCCAGCAAGGTATTCTACAAAACACCCTATGAATGTCATAGCCTGCTGTTTGTTATTAGAATTGTATTGATCGTCTCCCGGCAAATTTTGTTCTTCCGCTGCCTCGCCGGGAGGCGTGATCCGGATCCGCCGTGGTTCCCCAACAGTGGTATCAGAGCCAAGGTTTTGGATCTGATCAATACAATATTGCCATATTCTTTCTAATGGGACTTTTCCTGGTTGACTTCTTCTTACTATGAGAACAATGAGCACCAGCTTCAAGAATAGGCTTCCTCCAGTCATAATGATCCCGTACGCTAAGAACACAGCGGATTAGAGGGGACAAGAGGTTCCACTCAAACAAGTGTGAGACGCAGGGCTTCTGCCTAAGTCCTTCTCTTCTTTGTCACTTTCAAATCAATAATAACGATGTCAGAGATATTCCAAGAGGAGGACTCGGGTTCCGGTAAACTCGTCTTTAGACCTAATGCTAGCTTTCTGTCGAGTCTGTCCAGGGAAATGGTCGGCCATGGACCGGCTGTGCTTCTTCTATACAATAGACCTGCTCCTCTTTTTCCGAGACCGACCGCCGAAGCATTTTCATTACTTCCTACGTAACCATACCACATGAAACGAAAAGTTTATGTTCTTAAAGCGCAAAGTGATTCAAAAACAATTTCATTGCGTGGAGCCTGCCTACATCGGATCGGGGGACCTACCACTGCAATGGAATTCATTACCAACCTCTCGTATCATAAAGGACTTTTTACTTCCCTAACCTATAGATATATACAAGGTAAGCCCTTTCTCTCTTTTTAGAGCCTCGTGGATCAATTGGTTGTACCCTGCGTTCAGTTGCTAGAGCACGATTAACCTCTGGATATGAAATCACTGCTACTATACCTTTGACTAGTTTCTACAAGAACATTGTGTAGTTTTAGTAAGGGGAGAGAAGGCCGAAAGACACCTCGGGGACGCCTAAAGGCCCCCCGGGGAGGGGGGGATATAACTATATAGAACAATCTCTATGCTATTAAATATTGGCTGCTGGTTCCGACTCTCTTTCTAAAATCTCGTATGTAAGCAAGCATCTCTGTTAACAGCTGATATGCGATAGCAGGAAGCAGGATGGGCGCCTGATCAAAGGGAATGAATGGGTCAAGACATGCTATAAGGGCTGCTCGCCACGTGTGATCCAGTCTCGGATCAATGGTCAACCAAAAATAAGTTAGTAATTTCCCTTCTATAATCATCTGTGTGAAATCGTCTCCAGGACATGAAGTAGTACAGAGGTTAGCCCCGTGAAGAGGGTCCCATGCATAAATGCCTGCACAAGCGGTGGAGTGCTAAGGGATAGGTAGAGGGAATCAAGGAGTTATGCCCCTTGCGAGCCCGGCCCCATCTCTAAGACCTTGAAGGGGGAGCAATCGTTTCTCCCTACGATCGATGTGTAGGGTAGATCTGTCTATGGGGACGGAGGATGGTACTATATGGGGATCCAACCCCCAGTGATATCCGGTTTACGGTGGTTTGTCCGAACAATGACTGGTCGGACCAGATCATAGTCCTCAGGTAAAGAAAACCACGTGTCAGGCGATCTGCCCGGTGGTGTGGTACGTCCCAGGACGTAATCACCTATGAGATGGCTCGCCCGAAGCATCGGACCAATGATCACCCTTCCCTGCGTTGATGCAATAAGTAGCACCAGTACTATGGGGTCCTGAAGCACAAGGTGTCAATCAGGGGTATGGTAGTAGTCTATGGTTCCTAGTGAGTCATATTCCACTCTAGCGCTTGTAGAAAGAACGAAAGCTGCTTTCAAGCTCTTGCCGGGCCTTCCTCCCCCTTTGCTGGCGCCAGTACTTAACGTCAACTTGCTAATCGTGTATTGGGTCGAAACTCCTCCCCTTTCTGCTTGAGCGGCCCTTGTCGAACCGAAACTATACTTCTAAATAGACTTTATGGATTGATCGCTAGGTCTCCCATCTCTTAGCAGGAAAGGATCAGCCCCAATGTCGTTTTAGTTCACCGGAGGTGGGATCGCTTAGTGTCTTAGGTGGCATTCTTTGGATGATCGGACTACCTACCCCCTAGCCCAGCCTCCGGCTTAGCGGCAACAGCCTTTGAAAATAGAGAAGATCCAGTTAATAAAGTAATAATGAAAGTTAGCTGACCCCATTCTCTACGACACATCGAATCAACCGAGATAAATAAAGAAATTCTGAGTAAATGGATTGAGATAGACTTCCCACACGAACGAAAAGGCTACTCGCCAGACTCGAACTGGCATATAGAGGAATCGGATCAAGATTTCCGTCTCTTTCATCTAGAGGAGTCGCTTTGGTAACACAGTTCGTGAATTAAGTCGAAAAGAGGATTCTGCACTCGAAGAAAACCTGCTTCAGAGCGACTACTCCGCCTAGCGTATCTTACTGCTCGCCCCGGGTTCTATATGCTCGGTTCCACAATCAATCCCAGATTCATCTATTTATTTTAGGGAGGTCCAATTCCACGCTCTTCTAATTGCTTATAAGGGTTCAAGAACCCCTTTACATCTAGGGCTCATCGAAGCCCTATTCTGTATATGAAGGAAGGAACAAGGCTATCAAATAAATGGTCGACTGTGAAACCGGTTCAAAAATAGTATACTTTAAGCCCTCGATCGGCGATCGTTACACGGACTACTTTTACGATGTCTGTCACATAAAGAAGCTCAGCAAGCCTTGAAAGAAGTACATGCTTTACTAATAGGGGCATAGTAATAGTGGTTTGCTGGCCCGGCGCAGACTGCACAGGAGTATCACCAATCCTACTGTCGAAAGCGGGAAACTTGAAAGACTGACTTCACGCTCCCCTTAGAAGCGTTGGTTAAACCGCTGGACTCTATCTCCGTTGATTACTATTGATAGAAGCTATTTGACCTACGTGAACACTTCAGCTAGAAATACAGTATTGATAATTCAATACATTCTATTGACAAAGACAGGAAAGACATGCTGTCATATTCGAAATAATAAACGTTCGTTCCCATCCTGATGCATTCTACGCTTGATCTCTCGATCATTGCTACCAATAGATGATCTAGTAAGACAAAGACTTTTTCCGGGTAACCCGTCATGGGAAACCACCTTGGTAGCTTTGCCCTCTCACAGAGCCATCGGTATCCCTGATAGAGAGATTCAAACGTCGAATGGTCCGAATGAATGCTACATCAGGAGCCGAGTTTACTTCACTCCCGGTAACCTGCCGTCGTAACAGCACTGTGGGCGGAAGTTACTATGTTATCACGGCTTCCGACACGGCATTCATCCATACAAGCCCATTGGCTTTTCGAATAGAGAAAGGTGGAATTATTTTTATAGGAGGTTCATCCGAAAAAACATATATATATAATGTAAATGTAAATACCTGTTCGATACCATATCTCAATCTTGGAAGGAGGGGGACTCTTTCTTAGGGCTTGAAAGGTTCAGTGTTCAAGGAAACCCTAGCGAATAGAACGAGTGTTAGCGCCTTAAATCTTTAATCTAACGGGTGTTAGGGAAGTATGGAAGACTACTTCTTACTCTTATATTTTTTACCCGCAGCTGAAGTGACGAGGTTTTTGATCAAGATTTCACCCTTAATATTATGGACTTTCGCTTCCTTCTCATTCTTCACTCTCAGGTTCTCTATTTCCTATCCAAAGAAAGAGCTTATTCTAGCAAAAACCACTCTGGGCATGTCCCACCACTAGTGAATTTCATTGCCTGGGCTTAGCCAGCTTTCAACCAGACAACATTATAAAAAGAGTGATTACACCTCCGGATCCTACTCCTGTGCTAAGTCTTTGTCTCAATGACTGCTATATTGCTGTGACTCTATATAATGCTAATTGAGGCCTTAAGCATAAGGATCCTCTCTCTTTAAAAGCCAAAGCGTCGGCTAGTCTAACCTGACTGACTTGCTCTGAAGAGAGTAACTTCACTTCAAGTAAGGGAAGTGTGGAATTAAGACATCTTTCCCCCGAGGGGATGAAGCTAAGATATTTAAGCTTTAATAATAAGTTACAAATATAAGTTAGTGGGATATGACTATTGCTTAGTACTATACTAAACTTAAGACCATATGGTCAGAGATCTTTTTATATCAACCAGTTCCTTCCTAAGGGTCTTCTTATCAGCCTTCGTGCGCCTAAAACGACATCGTATCGCTTCCCGCTCATGGTAACTCACTCAACCCAGCGAGGACCAGATCTGAACACCCAGATCTCACTCAGAACTGAAAAATCCAAAATTTAGATTTCGACATAAAATTCGCCAAGCGTTACTTCCAGTCAAACCCGATAGCTAACAGCACTCAAATCTGATCTATACCAAATCTGAAAACACGAAAATCATCAACGAATTAACAAATTCTCTCAAGCATGAAAATGCGATGACCAACACCTAATTGGCTATCCTATTCAGATCTGAGTATAACGCTAATCACCAAAAATATAGATTTCTAGTCCTCACACTCTCCCCCACTAGAAATCGATTTCGTCCTCGAAATCAACTCAAATCAAAACCAAAGAAGCCATCAAAATCAACATCAAAACTAGCATTAACATTCTGCCCAGCAAGACTCAAAGTCTAAACAGAACCATAAATCAGCAGCAAAATCACTTAAATTACGAAATTAACAAGCTAGAAGTTACCTGGAATGCTACTGTCAACGCTCAAACAGATGAGGCCACTCCTGTCTCATCTTCTTCAACTTCCCAGGTAGCTTCTTCTCTGCCATGCTTGCTTCATTGGACCATCACCAACGGTATAACCTTATTCCTCAGCTGATTCTCTTTTCTATCCAGATTGTGCACTAGATATTCGACATAGCTCAAGGCAGAATCCAGCTCAACTTCATTAGTCCTCAACACATGGGACGGATCTGGCTCATATTTTCTCAACATTGACACATGAAACAAATCATGCATCGCTGCTAACTCCTCATGCAGCCTCAATCGATAAGCCATCTGTCCAATCCTCTCAACAATTTCAAAGGGACCAACGAATCTAGGAGCAAATTTACCTTTAAGTATGAATCCCATCACGCTCTTGAAAGGAGAAAATTTAAGAAACACACGATCACAAACCTCAAATTCCAATGATCTGCATCTCTTATCAGCATAGCTAGCATGTCGATCTTGAGCATCTCTCATCCTACTCCGAATCAACTCAATCTGGTCTTTCATATGCTGCACAAATTCAGGAGTAGACAATTGCTTCTCACCAATTTCTTCCCAACAGATAGGTGATCTACACTTTCGACCATACAAAGCTTCGAATGGAGCAATCCCCATAGTCACTTGGTAGCTATTATTATACGAAAACTCGACCAAAGACAAAGAAAGAATCCTGCCAGCCACCACTAAAATCCAACACAGGGCTCGCAACATGTCTTCTAAAATATGAATGGTCCTCTCAGATTGGCCATCAGTCTGGGGGTGATAAGTTTTACTCATAGCCAATCTCGAACCCATCGCTGCCTGCAAGCTCTTACAGAATTGGAAAGTAAACCTTGGATCTCTATCAGACACTATCGAAACAAGAACTCCATGCTATCTCACCGCATGGTCGATGTACAACTTCGCCATCTTCTGTTAGAGTAGATGCCCAACTAGCCAACTTGTGGCGTGTGGGTTTTATTGACTCTTATGTATGACGATCTTTATTTATGAAATACGCATTTCTTTTATGGTATTCTTTATTTTCATTATGTTATAATGTTAACAATTGCGTTGGATAAAGACCTAGAATGCACCATAGTGTATGTTAGATGTGATAGTTGATATGATGGCGCTCATGAAACATATCTAATAGTCACTGTGTATTCTGAACTCGTTACTAGTCGATTGGGCCGTCAAAATGAGGATAAGGCCGCCCGAGCTTGAGACTAGCATCTGCGATGTGAAGTACCATATTTCATTGGTAGGGAACATTTTGATGTTCTGAGCATGCAGATGGATAGTGACCTGGTGATCTATCGAACTACCCTCGTTCGGACTTTCCAAGTGGTTAACATTTGTTGAGTGGATAAGTCCGAGGTCTTGGTTGTACAGATTAGTCTTCACTACTCGAAACGTCATTGAGACTCTACATGATAGGTGCCTCACTTTGACCCGTTTACCGACTCATTTGGGGTCATCAGGTGGCGGGATTGGGTGAGGTCCCGATGCATGTAGGAGTCGATGCTTCGTTGTCGAGGATTCACCGCTCGCTTTCATGCGTGGATATCCTATGCTATCCGAGGAGATAATAGTGTGATAAATCTCTGGCCGGAGTACTAGATGTGTTTTAGGTAAATGGGTTTACCTAGTAACACTCGTGATGTCACTATTTGATCTCCGAGATGTATGCATAGTTATTGGATCTCTAGCGACTCTCGATGTACCAATGGTCGTTGATCTGATCGGGATATATGTGTTGAAAGGACC
>KV009367.1:32649-47551 GCA_001598015.1 Dorcoceras hygrometricum | reverse complement strand
GATGTTGCTAGGCGCTTTACCATGATCCGATGGGTAAGTCCGAAATTATGATTTCGGAGTCGCAATGGTTGTGAGCCCACGACTAGCTGTATCTCTGAACCATTGAGGGTCACACAAGTACTGGATTCACGATTACCTCACAGAAATTGAGCTCAATGTGTTGAGCATAGGAGGAGGAATTTAGGGAGTGCGACATCCTAAAAGTCAACAGGGGTCAAATTGCGATTTCCCATAGTTGAGGGGCTAAACTGCAATTTTGGACTAGGTGGTCTGAAAAATTGTTTTCGCATCATAATACTCAGTTTTGGAAACTGTGTATATTGGTTCGATTAGCTCGTCGATCGGAGTTATGATGAAGCCACGGTGATGGAAATGAACCGAATGTTCATATGGAACTGGGCCTGACCCAGGCCCATTGGGCCGGTCCTAGCCCATCACTAGTCTACATATGCATGGCCTAGGGTTGATGTATGACACTACTACACAACACAAAACCCTAGCCTGTAAGCGCCGCCCACCCCTCTCCTCCACGCCTCTCTCGGCCGCCGCCGCCTTGCCGCCGCCGCCTGCCTTGATCGGACTTGTTCCGATCACCTTGTCGTGGAGAATCCGTCCGTGTCAAATTCGTCAGCTCTTCTAGTGCAGACTGACGAAGGAGTCCTGTTTCCAGTCGTGGATCGGATTAGAAGATCTACCTCCGCCAACCTTGAAGTGCCAGTTTCCCTGTGAATCTGGTCGGAGCCAGGCGCCTAGACGCCAGAAAGGTAACCTTCATTAAAACATCCTATGTATGTTTTAGTGCATTATTTTTTATGTATTGAACGTTTCCGGGGCAATTTTTGAAACTTCCGCTGCCCACGGGAACGGGATCCGCATCTGCCACTGCGCCAACAGTGGTATCAGAGCCAAGGCTCGGATCTATCAATACATAATTTGTGCCTTATTGCATCAAATCACAAATTTTTAGAAAATAAAAAAAAACGGCGGCACTGTAGCTGCGCGCAGCTACAGTGCCGATGGCCGGTCGTGCCGCAAGCTGTGCAGGCGGCGGCCGTCGCCATGCGGCGTACCCGAGGCGGTGTTGCGACACTGTTTTTGACTTCTAGGGTTTGTTTCGGGCCTGTTCCGGGCGGACCAAGGAGTTTTCGGGCCAATATTTGATATTGGGCCATTTTGGTCAGATCAAAATTGATTTTTGGAATTTTTGAGATTTTGGGCCTAAAATTGTTTTAAGCCCAATTTGATGCAATTAAATTTGACAAAATGTGATTTTATTTATGGCCATTTTGGTCAGATCAAAATTGATTTTTGGAATTTTTGAGATTTTGGGCCTAAAATTGTTTTAAGCCCAATTTGATGCAATTAAATTTGACAAAATGTGATTTTATTTATAAAATGTGATTTTATAATTAAAATATGATTTTGTTGGGAAATTATCAAATTTGATTTGATTATTTAATTTATGTCAATTATTTGAATTGATTGCATGTTTGGGATGATCGAGAGCCGTGCCCAATGTGTTAGGTGTATGCTAGGTTTTGCGATTTTTGGTTGTAATATTGTTGATATCATTTTCAAAGTGGGCCTGGTTTATGGCCCCTTCCCGCCCCTTAAAATTGTATCCCAATGTGTGATGGATATTTAAATGTAAATATTAGATTTAGTGGGAGGAATTTTGAAGATGGTGGAGATGATGATCAAAGATATTGAAGATCGAAAATTTGTAAAACTGGAAGCAATTGTAATAGGATTGAATTACATACTGCATTTCACCTAGGACTGGACCTAGGTCCGTGATTGGCAACCACGGACCGCATAGCTCTCGCTGTCGATCATCCCAAATTTTATATATGCGATATATTTTTTTTGAATCCGCACTTCAAATTGTGATTTAAAATTAATGAGACCGAATTTTCAAAATTAAAATCCCTCATTTTAAATATGATTTAAAATTATATCAAGATTAAAAGTTTATTCGATAAACTAAGGGAATTTAAATCTGTTTAAATTTTCCTACCTTCCATCAACAATGGGTGTACGTCGATGCTACCCGTATACATAGCCCGGCTCATATTATTGAGGGGGTTATGTATGCCGGAAAGATGTACACGTCATTGACACTCGCTGTGAGTTGGTTGGAACTCCCTTTAACGTTGGCTCATATTATTGGGGACGTTAAGGGGACCGTCCTTCACAACTCGATATTGATGGGTCATCTTGACACGTGATAGTAATCGGTGTCATATTATTGGGCCCTTACTGGACGTGAGGTAAATACATGGAGGTTGCACCTGTTGCAATTGGGATCTACCTTTTGAGGGTCATGGTTGGCTGATATTATTCGAGACCATGATCGCTTGATTGGACTCTGTGTACCCACTAAGGAAACTTGCTTTCTCGATTTCATTAGAGGGTGGTGAAATCGTTAAAATAGTAGGAGGGTAATTCATAAAACTAAATGAACTTGTTTTATGTCTTAGCGTTTTTCATATATAGTTAGTAATGCATGTCTGTGGGTTTTATTGACTCTTGTGTATGACGATATTTATTTATGAAATACGCATTTCTTTTATGGCATTCTTTATTTTCATTATGTTATAATGTTAACAATTGCGCTGAGCATGCAGATGGATAGTGACCTGGTGATCTATCGAACTACCCTCATTCGGACTTTCCAAGTGGTTACCATTTGTCGAGTGGATAAGTCCGAGGTCTTGGTTGTACTAATTAGTCCTCACTACTCGAAACTTCATTGAGGCTCTACATGATAGGTGCCTCACTTTGACCCGTTTATCGACTCATTTGGGGTCAGTGGCGGGATTGGGTGAGGTCCCGATGCATGTAGGAGTCGATGCTTCGTTGTCGAGGATTCACCGCTCGCTTTCATGTGTGGATATCCTATGCTATCTGAGTATATAATAGTGTGATAAATCTCTTCCGAGAGTACTATATGTGTTTTAGGTAAATGGGTTTACCTAGTAACACTCGCGATGTCACTATTTGATCTCCGAGATGTATGCATAGTTATTGGATCTCTAGCGACTCTCGATGTACCAATGGTCGTTGATCTGATCGGGATATATGTGTTGAAAGGACCGTACTGTATGCTAACCATGACCGACTGGTTCTTGCAGGCACTATCAGTGATACCTAGGGGATCATGGGGCGATGTTTCTAGGCGCTTTACCATGATCCGATGGGTAAGTCCGAAATTGTGATTTCGGAGTCGCAATGGTTGTGAGCCCACGGCTAGCTGTATCCCTGAACCATTGAGGGTCACACAAGTACTGGATTCACGATTCCCGCACGGAAATTGAGCTCAATGTGTTGAGCATAGGAGGAGGAATTTAGGGAGTGCGACTTCCTAAAAGTCAACAGGGGTCAAATTGCGATTTCCCATAGTTGAGGGGCTAAACCGCAATTTTGGACTAGGTGGTCTGAAAAAATGTTTTCGCATAATAATACTCAGTTTTATAAACTGTGTAGATTGGTCTGATTAGATCATCGATCGGAGTTATGATGAAGCCACGGTGATGGAAATGAACCGAATGTTCATATGGACCTGGGCCTGACCCAGGCCCATTGGGCCGGTCCTAGCCCATCACTAGTCTACATATGCATGGCCTAGAGTTGATGTATGACTCTACTACAAAACACAAAACCCTAGCCTCTAAGCGCCGCCCACCCCTCTCCTCCACGCCTCTTTCGGCCGCCGCGCCGCCGCCGCTTGCCGTGATCGGACTTGTTCCGATCACCTTGTCGTGGAGATTCCGTTCGTGTCAAATTCGTCAGTTCTTCTAGTGCAGACTGACGAAGGAGTCCTGTTTCCAGTCGTGGACCGGATTAGGAGATCTACCGCCGCCAACCTTGAAGTGCCAGTTTCCCTGTGAATCTGGTCGGAGCCAGGCGCCTAGCCGCCAGCAAGGTAACCTTCATTAAAACATCCTATGTATGTTTTAGTGCATTATTTGTTATGTATTGAACGTTTCCGAGGCAATTTTTGAAACTTCCGCTGTGCCCCCGGGAAAGGGATCTGGATCCGCCACTGCGCCAACATCTTCTTCATCGAACACCACACATCATAGGGAATGAAATGGGCTGACTTCAAAAGACTGTCAACAACAACCCAAATCATGTCACATCCCCTATTTGATCGAGGCAAATGAGTCACAAAATCCATGGCGATGTGCTCTCAATTCCATTGAGGCTCTTCTAGACTCTGTAGCAGTCCACCAGGTCTCATTCTCTCGGCCTTGACCTGTTGGAAATTCAGACATCGAGCTACGAACCCGGAAATATCATTCCTCATGCCTTCCCACCAGTAGTGAGACTTCAAGGCATGATACATCTTCTTCTCGCCCGGATGAATACTGTATCGACTACAATGGGCTTTATTCAAGATAGTCTCTTTCAAATCAATCAGGTTCGGAACCACCAATCTACCACGGAATCTCAGACATCCATCAGATGCAACAGCAAAATCTTCTGTCTGACCATTCTGGGCTTTAATCTTCAACTCATGAATGTACGGGTCAGTTCTTTGCACTGCGCTAATGTCTGCAACAATCTGTGGTTCAACCTGAAAAGAAGAAACTACAAAGCACTGATCATTCGGCGGAAAATACCATCCAGAAGTCCCCAAATCCTCATGGACTTTGGATATTCTCATCGACGTCAACATCGCAGGTTGAGCTTTCCTACTCAAGGCATCGGCCACTAAATTCACCCGCCCAGGCTGATACTGAATCTCACAGTCAAAATCTTTCAGCAACTCCATCCAACGACTTTGCCTCATATTCAAATCAGACTGGGTGAAGATATACATCAAACTCTTGTGGTCCGTGTACACCACAAATTGCTCACCATACAAATAATGACGCCAAATCTTCAAGGCAAAGACAATCGCAGCCAACTCCAGATCATGAACGGGGTATCTCGTCTCATGGGGTTTCAACTGTCGAGACGCATAGGCTATCACACGCCCGTTCTGCATCAACACGCATCCCAAACCACTCAGAGAAGCATCAGAGCACACTACATAACCTCCAGAACCCGAAGGTAAGGCCAACACAGGAGCAGTAGTAAACTTCTCCTTAAGCAACTGGAAACTAGACTCACACTCTTCAATCCAAACAAACTTTCTATCTTTCTGGGTCAACTGAGTCATCGGCCTGGCTATCGAAGAAAACTTCTCGATGAAACGCCTATAGTAGCCAGCCAATCCCAAGAAACTACGGATCTCAGAAACATTCCTAGGTCTCTCCTAGTTAAGAACTGCTTCGACCTTACTCGGATCCACAGAAATACCTTGTGCTGAAATGACATGACCCAAAAAGACAACTCTATCCAACCAGAATTCACATTTGCTGAACTTCGCATACAGCTGCGAGTCTCTCTATTTCTGCAACACTAATCTCAAGTGCTCTTTATGCTCTCTGTAACTCCTCGAGTACACAAGAATTTCATCTATGAAGACAATCACAAAATGATCGATATACTCACTGAACACGTGATTCATCAAGTCTACGAAGACAGCAGGAGCATTCGTGAATCCAAAAGGCATCACCAGAAACTCACAATGGCCATATCTCATCCTAAAATCCGTCTTCGCCACATCATTGTCTCTGATCCGCAACTGATGATAACCAGAACGCAGATCTATCTTAGAGTACACTGTCGGTCCCTGCAGCTGATCAAACAAGTCATCAATCCTCGGCAAAGGATACTTGTTCTAGATCGTCGCTTTATTCAACTGTCGAAAATTCACACACATCCTCATAGATCCATCCTTCTTCTTCACAAAAAGAATCGGAGCTCCCCAAGGCGACATACTCGGTCTTATGAAGACTTTCTCCAAAATGTCACGCAATTGCTCCTTAAGTTCCTTTAACTCAGCTGGCACCAATCGGTACGGAGCTCTAGAAATCGAGGCTGTCCCTGGCACCAACTCTATGCTGAAATCAATCTCTCGCTTCGGTGGGAATCTCGGAATCTCATCCGGAAACACATCAGGGAACTCACGAGCAATAGGGACATCACTCAACCCTACTCTCGATTCATGAGAGACATCCAAAGCATAGATCATAAACCCTGAATTCTCTAGCGACAACAAACTAAACATCTCCATGGCAGACACCAAGGGAACCTTAGGTTGTGAATCAGCACCATAGAAATCCCACTTCTCCCCAAAACGAGGCCTAAACCTCACCACACCATGAAAACAATCTACAGTCGCTCTATATGCAGACAGCACAACCATACCCAAGATGCAGTCAAAATCTCGAATCTCCAAGGTAATTAGGTTAGTCACCAACACGCTCTCATCAAATCTAATCACACAATCCACAACCACTCCACGGGACATCAACCACACACCAGCCGGAGTAGATATAGACACAACATCACACAGTGGGGTAACACTCAACCCACACTCATGCACAAACAGATCAGAAATTAAAGAGTGTGATGCTCCTGTATCAATTAAAACTCGTGCAGAAAAATCAAAGATAGCACAAATACCTGCAATAATCCCTTCAGGCGTATTAGCAGCTTTCTCTCTCGTCAAGACGTTCACTTGAGCTTGCTGCGATCCCCAGAAACTGTCGAAGGTCCTCCGAACCTAGACGGTTCACGGGGTTGAAATCCAGATCGTTGGGACTGAGAAAAAGGTTGCGGTATCTGCGAAGAACCACCAGCAGAACCTTGTTGCGACTGACTCGAAGACTGTCCTCCAGCCAGGCACACTCTAACAAAGTGTCCAGGCTGCCCACAATTATGGCAAAGACCCTGAACTCCACGACATTGCGAATTCATATGACGACCTCCACACTGTCCACAAGTTACTCCTCCTCCGAAGCCACTGCCACCAGAACTAACTGAATCGGAAGAACTCGAGTTCGATCGTCCCTCGGGGCTTGAACCTCTGATGATTCGACTGCTGCGGCACCCGATGAGATTGGAAAGAAGTCATCGCCTCTGGCACAGGTTGAAAACTACGTCCAGATGTCGGCTGAGCTAGATTCTGTGCTTCGATCAGACTCTCCTCGATATCAACCGCTCTAGTCATGGCCTCAGCATACGTCACAGGGGAACCAGCTAACACCATGCAAAATAACTCGGGTCTGAACCCCCTTTAAGAACTTTTTCCTCTTTGTCCTCTCCTGGTTCGCAACATGGGGAACATACGACAACAGCGAAGAAAACTGCCTGGCATACTCTTGCCTCAGGTTTTTGAACTCCCGCTCATGGTTGTTGTAGAAAGACTCAGGGGTATACTTGTCGAAAAGCTGCACAGAAGCTCTCCCATGAAATTAAAGCTCCAGTCTCGCGTATGACTCGAGAAGTACCCTTCCACCAGCGTTGAGCATGCTCTCTCAACTGCAAAACGGTTAACTTCAGTCTCCTCTCCGGAGAATACTCAACCGCATCAAATAGTTCTTCCATATGCTCTAACCAACCCTCAGCTATCACACCACTCTTGGAACCATTAAACGTCGGGGGATTCATTCTCTGGAACCTAGCAAACACTAGCTCCATCTCGTCGATCTGTCTAGTCACATCATCTACCTCCGTCTGTCCCGCCCGACGATGCAAAGGTATACTCTTCTGCTCAACATCATCATCACTCCCGGGAGCCCTAGACTCCTCACCAGTCTGCCTAGCGATTCTACTCCTACCTCTCCTCGGCGGCATATAATAAAACTTAGAGGTAAGTAGAAAAACCAATAATCACAAAGGAAAATAAATCACAGATTCAAAAGCTCAAACTCTGTGCCTAGACTCGAGTGTGATGAAAAGGAAATTGAGCTTATCCCAGTTTAAGCTTTGATACAAAATGTCAGGCCCGGTGAGCTAATACATAGATAATTACACGATTAATGCGGAAGCAATAAAATCATGGGCCAAAAATTTTTCGAAATGTTGGGCCTGATTCAAAACATCATCTTAAAATAGTTCATAATCAAAATATGAGTTTAACTCAAAACTCAAACAATCCATCAACAGGTAACAAATATCAAGTAGTAAATCAACTACAGATCCCCTCAATAAAATAAAGGCACATGACATCCCTTGGCTCAATATAAATACATAAAACTGGGACACAAATCAGAAAGGGGATCGATCGGCTGAAGCTCCACTCTGTGCAGCCTGGTTACCTGACTTAAAATAGTTCATAATCAAAATATGAGTTTAACTCAAAACTCAAACAATCCATCAACAGGTAACAAATATCAAGTAGTAAATCAACTACAGATCCCCTCAATAAAATAAAGGCACATGACATCCCTTGGCTCAATATAAATACATAAAACTGGGACACAAATCAGAAAGGGGATCGATCGGCTGAAGCTCCACTCTGTGCAGCCTGGTTACCTGAAGAACCTGCCAAGGTCAATACAGACCAAGGCAGCCCAAAAATAGGAAAAACGAACGAGGTCAAACCTCAGTACGAAGAGCACAATAAGCATCAATAATATAAAACATGTGATAATTCAAACGTGCAATGCATGAGGGCTACAAAGAATCATCAGTAGACAAAAGCACAACGACTCAGCTGTGCAGATCTCATCATCATCATCCTGCGATCTTTAGGTACGACAACTCAGCCGACCATCACAGGGTTTGTGGTATTCAGGCGCAACGACTCAGTCGGCCACCACAATAGTAATGTTGGACCTTTCAGGCACGATGACTCAGTCGGCAGATCACAACGCGCAAGGGGATTCAGTTCGCAAGGAAATCAGGCTCAAGATGTATGCGTGAAAGCACAGTAGACTCATGCTTAATTCAATGCATATAACTCACACGCACACAAAGTAGATTAGAGCAAGGAATCAGCATTCAGACCACAGTAATTCAACACGAAAGAAATAACCCAAATTTGATATCAAAGCTGCTAAATCTAGCTCAATTCGTACCTCAAACCTCAATCAGATCTCACCAGGACACGACACCAACTACCTTCTCAAATATGCTTCCTAACTGACTCACGAAAAGCTTAATAGAAGCTGCAGTAAGCCCAAATCTGCCAAAACAACAAACCATTCAACTCAACACTAAGCCAAATCTGCTTAGTACCTACGGTCAAGGTTCCGGACTACTCACAACTACTCAACAAGGCTCTACTAGCTCTAACGAAGCTAGAATGGGAAGAATCACTTACCCAGGAGCTCAAATATGAACGGGGAAAACCATCCACTGGAATTCGCTAAGTTACTCGAACCTGCAACTACTTCGCTCCTCTTCCACAAGTCGATCTACAACTCCAAACTGGAATCAATCGAATGAGCTAAGCAAGACGAAGAAGAATCACTTACCCAGGAGCTCAAATATGAACGGGGAAAACCATCCACTGGAATTCGCTAAGTTACTCGAACCTGCAACTACTTCGCTCCTCTTCCACAAGTCGATCTACAACTCCAAACTGGAATCAATCGAATGAGCTAAGCAAGACGAACCCAGCGCCACCAATCTCACTCCAAACAATGGCGGAAATAGACAGCAATCTAACAGAGAAGGGTTCGGTTGAACAGTACTAATCGAGGGTTTATTTGGAAAGGAGATAGGAAATGTCGGATTGAAAAATGAGTAAGTGCCGATCGCTACTTAGCATTTAAATCCTTCTGTCAACGCTACAGTGAAAGTCAACACCGACTTAATCAGATCTCATCAACAATTCAGATCTTAGCGCTAAGGCAAAAGTCCCTCAGATCTGGCCTCAGCGATAACTCAAATCTAGCTTCGCTACGCTAAACAAGTGCTACTCATCAAACGGCGTCGCCTAGGAGTTCTGCTCACTAACGCTAAACGTCATCGTGCTATATCCAGATCTGAATAGGACCTCACTGAAGCTCATCCAGATTTGATCAAATCTGAGATCCTCAACCCGCACTGGTTTACTCCGAACTCCCGAACCGGACCGGTCCAAATAATACCGTTGACCAACGCTTGACTTCTTCTCGCTAACCTAACCTGTCCCTCTCTCAATCCAGATCTGAATAGCGCCTAAAACGACATCGTATCGCTTCCCGCTCGTGGTAACTCACTCAACCCAGCGAGGACCAGATCTGAACACCCTGATCTCACTCACATCTGAAAAATCCAAAATTTAGATTTCGACATAAAATTCGCCAAGAGTTACTTCCAGTCAAACCCGATAGCTACCAACACTCAAATCTGATCTATACCAAATCTGAAAACACGAAAATCATCAAAGAATTAACAAATTCTCTCAAGCATGAAAATGCGATGACCAACACCTAATTGGGTAATCCTATTCTGATCTGAGTATCACGCTAATCACCAAAAATACAGATTTCTAGTCCTCACACATAAAAAGTGCTAATCTATTTTAAAACATTCAAAAAATATAAACCGAACTGATTTTCTTAAAATGTGGAACAAACCGAGCTTGCTTGGACTGTCCAGAAATCTCTCATAACCGTGCCTCTAATCTGGTAAACCAGCTTGGACGAAAGCTGATTAATAAAATAATTACGAATGATCCCTCAATCTTTAAACTTTACATTTTGTGTATTTATAAATTTCTGGGCGTTACAACTCTACCCTCCTTATAAAAATTTCATCCTCGAACTTTATTTACTTAAACAGATCTGGGTATATACTTTGCATATCTGCCTCAGCTTCCCAGGTTGCTTCCCTTTTTGAGTGTTTTGCCACATGGATCTTGATCATAGGGATATTTCTATTTCTCAACCTTTGCTTTCTCTCAGAAGAATCTTTACTGATGTTTCTTCATAAGTCAGATCAGGTGCAAGCTGTATTGGCTCGTACCTTACCACATGAGAAGGATTCAAAATAGATTTCCTAAGAGCTTATATATGGAACACATTGTGAACTGCTGATAAATGGGGTGGCAATGCTAAGAGATAAGCTTGTGTCCATATCCTTTCCAGAACTTTGTATGGGCCAATATATATGGGACTTAGCTTACATTTTCTTCCAAATCTCATTACACCCTTCATGGGTGCTACTTTAAAAAACACATGCACCTACTTAAAAATTCAGCTCACGTCGATGGCTATCAGCATAGCTCTTTTGTCTACTCTGTGTCGTCTTCATATGATCACGTATTCTTTTGATGGCTTCTGCAGTTTTTTCTACCATATCTGTCAGGCCCCGTGCTAATTAACAAGGATTAATAGCACAATTAAGCACATAACGAAGCATAAAATAGGGCTAAAAATTTTCGAAATAAAGTTGGGCCTGAACCAATTCATATCTTCAAAATAGTTATAATCAAAATACGATTTAGATCCAAACTCATACAACAACAGGTAATCACAATCAAATCAGCAACGATCCCCCAGAATACATATAACCTCAGGGCATCCCCTGGATCAGTACATAATATAATAACTGGGACTTCAAGGAAATGGGGATCGCCCAGCTGGGTTTCCAGTCTGTCCAGCTTGGTTACCTGAAGATCAAATGGGCAACGCAGACCGAAACAACACAAAAGCCAAAATAGTATAATCAAAATACGATTTAGATCCAAACTCATACAACAACAGGTAATCACAATCAAATCAGCAACGATCCCCCAGAATACATATAACCTCAGGGCATCCCCTGGATCAGTACATAATATAATAACTGGGACTTCAAGGAAATGGGGATCGCCCAGCTGGGTTTCCAGTCTGTCCAGCTTGGTTACCTGAAGATCAAATGGGCAACGCAGACCGAAACAACACAAAAGCAGGAAAATAATACGAGGTCAAGCCTCAGTACGAATGAGCACTAATATAACAGCAAATCATAAACATGCAGTATTCCAAGTCATGAATGCATGTGTCTATCAAAGAACATCGGTCATCAAGGCCTGCTAATCAACTGGAAGTAATCTCAATCGAGCCTCTATACCCGCACAGTGTATCAACCGGGGAAATCATCGATCCGTGATCTTCAGGCCCGTCAGCCATCACAGCTCAGTGGCTTTCAGACACAACTGATCAGTTGGTCACCACTTCGATGATAGCATTGCACCTTTCAGGCATGACACATCTGTCTGCCGGTCACAACGTGGCTCTATCTCAGGTTCTCAATCGATCAAAGGCTCAATATGTATGCATGAATGCCATGAAATTCAAATCTGATTTCAACATGCATATAATACGTAAACTGAACATATCAATTCAATCAAGCTGTTCACGTAAACACAGAATTCACATAGCACATATTTCATGCCTAAAATACTAGCACGCTATGTCTAAGATGTTAACAAAAGCTCAACTCGTACCTTAAATGAGAGGAATCAGATTTCTAATTAGTGATTAATCGGATTTTGAGTTAGATTAGTCACGAGAACTAAGAATTTAGATTTCTGGAATTTCGAATTTTGGTGGAATCTGATTTGGAAAATATTCAGATCTCTAGTTGGAATTGTCCAGATTTTTAGTTTGTGTTTATCGGGTGAAATCTGGTCGAAAATGATGTTGAATTGATCGATTTGTGTTAGAGATCTGGTACCCTGTGTAATAGCACGTTTCTTCCTCGAGAAGTAGGTAAAACGTTACCGTTTGGTGAGATATGGGTGTGGGGGAATAACGTGGAAATGATATGTTATTCTTCGTGATTTCGGATTCGGTGACGTAAGCAGGTCTCATGGGTGACGTAAGCAAATCTCATGCAAGAACGTGATCGCGTTCATTTGGTGAGAGATCTGCTGGCGTTCGATTTGTGTTAGAGATCTGGTACCCTGTGTAATAGCACGTTTCTTCCTCGAGAAGTAGGTAAAACGTTACCGTTTGGTGAGATATGGGTGTGGGGGAATAACGTGGAAATGATATGTTATTCTTCGTGATTTCGGATTCGGTGACGTAAGCAGGTCTCATGGGTGACGTAAGCAAATCTCATGCAAGAACGTGATCGCGTTCATTTGGTGAGAGATCTGCTGGCGTAAGCAGATTTCACGTGCTGGTCAACGAGAATCGTTGACGTCTGGTTTAGCGAGTAGCGAGAGATCTGTTCTCTGTACGCCGTCGTTTTGTGTTTTACGCGAGCTTTGTAGTAGCGCTGGGATCTGTTTCTTTGAACGTAGTCGTTTAGCTTCGCGCGTTGTCAAAGGCGGAGAGATCTGTTTTGCCTGCGACGTCGTTTTGTGCATTGCGCGTGTTTTGGCGCTGAGATCTGTTTAAGTTAAACGTTGTCGTTTTGAGGCTTGCGCGAGATTAGTTTAGCGTGAAGTCTGTTTTTGCCTTAGCGTTGTGCGAGGGATCTGTTTTGCGATATTTTGAGTTGTAGGACTCTGTTTTTGTCGGTGTTTGACTTGCCCTGTAGCTTATTGAGTAGAGGATATATATATATAAGTGTTGAGTTACACTTAGAGCATTTGAGACCCGATATTTCTTATCCTCAAACTCGAAACCCTCGAATAGCTACTGTTCACCGTCACTTTCTATCGCCATTTCCCGTCGATTCCAGCCTCTGTTTTTGAAGTTCTTGGTGGCGCTGGACTCCTTGAGACTTGCTCTTCCCATTGATACTAGTTTGGAAGCTAGGAACAACGAGTTGAGAGATCCCGAAGGCCCTGCGCGTACGTGATTTGCTGGTGCAGTGAGCAGATTTGATCTTCGGTTTCCTTGAGCTTTTGGGTGAGCATTTCTTGTAGATTTGAGTTTTGTTCTTGTAGTTAATGCCTACGTAGAAGTGTAGAACTTGCGTATAGCTTCTGGCCGTAGGATTAACGTGTGTATACAGTAGAATTGAGCTACGAATTTGCATACCTTGCTCAGATTTGTTGCTGGAATCTTCGGCTTTGTGATTTTGAAGCTACGTGAAATTTGTTCGTAGGCTGTGAGATCTGCCGTGCCCTGTCGTGATTGTGAGGTAGAATTTTGAGGATTTAAGGTACGATTTGAGCAGCCCTTAGCAGCTTGAGCGTGAACATGTCTACCTTTCGATGTTGTGAATTGCTGTTATGTGGCTTACGTGAATTTAAATGATGGAATTGATTGAGTTATACTTTGTTTCACGTATTATGAATTGTATGCATCGAGCATTGATAATGATTGGCATTCATGCATACATCTTGAGCCTGAATTGATAGATTTGATTGATGACCCAAGCCACGTTGGAGCTGATCAACAGATGTGTTGTGCACCAGTCCAACGCTATCATCGGAGCGGTGACTACTGGATATGAGTGTCTACCGCCGAGCTGTGATGGGCTGACGGGCCTCGATGATCACGGACCGATGAGTTCCCGGTTGATAGACCGTGGTATTGAGGCAACTTGATATGTTTTGCCGGTTGTTAGACTGGCCTAGCTGACCGATTTCCTTTGACAGCCACATGAATTTCATATCATTGATTGTTAGCATGTTGCATGCGTAGCTGTTTGATAGCTCTTCGTACTGAGGCTTGACCTCGTACTTGTTTTCTGCTTTTGTCTTGTGTGGGTCTGCGTTGCCCATTTGCAGGTACTTCAGGTAACCAAGCTGGACAGACTGGAGGTTCAGCTGGTCGATCCCCGCGTCCCTGAGTCCCAGTCTATATATGATATGTATTGAACCGGGGGATGCCCCGTGTTATCATGTATCGGGGATCTATATTAGATTGATATTATGTTGTTACCTGTTGCATATGAGTTTGAGTCAACTCATATTTTGAGTATTGAATATTTTGAATGTATGATTTGAAGTTCAGGCCCATTGTATTTCGAATTTTTTTTAAGCCCTGATTTTAAGCTTCCGTGTTTATGCGCTTATTATGTGTTAATTGTTAGTAATTAGCACGGGGCCTGACATTTTTGGTATCAGAGATTAAACTGGGATAAGCTCGATTTCTTTTGATCACATTCGAGTCTAGGCACAGAGTTTTTGATTTGATTTTGATTGGCTCTGTGACTTATGTGTATCTATTATCTGTCTTGTTATTTTATC
>KV009367.1:16229-27800 GCA_001598015.1 Dorcoceras hygrometricum | reverse complement strand
GGAATAACGTGGAAATGATATGTTATTCTTCGTGATTTCGGATTCGGTGATGTAAGAAGGTCTCATGGGTGCCGTAAGCAAATCTCATGCAAGAACGTGATCGCGTTCATTTGGTGAGAGATCTGCTAGCGTAAGCAGATTTCACGTGCTGGTCAACGAGAATCGTTGACGTCTGGTTTAGCGAGTAGCGAGAGATCTGTTCTCTGTACGCCGTCGTTTTGTGTTTTACGCGAGCTTTGTAGTAGCGCTGGGATCTGTTTCTTTGAACGTCGTCGTTTAGCTTCGCGCGTTGTCAAACGCGGAGAGATCTGTTTTGCCTGCGACGTCGTTTTGTGTATTGCGCGTTTTTTGGCGCTGAGATCTGTTTAAGTTAAACGTTGTCGTTTTGAGGCTTGCGCGAGATTAGTTTAGCGTGAAGTCTGTTTTTGCCTTAGCGTTGTGCGAGGGATCTGTTTTGCGATATTTTGAGTTGTAGGACTCTGTTTTTGTCGGTGTTTGACTTGCCCTGTAGCTTATTGAGTAGAAGATATATATATAAGTGTTGAGTTACACTTAGAGCATTTGAGACCCGATATTTCTTATCCTCAAACTCGAAACCCTCGAATAGCTACTGTTCACCATCACTTTCTATCGCCATTTCCCGTCGATTCCAGCCTCTGTTTTTGAAGTTCTTGGTGGCGCTGGACTCCTTGAGACTTTCTCTTCCCATTGATACTAGTTTGGAAGCTAGGAACAACGAGTTGAGAGATCCCGAAGGCCCTGCGCGTACGTGATTTGCTGGTGCAGTGAGCAGATTTGATCTTCGGTTTCCTTGAGCTTTTGGGTGAGCATTTCTCGTAGATTTGAGTTTTGTTCTTGTAGTTAATGCCTACGTAGAAGTGTAGAACTTGCGTATAGCTTCTGGCCGTAGGATTAACGTGTGTATACAGTAGAATTGAGCTTCGAATTTGCATACCTTGCTCAGATTTGTTGCTGGAATCTTCGGCTTTGTGATTTTGAAGCTAGGTGAAATCTGTTCGCAGGCTGTGAGATCTGCCGTGCCCTGTCGTGATTGTGAGGTAGAATTTTGAGGATTTAAGGTACGATTTGAGCAGCCCTTAGCAGCTTGAGCGTGAACATGTCTACCTTTCGATGTTGTGAATTGCTGTTATGTGGCTTACGTGAATTTAAATGATGGAATTGATTGAGTTATACTTTGTTTCACGTATTATGAATTGTATGCATCGAGCATTGATAATGATTGACATTCATGCATACATCTTGAGCATGAATTGACAGATTTGATTGATGACCCAAGCCACGTTGGAGCTGATCAACAGATGTGTTGTGCACCAGTCCAACGCTATCATCGGAGCGGTGACTACTGGATATGAGTGTCTACCGCCGAGCTGTGATGGGCTGACGGGCCCCGATGATTTCTCGGTTGATATACCATGGTATTGAGGCAACTTGATATGTTTTGCCGGTTGTTAGACTGGCCTAGCTGACCGATTTCCTTTGACAGCCACATGCATTTCATAGCATTGATTGTTAGCATGTTGCATGCGTAGCTGTTTGATAGATCTTCGTACTGAGGCTTGACCTCGTACTTGTTTTCTGCTTTTGTCTTGTGTGGGTCTGCGTTGCCCATTTGCAGGTACTTCAGGTAACCAAGCTGGACAGAGTGGAGGTTCAGATGGTCGATCCCTGCGTCCCTGAGTCCCAGTCTATATATGATATGTATTGAACCGGGGGATGCCCCGTGTTATCATGTATCGGGGATCTGTATTAGATTGATATTATGTTGTTACCTGTTGAATATGAGTTTGAGTCAACTCATATTTTGAGTATTGAATATTTTGAATGTATGATTTGAAGTTCAGGCCCATTGTATTTCGAAAATTTTTTTTAATCCCTGATTTTAAGCTTCCGTGTTTATGCGCTTATTATGTGTTAATTGTTAGTAATTAGCACGGGGCCTGACATTAAATTCTCATTACGCCAGGCACAGAAATTACAGCCTGCTCAAAATTGCTACCTCGTTGGTCACGTTCAACACAGCAGGGACTTCCCTGGAGCTCAAATCTGTTAAGAAATCTCAATTTCTTAGTTCACAGCTAAATTTCTAAAGCATAGTACCTTCGGTCAGAACTCAAATCTGGTTCTACCTATCGAAGCAGCTTCTAACAGCTAGAACTAAGCTTAAAACAGCCGAAATCACTTAACCAAAAGCTCAAGAATTCTCGGGTCTAGCTTCGCAAAAACGTTCGATCAACACTGCTACTTTGCGTTCCTCTCCAGCGTCGACTCAGGCCACCTAACTGGTATCAATCAAAAGAGCTACTCAAGACGAGCTCAACGCCACCAGTCTCGCTCCAAACAACGGTGGAAATCGACTGCAATTTACCGGAGAAGTGTTCGAATGAACAGTAACTATCGAGGGTTTACTGGAGAAAACGATGAGAAATATCGGGTTCAAAATACGCTAAGTGTTGAGCAGCACTTGGTATATAAATCCTCGAATCACTGTTGTTCTAAGCAATTCAGATCTCTGCTTATACTAAGGCAAAAGTCCTCTCAAAGCTGACTCCAGCTTTCTCTCAATGCTGATACAATACAAACATCTAAACACTCTACTAACTCATACAGCAAACGACGTCGCACCAACTAATCAAAACGACGTAGCATAGCTTCTACTGTAGAAACAGATCTCTCGCTAGCAACATCTGAACAACTTTAATAACCAACGGTCAACTCAGCTGTTGACTAACACGCGACAAATTCTCAAGCCCGTGCGCTAACACTAACAGCTGCCTCTCGCTACACTCTCACTGCTGAGTTGACTAGCGTTGAGATCTGTTCGCGCTACTGCTGAATACCAACATCTGAATGCTCATGCAACTCACTGCTGCCTTCTTCTCTAATCCAAAACGACGACGTATCAACACCTGCTACTGAAAACACGTTAGGCAACATCTGAACGCCCGCAAATTCTCGCACAAAGGCGCTGTTGGCCTAGCTTCTTCCCAGCGATGAACCTCAAATCTGAATTACTACTGGAATCATTTCCCGATAGGAAAATGCAACTATTGAACTCCAAATTCAACGCTGATTTCACCCGTTAACCAGCAATCACAATTTCCGTGACAAATCTTAATCCAAAAACTGATTAACCATTAAATCTTACTTAACATATTTCTAGTCCTCACACTCTCCCCCACTAGAAATCGATTTCGTCCTCGAAATCAGTTAAGTCATCAAATCAAAATCACAACAGCAAGATAGCTTATTCATGACACACTATACTAGACACCATTCCTAATATACTCATGCCATACTGCCTAGTAAATCTCCATACTAAACAGAATCTCAATTCAGCAGCAAAATCACTCAAATCACAAAATCAATCAAACTAGAATTTACCTGAAACGCTGCTGCCATAGCTCAAACAGATGAGGCCACTCCTGTCTCATCTTTTCCTCAACTTCCCAGGTAGATCCTTCACGTCCATGCTTGCTCCATTGGACCATCACCAACGGTATAACCTTATTCCTCAGTTGCTTCTCCTCCCTGTCCAGAATCTGCACTGGATATTCAACATAGTTCAGGGTCTGGTAAAGCTCTACTTCATCAGTCCTCAGCACATGGGATGGATTTGACTCATATTTTCTCAACATTGATACATAAAAAACATCATGCATCACTGCTAACTCATCAGGCAGCTTGAATCTGTAAGCCAACTGTCCAATCCGCTCAACAATCTCGTAGGGACCAACGAATCGAGGAGCTAACTTACCCTTCTATCTGAATCTCATAACACTCTTGAAAGGGGAAATCTTGAGAAATACACGATCGCCAACCTCAAATTCTAATGGTCTGCGTCGCTTATTAGCATAGCTAGCATATCTATCTTGTGCAGCTATCATTCTACTCCGAATCAATTCAACCTGATCTTTCATATGCTGCACAAACTCAGGAGTAGAAAGCTGTCTCTCACCAACTTCTTCCCAACAGATCGGTGATCTACACTTGCGACCATATAAAGCTTCAAACGGAGCCATTACAATGGTCACTTGGTAGCTGTTGTTGTAAGAAAACTCAACTAAGGACAAAGCATCATGCCAGCCACCACTGAAATCCATCACAATTGCACGCAACATATCTTCTAAAGTCTGAATGGTCCTCTCAGATTGGCCATCTATCTGGGGGTGATAATCAGTGCTCATCTCCAATCTCGAACCCATCGCTGCTTGCAAACTCTTCCAAAATCTGAATCTCGGATCTCTATCTGACACTATCGAAATAGGCACTCCATGCAATCTAACCACATGGTCGACATATAACTTTGCCATTTTCTTCATCGAGCATCTCACATCATAGGGAATGAAATGGACTGACTTAGAGAGTCTATCAATCACAACCCAAATCGCATGGCATCCCCTACTCGATCGAGGCAAATGAGTCACAAAATCCATGGCGATGTGCTCCCAATTCATTGAGGCACTTCTAAACTCTGCAACAATCCACCATGTCTCATTCTCTCGGCCTTGACCTGCTGTCAATTCAAACATCGAGCAACAAAACCAGAAATGTCGCTCTTCATGACTTCCCACCAGTAGTGAGACTTCAAAGCATGGTACATCTTCTTATCCCCCGGATGCACACTATAACGACTGCAATGCGCTTCATCAGTATAGTCTCTTTCAAATCAATCAAGTTCGAGATCACCAATATACCACGAAATCTCAACACATCCATCAGAAGCAACAGAGAAATCTTCAGACAGACCATTCTGGGCCTTAATCCTCAACTCATGGATATACGGATCAGTCATCTGTGCCTCTCTGATGTCACTCATAATCTGTGTGTTAGGATAAAATTATAAGTTTTGGTGATAACAAAAATAAGACAAGTTGCTATTGGACAATCGGTTGTCGCAGGAGTATATTTATCTACAGTAGCGATTTCAGCAGTTGACGTTTTCAAGTAGTAATTCAGCAGATGGTATGCTTTCAGTGGTTGATTCGTATTCAGAGAGATTCAGCAGATACTTCATTAAAGAGCTATCAGCAGATGTTGTTGTCTCGATCAGCAGATACCGTTTTAAGTCTTCAGCGTGTTTTTGCTAAGAAGTGTATACGACAGCGTTTTGATAAGTTGGAACGACGTCGTGGAGTGCACAGTTTCGTATCAGCAGATGAAGTAATCAGCAGAAGCTTTCTTGAAGAGATCAGCAGTTGGTTAAGTCTATTTGTTGGAGTTTGCGATACGACATCGTTTGGTTAAGTTGGAACGACAGCGTTTTGATTGTTTCAGCAGATAGCTTCTTGGTGTTAACCAGCAGATGTATTTCAAAGATAGCAAAACGGCGTCACTTAAATAAGTTGTAACGACATCGTTTTATTGCTAAAGGAATCAGCAGATGGAAAAACGCGTATGCATATCAGCAGATGAATTCTTCCAAGCGTTTTTCCAGTCGAAGTTCTTGAAAACGACGATGGATGTAAGTGCTGGTTACCAAAGTTATTTCAGGCGCAAGCTCAAGTAATTCAAATACGATCGTTTGCTCATAAGGAAAAGATTTGTACGATCGTACAGTTGCCTGGAATGAAGGAGACAAGTTAGATACTATTTTGGGTGAATAGTACAGTGTACAGAGGCCGTTTCTCTATGCTTGCACAAAAATGGAAAGAAGACAAATTGGCTCTGTGGATGAGCTTTTGACCTTGCAGTGGAGCAGGATTTACGGTGTACTATTTTGGCAGTAATTCAAACGGGATTTATTTCCTTTGGAGAGTTAATGTTACCGTTGCAGTCGAAGCCTATAAATATCAGCAGCGGCGTTGAAGAAGAACACACTTCGCTTATTATCTTTTCTGTAACGCTGCCAAAATATATACAGAGCTTTCACTTCGTTGATATTCAAAAAGCTCAAGACTCGAAGAACATATCATTTGATCTTCATTAGAAAAACATTCGAGTCAATCTTCTGGTTGTTCATTGTTGATACCAGAAGATATTTACAGTCTCTAGCTTCGTGTTTTCATTGATATATTTGATAGAGTCTGTAAACGAACTGTCTTTTAAAAAGTTCGTAAAACGTTCAAAGCATTGTAAACAACCAGCAGCGAAGTCTGCGTGAAGTATTGTAAAGCACTAGGAGTTCTCGTAGCTGCGGGTTACGGGAGCGGGTGTTTGTAGAAAGGCTACTCTCATCAAAGTCTTTTAGTGCTACCTTCCGAGGAGGAAGAAGGGGAGACGTAGGATATTGATATCCGAACTTCCAGAAACAAACTCTCGACTCAATCTCTTACTTACGCATTTATTTTGTGTTGCGCATTGTTCATTGTTCACAAACCAATCAGCCTATTTCCGCACATATTTTGTTGGCTGAGAAGTTTGCATAAAAATCCAAAAGTTTTTAAAAGTGTTTTGAAATAGAAAAATCGAAGGAGTTCATTCAACCCCCCCCTTCTGAACTCCTATTTGCTTAGTGATCCTATTTCCGGGGACCATCAAGTGGTATCAGAGCGGGAAATCTCAGTTATTGAACAATTATCTTTGCGTTTTTCATCATATTAATATGTCTACCTCACAACATAAGATTCCTTTGTTCTCCAGAGACGAATACGACGATTGGAAGATTCGCATGCAGGCACATCTTGCTGCGATGGATGATGAGATGTGGAATGTTATCACTGACGGGCCTTTAAAGATTATGAAGCCAAATCTTGCATTCTCTGTATCAAATGGCGAGGCGCAGTTCCTTGAAAAAGCTAGACATGAGTACACAAATGATGACAAGAAGAAAGCTAATCTGGACAACGTGGCCAGGGACATTCTTTATAAAACGCTGGACAAAGACAAAAATATGTTCAGCAAAATCAAGACCTGTGCTACGGCGAAAGAGATCTGGGAAAAGCTTGTCCAAATATGCGAAGGCAGCGATGAAACGAAAGAGAACAAGCTGACAGTGGCTCAGCAAAAATATGAAGCAATAAAGATGAAAGATGGCGAAACAATGGCTGATTTTGACGAGCGCTTTAGTGCCATTATCATCGAGTTGAACAGCTTGGGCAAGGAGTACAGCAACCGGGAGTTGGTGCTAAAAGTGATGAGAGCCCTGCCCAGAGAGTGGGACGTAAAGACGATGGCCATGAGGGAGTCCAAGGATCTGAACAAGATGGAGCTCCATGATTTATTTGCAAATCTAAAGGCCTATGAGTTTGAGCTCGAAACCAGATCAGAAGCGCCTTCAACATCCCAGCCTACTAAAGCTCTCGCTGCTGCTACTGCTGAACCATGCTCTCCCAGCACGAGCAAATCAGCAGATCAACTCTCTGATGACGTCATTTCCCTCTTCGTTAAGAAGTTTGGGAAATACCTGAGAAGATCTTTCAACTCTTCTACTTCTTTCAATAATTATAACAAATCTGATAAAGTATCTTCTGATTTGAAATGCTATAATTGTGATCGTCCAGGTCATTTTGCTGCTGATTGCAACAGACCTAAGAAAGACGACAGATACAAGCGAGAAGATAGAAGAGCTGATGATCGCTACAGGAAAGAAGAGCGATACAAACGCGATCATCAACCTCCCAGCCTACTAAAGCTCTCGCTGCTGCTACTGCTGAACCATGCTCTCCCAGCACGAGCAAATCAGCAGATCAACTCTCTGATGACGTCATGTCCCTCTTCGTTAAGAAGTTTGGGAAATACCTGAGAAGATCTTTCAACCCTTCTACTTCTTTCAATAATTATAACAAATCTGATAAAGTATCTTGAAATGCTATAATTGTGATCGTCCAGGTCATTTTGCTGCTGATTGCAACAGACCTAAGAAAGACGATAGATACAAACGAGAAGATAGAAGAGCTGATGATCGCTACAGGAAAGAAGAGCGATACAAACGCGATGAATAAGATAATGAAAGAAATGTTGAGAAGTCCAAGGACAAGTCCAAGGACAAGTTCAAAGAAAGATCAAGCGACAGAAAGATGAAGAACAGCAACAACAAAAGATTCAGTCGCAAGCATGATCACAAAGTATTGGTTGCTGAAGAAAGCACCAAAAGCTGGGCTGATAGCGACTCAGATACATCCAGCAGCAGCTCATCTTCAAGCGAGAGTGAACAAGAGGAGGTTCACTGCTTCATGGCTGACCAAACAGATGAAGATGAGGTATTTGATTTCTCTAATGTTGAATTTACATGAGATGACCTTGTCATAGCACTTAATGACATGGTAAAAGAGTACCGGAAGCTTTCTCATTCATTCGAGGAAGCTAAGGCTGAAAACATGAGTTTAAAGAGTAGTTCAGCTGAATCAAGTTCTGATGAACTAGAGGATGCTGACATTCTAAAAACTTAGTTGAGTAAGCTACAAGCTGAGAATGAGTTGTTGAGAAATGAGATCAGCGAGCTCAAGGCTGAAGTTGCTAAATCGACTGTAGAAATGAGCTCCTGGAACAAGGCTAATCTTACTCTCCAAAAGCTATGTGAAAACCAAAAGCAAGCCAGTGATAAGACTGGTATTGGATTCAACGATAGTGAGTTCTGTGAAGGAGAGTCGAGTACTCAATCACGATCAGCCTATGACAAGTTCAACAAAATGAGCTTTGTCAAAGCTGACATGATATATAATTGTCTTGAGTCGGTGAAGTATGATAATCAGAACTCCCCAAAGCTGAACGAAAATGGAAAAGCTGGTATAGGCTTTTCAAAACCTGAGAGTTTCAAGCCTACTGGCTAAAGAACATATTGGAGAAAGACAAAGCGAAAGCTAGTCAAAAACCATTTGTTCCTAACCAGTCGTGGCATAACTGAAGAAGGTTAAATCAGGTTGGAAAAAGTTTCAGCAGAGGAGAGATCAATATGATCAAAATATGAAACCAAAACTCAAAAGACCAGCACGTAATTTTGCACATACTTTCGTGGATCCTAGAACTGGAAAAACCGTGAGGATTATTCAAATCTGGGTCCAGAAAGGGGTAATCCAATCAGGACCCAAGTAAAATTGGGTACCAAAAGTGAGTTTCTTGCGTGCAGGTCAGCAGGTACGAATCAGCAGACACATAAAAAATATTTATAGGCTCTTTGCTTTACTTAACTGCTAGCAGACCAGACATCATGTTTGCTGTCTGTATGTGTGCTAGATTCCAAGCAGAGCCAAAGCAATCACATTATATTGCTGTTAAGCGCATTCTCAAATATTTAAAGGGAACTCCTAACGTGGGTCTTTGGTATCCCAAAGACTCAGGCTTTAATCTAATTGGGTATAGTGATGCAGATTACGCAGGTTGCAGGATTGATCGCAAAAGCACACGTGGTACATGTCAATTCTTAGGGGATCGATTGATCTCTTGGTTCAGTAAGAAGCAAACGTCAATTGCCACATCAACTGCTGAAGCTGAATATCTTGCTGCTGGCAGTTGTTGCGCACAAATCCTGTGGATTCAACATCAATTAAAGGATTATGGCATTGATGCTTCTGAAGCTCCTATTCTCCGTGACAACACAAGTGCTATTGCTATCACTCAAAATCCTGTGTTGCATTCACGAACCAAGCACATCGATATAAGGCATCACTTTATAAGAGACCACGTGCTAAAGAAGGACGTTCGGCTGGAGTATGTCTCAACTGAGCAGCAAGTAGCTGATATTTTCACAAAGCCTCTGCCGGACGCTAAGTTTTCTTATTTTAGAAACTCTTTGGGTCTTCTTGAATTGCCTTAGTTGGTTGTGTACTAACGCTTTTACACAGGTTGATAAGCCAATGCTTAAATCAGCAGCAGGTTTGTTGTTCAGGGGGAACGACTAGCCTACCTGCTGAAATAAGCATTTCATGCGTTTGGAAGCATATTAGTCGTAGGGAGAACCAGGTGCTGATTTAATAAGTGTGACGTCAGCAGAACATGTTGCTGCTGGAAATAATCAGCAGTTGCGTGTATACTGCTGGTGCTTATAAGTTATCAGCACTTGCCACCCTCAGCGCAATATCGAAATCAGCAGTAGTGTTTTTACACTTACTGTATCAGCAGATGTGACTATTTACCTTTGGCGCGAAGTTTTCTTTTTTTTATGCATTATTTGATTAAAATTTTGGAAAATGATTTTCACCGTACGATCAAAGCTTTTTGAAAATTTTCAAATCTTTTTTTCAAATTGTACGCGCTAACGGATGGTTGACACGTGTCCTTCCATGCAAACAGTCACATCAACATTTTCTCTCTCTAAAAACTTTTCGTATTCCTTATATACTACGCACTTACTGTTTATCTCTTTTACGCTACATATTTGCTATCTCTTGCATATCTCTATTGTGCTCTCTCTTTTGCAAAGTTTTTACAGGCATTTTCTTCGATTATCTACTATTCGAAATGGCTTCCTCTTTCTACTCAAATGCTCAGCATGTGGATTTTGAATCCGTTCTTGGCATGGATGACCGCGGTATGGTGTCGATGTTTGAGGCTCTTGTGGCTTCCGGCCTTAAAGGTTTTCTGGGATGCCCTACAGTAGTTTATGAAGATGCTTTGGTTGATTTCTTTGAGAATGCATCTGTTCGCAGTGGGGTGATTTTCAGTACCGTTGATGGTCAGTTAGTGGAGATCTCGGAGGAACGGTTTGCAGAATCTTTTGAGCTTCCTGTGGATGGTTTTGGGGATTTATCGGAAATTCCTAAGGATGCTATTTTCGATGCTCGGAGAATCGTTTCTCTGTCTGGGGAGCCGATCAATCTGTCAAGGAGGAAGAACCAAATGAAGATGCCCTTTCGCCTTCTCTGTGATATTATGGCTAAAGCAATTTCTGTGAAGGCTGGGTCCTTCAACGCCATTACTGTTGAGAAGTTCTCCTTGATCACGGCGGTTGTTTGCGGTGTTAAGATGAACTGGGCTAAGTATCTGTTCAGTATCTTGAAGAAAATGATGACTGCGGGGTCGAAGCAAGCCAAAGGGTTTGCCATTCAGATTAGTCTGTTGTTGGCGAATTTTCCTTCTATGGAGTTGGGTGAGTCCTCTGAGTTTCCAGCCTCCAAGGTTCTCTCTAAGAAGACTGTGCTTCGTTTTGTTTCCATCAATGATAGAGATGGTGCTGAGGAGGTTGCTGGGGCAACAAAGAAAAAGGCTGTCTCAAAGAAGAGACCTGCTGCCGATGTTGGAGCAGCAGTACCCAAAAAGAAGAGGACTTTCAAGAAGAAATCTATTTCTTCTATTTCTTCCTTGGAGATGGTGGCCGTGGCAGAAGAGGCTGTTCCCATTCAGCAGGTGGCGGAGCCTTTAGATACTGAGGAGCCTCGATGCTCATCTACTGATGCTGTAGATTTGATAATTCAGCAGGTGCTCGATGAAACGCGAGCAACTGATGCACCTGCTGATATAGCTCAACCAGCAGTTACTGAGGAAAAGCACTGGTTTGATTTGCCTTATGAAGATCTTGTTGCCCAGTGGGAGGCTGAAAGACCAGTGGTCACAGCAAGTGACACTGATGAAGATATAGCAACTGTTGATGTTGCTCCTGCTGATGAAGTTCAGCAGGTCCAGGATTTTGAGGCCCCGATCTCTGCTGAAGATGTGCTTAGCGCTGATGAGCAAATG
>KV009366.1:102808-122562 GCA_001598015.1 Dorcoceras hygrometricum | reverse complement strand
GTACTTTATGTTGATGACATTATACTCATTGGGAATGATGTAGGAATGTTGCAGTCAACTAAAGTATGGTTGTCTAGTAGATTTTCGATGAAGGACATGGGGAAGCACTCCTATATTCTTGGAATACAGATCTCTCGGGATAGATCGAAACGGATGCTCGGACTCACCCAAGCTACCTACATCGATACCATACTTAAGAGATTCTCTATGGAAGAGTCCAAGAGATGACACTTACCTATGAGCCACGGGGTCACTCTATCTAAGTCTATGTGTCCAAAGACTGATGAGGAGATAGAGAGTATGGCACGTGTGCCATATGCCTCGGCGATAGGTAGTATTATGTATGGCATGATCTCAACTAGACCGGATGTCGCATATGATCTGAGTTTCATGAGTCGCTACCAGGCCAACCCCGGCCAATTACATTGGAAGGCGGTGAAAGATATTCTTAAGTACTTACGAAGGACTAAGAATATGTTCATGATATATGGGGGCGGTGAACTGAAATTGGAAGGCTACACTGATTCTAGCTTCCAATGTGACGTGAATGATTCGAAGTCTACCTCTGGATTTGTATTCATGCTCAATGGTGGTGCTGTCTCTTGGAAGAGTTCCAAGCAAGACACCATCACGGATTCAACCACTGAGGCTGAGTACATTGCAGCATCAGCTGCTGCTAAGGAGGCGGTTTGGATAAGGAATTTCGTCCAAGAGTTGGGCGTCATTCCTAATGGAGTTGGTCCAGTCCCGGTGTACTGCGAAAACACGGGTGTCGTTGCGCAAGCAAAGGATCCTAGGTCTCACCAAAGATCCAAACATATACTGAGGAATTACCACATAATCCAGGATATTGTGGCTAGAGGTGACATAGAAGTTGAGAGAGTCGTCTCTGCGAACAACGTTGCTGATCCACTCACGAAGCCCTTTCCAGGACCGTTGTTTGAAAAACATCGCGAAACAATGGTACTGCGCTTGATGAGTAGTTGGCTATAGGGAAAGTGGGAGATTGTTAGAGTAGATGCCCAACTAGCCAACTTGTGGCGTGTGGGTTTTATAGACTCTTGTATGAAACGATCTTTATATATGATATTCGCATTTCTTTATGGCATTATTTATTTTCATTATGTTATATAATGTTAACAATTGTGTTGGATAAAGACCTACAATGCACCATAGTGTATGTTATATGTGATAGTGGGTATGACGGCTATCATGAAACACATCTAATAGTCACTGTGTGTTCTGAACACGTTCCTAGTCGATTGGGCCTTCAAAATGAGGATAAGGACGCCCGAGTTCAAGACTAGCATCTGCGATGTGAAGTACCATGTTTCATTGGTAGGGAACATTATGATGTTCTGATCATGCAGATGGATAGTGACCTGGTGATCTATCGAACTATCCTCGTTCGGACTTTCCAAGTGGTTACCATTTGTCGAGTGGAAAATTCCGAGGTCTTGGTTGTACTGATTAGTCCTCACTACTCGAAACGTCATTAAGACTCTAAATGATAGGCGTCTCACTTTGACCCGTTTGCCGACTCACTTGGGGTCATACGGCGGCGAGATTGGGTGAGATCCCGATGCATGTAGGAGTCGATGCTTCGTTGTCGAGGATTCACCGCTCGCTTACATGCGTGGATATCCTATGCTATCTGAGGGGATAATAGTGTATAATCTCTGACCAGAGTACTGGATGTGTTTTAGGTAAATGGGTTTGCCTAGTAACATTCGTGATGTCACTATTTGATCTCCAAGATGTATGCATAGCTATCGGATCTCTAGCGACTCTCGATTTACCAATGGTCGTTGATCTGATCGAGATATATGTGATGAAAGGACCGTACTGTACGCTAACCACGACCAACTGGTTCTTGCAGGCACTATCAGTGATACCTAGGGGATCATGGGGCGATATTGCTAGGTGCTTTACCATGATCCATTGGGCAAGTCCGAAATTGTGATTTCGGAGCCACAATGGTTGTGGGCCCACGGCTAGTTGTATCCCTAAACCATTGAGGGTCACACAAGTACTGGATTCATGATTCCCGCACGGAAACTGAGCTCGATGTGTTGAGCATATGAAGAGGATTTTAGGGAGTGTGACTTCCTAAAAGTCAACAGGGGTCAAATTGTAATTTCCAAAAGTTGGAGGACTAAACTGCAATTTTGGAATGGGTGTTCTGAGAAATGGTTTTTCACATCATCATACTCAATTTTTGAAACTGAGTCGATCGGTTCGATCTGATCAGTGATCAGAGTTGTAATTAATTCGTAGTGATGGATATCGTCAATTGGATCCGGGCCCGTTGGGCCGGTCCAAGTACATTACTAGTCTACTTATAATAGACTAAGGGCTTCATTAACATAACACAACTCATAACCTAACCCTAGCTCCCAATTTGGCCGCCCCCTCCTCTCATAACCTCACGCCGTCGGCCTCCTCCCTTGCGCCGCCGCCGGCCGCGATCGGACTTGTTCCGATCAGCTTGACGAGGAGTTTCCATTCGTGCTGAATTCGTCAGTCCTTCTAGTGCAGGCTGACGAAGGTGTCTTGATTCCGGTCGTGGACCTGATTGACGATCTACCGTCGCCTACTACATTACTAGTCTACTTATAATAGACTAAGGGCTTCATTAACATAACACAACTCATATCCTAAACCTAGCTCCCATGTTGGCCGCCCCATCCTCTCATAAACTCACGCCGTCGGCCTCCTCCCTTGCGCCGCCGCCGGCCGCGATCGGACTTGTTCCGATCAGCTTGACGAGGAGTTTCCATTCGTGCTGAATTCGTCAGTCCTTCTAGTGCAGGCTGACGAAGGTGTCTTGATTCCGGTCGTGGACCTGATTGACGATCTACCGTCGCCTACCGTTTGAAGTGCCGGTTTCCTCGTGAAACTGGTCGGAGCCAGGCGCCTAGACGCCAGCAAGGTAGCAATCTATGAACACCCTATGTATGTTTGTAAATTAATTTTGATGTATTGAATGTTTCTCGGGGCAACTTTTGATTTCCGCTACGCCCCCAGGAAACGGGATCCGGATCCGCCACCGCACTCCAACACTCAGATCCCTCCTCACGAACTCAGATCTCTCCTAAAATCTACAAACTTTCCAGAATTGTTCCAAATATGAAATCAGACCCTAAACTGCAAACGAAGCCTTCTAAACGAAAGCTGAACCACCAGATTTCTCACACAGAAATCTGAATTCCTTAAAATTTAGATTAATTCCACCAATTAACCTCTATTAAATTTGGGTCTCACAGGCGAGGCTGAAGAGGGAGTTTAGGAACCTCCGACAGGGAGATATATCTGTGGCGGAGTATGTGAAGAAATTCGACAGGGGCTGCCACTTTTCGCCCCTCATCGCCGATGATTACGCTGAGAAGTTACAGAATTTCTTGGATGGTTTGAGCCCCACTATTCGCAGGGATGTGCTGATGTTGTACCCTGCAGACTATGCCGAAGCACTGAAGAGAGCCTTCAGATCTGAGCAGACGCTGAAGGATCTGCATCTGAGGCACAAAGGAAGAGGCCTTTCCAAGCACAACATCATCAACAGCAGCAGACCAAGAGGCCGTTCAGTGGACCACCTAGACCTCAAGGTCAGGGTTAGTATAAAATAATTTAAGAAGTTATCCCTCTTTGAATTTTATTAATGGTTGTTCTTGTTATGGGCATCGAGGCCAACAGCAAGGCCCGCTATGGGGATACCGTGAGGACAGCCGGCTCCAAGGCCTGTGATGCAGGCAGACAGGCCCACGTGCCCATTGTGCGGGAAGCAGCATTCGGGGAAGTGCTTGACGGGAGCAGGGGTCTGCTACAAGTGCAAACAGCCGGGCCACTTATCTTTTGAGTGCCCGCAACTGAAGAAGCCTGCCACCGGGAGAGTCTACGTGATGTAGGCAGAGGAGGCTGACCCAGACACTACGCTTATCACAGGTAACCGTGCGCTTACGTTATGAATTTTGAGGATTTAGATAGTAGACCTGTGATATTATTGAATAGGAGTTGAACCTGATTTATGAATAGTGTGATTAGTGTCCTATGCATGTGTTAATTATGCCGCAGGTAGGGTAATTGTATTAGGGGTAGCTACCAGGGCCATGTTCGATTCAGGGGCGACACATTCTTTTATTTATGAGGAGTTTGTGCGGCGTGAGAATGTTGCCCAGGAGAGTTTTGCAGGAGGTTTATTGGTGACGATTCCCTGGGAGAGGAAGTATCTACCGCTAACGTCATCCGGAATCTTGAGTTGATGCTGCAAGGCAGGACTTTTCACGCCAACCTGATTGTGTTTTTCGATGCCATAGTTTGATATTATTCACGGGATGGACTGGCTGGCAGAGAATCAGGCGATTGTTGACTTCCAGTGCAGAGTAGTGCATCTTATACCCCCTGGAGAGGAAGCATTTGATTTCGTGGAAGCACGGAGCACGAGGAAGACACGTCTTATTTCATTCTTGCAGACGAGGAAGCTTATTGATGACGGCTGCCCGTAATTCTTAGCTAGCATTACGGTGACTACGGCACCGGATGGACCTTCTATTGCTGATGTGGAGGTCGTTAGGGAGTATTCCGATGTATTTCCCGATGATGTTTCAGGGATTCCACCAGACCGAGAGGTGGAGTTCTCAATTGAGTTGCAGTTGGGTACAGTGACGATCTCTAAGGCACAGAATCGTCTTGCACCTACCGAGATGAAGGAATTAAAGGAGCAAATTCAGGAGCTGCTAGATAAGGGATTCATTCGTCCCAGTGTCTCACCATGGGGTGCACCAATCTTATTTGTGAAGAAGGACGGCAGCATGAGACTCTGTATCGACTATCGTGAGCTGAATTCGGTAACTGTCAAGAACAAGTACCCGTTGCCGAGAGTGGAGTATCTATTTGATCAGTTGCAGGGAGCTTCGATATTCTCTAAGATAGATCTTTGCTCTGGCTATCATCAGTTGAAAGTGAGGGAGGCGGATGTGTATAAGACGGCTTTCAGGACTCGTTATGGACACTACGAGCTCTTGGTGATGCCCTTCGGGTTGACGAATGCACCAGTGTTCTTCATGGATCTCATGAATCATGTATTTCAGCCGTATCTGGATCATTTCGTCATCATATTCATTGACGATATTCTTATCTATTCAGCAGGGAGGAGCATAGTCGACATCTGAGGACAGTACTTGGAGTCCTGAGGGAGCGCCAGTTATATGCAAAGTTCAGCAAGTGTGATTTTTGGCTAGAGAGAGTGGCATTCCTTGGACACATCATTTCCAGCAGTGGAGTAGAGGTGGATCCGTCCAAGGTTGAGGCAGTCATAGAGTGGGCAGTACCGAGAAATGCATCTGAGATCCGCAGTTTCCTTGGTTTGCCAGGATATTACCGGAAGTTCATCAAGGGATTTTCATCTATTGCAGTGCCCTTGACTATGCTGACGAAGAAGAATGCCAGGTATATTGGAGTCCAGAGTGCCAACAAAGCTTTGATACTTTGAAACAAGCTCTCATATCAGTGCCTGTATTATCTATGCCATCGAGGCAAGGAGATTTGTGATTTACACGGACGCATCGAAGCTAGGCTTGGGTGCTGTACTGATGCAGAATGACAGAGTTATCGCCTACGCCTCTAGACAGTTGAAGGTGCATGAGAGGAATTATCCGACGCACGATCTTGAGCTAGCAGCAGTTGTTTTTGCACTAAAAATTTGGATGCACTATCTTTATGGAGAAAAGTGCAAGATATTCACCGACCACAAGATCCTGAAGTATTTCTTCATGCAGAAGGAGCTGAACATGAGACAGATGAGCTGGCTGGAGTTGGTGAAGGATTATGACTGTGAGATCAGCTATCATCCAGGAAAATTTAATGTTGTGGCCGATTCTTTGAGCAGGAAGACCATCGTGATAGCGCACTTTTGGATTAGAAGTCTATACAGCTGGTAGGGCCCAGAGATTGAGTACTCTTGCAGTACAGTTGTAGTGTCCAGACCTTTTTACAGCCACAATTAATAAGTTATGAGATTTGAGGGATTAAATTGATATGCTATTTTCTTCAACTCTTAATTTGGTCAAATTTCAAGTTTCAGATTTCATGATTTTGTAAGTTTTAGACTTCATTAAATCGACATTCAGAAGTTAGCTTCATGCTTTATTCAGATTTCTATTGCAATTCATAGACTTCCAGATGTTAGAACATAAATTCAGCAGTTATTTGTAAACTCTTCCAAAACCTGGAAGTAAACCTCGGATCTCGGTCGGACACGATCGAAATAGGCACACCGTTCAATCTAACAACAAAATCAACGTACAGCTTCGCCATCTTCTTCAACGAGAAGGTCATCACATAGGAAATAAAATGTGCAGACTTCGATAGTCGGTCTATAACCACCCAAATAGCATCGCATCCTCGGCTGGAACGAGGCAGATGCGTCACGAAATCCATAGCTATGTGCTCCCAATTCCATTGGGGCACTTCCAAACTCTGCAACAAACCACCAGGTCTCATCCTTTCGGCCTTAACCATCTGACAATTCAAACAACGAGCAACAAAACCAGCAACGTCGCTCTTCAGGCAGCCCGCCAAAAGTGCGGCTTCAAAGCATGGTACATCTTCCGTGCACCAGGATGAACACTATGTCTGCTAAAGTGCGCTTCTCGAAGGATCTCTTCCTTAAAATCAATCAAATTGGGCACAACCAACCTGCCCCGGAAACGCAAACAACCATCGAAAGAGAAAGAATAGTCCTCAAGTTCACCAGCCCTGACCTTCAACTTCAACTCGTGGATAGACGGATCAGTCCTGTGAGCTGCTCGAATACTCGAAACAATCTGTGGCTCCACTTGGAATGACGAAACCACAACGAAATCCTCAGCCGGGTAGAATCTCCAACCCGTAGTGTTAAGATGCTCCTGATCCTTAGAGATGTACAACGACGCAAGCATCTCACTAGCCTTCCTGCTCAAAGCATCGGCCACTAAGTTCGACCTCCCAGGCTGGTACTGAATCTCGCAGTCAAAGTCCTTTAGCAGCTCCATCCAACGACGTTGTCTCATGTTCAAATCGGGCTGCGAAAACAAATACTGCAAACTTTTGTGGTCGGAGTACACCACAAACTGCTCGCCATACAGGTAGTGACGCCAGATCTTCAACGCAAAGACCACCGCTGCTTACTCCAAATCATGGACTGGGTGACGAGTCTCGTGCGGTTTCAACTGTCGTGAGGCATACGCAATGACTCGACCATTCTGCATCAAAACACAACCAATCCATTAAGCGAAGCGTCAGAACAAACAACAAAGCCACCTGTTCTGGACGGCAGAGCCAACACAGGCGCAGTAGTCAGTTTCTCTTTAAGCAGTTGAAAAGCATTCTCACACTGCTCAGTCCAAACAAAACGCTTGTCCTTCTGAGTCAATTGAGTCATCGGCTTTTCTATACTAGAGAATCCCTCAATGAAGCGACGATAATAGCCAGCCAGACCCAAAAAACTACGAACTCGGAAACATTCTTGGGACGCTCCCAGTTCAGAACAGCATCAACCTTACTGGGATCCATCGAAATCCCCTCGGCTGAAATCACATGACCCAAGAATACGACGCGATCCAACCAGAACTCACACTTGGAAAACTTTGCATACAACTGCTGGTCTCTCAGCGTCTGAAGGACAATACGCAAATGCTCCTTGTGCTCCAAAGGATTATTCGAATAGACTAAGATTTCATCGATGAACACGATCACAAACTGATCAATAAACTCGCGGAAAACTCGGTTCATCAAATCTATAAAGACTGCAGGGGCATTAGTCAATCCAAACGGCATCACCATAAACTCGAAATGCCCGTACCTGGTACAAAAAGCAGTCTTCACGACATCTTGTTCTCTCACTCTCAGCTGATGGTACCCTGAACGAAGATCAATATTTGAATACATCGCAGAACCTTGCAACTGATCAAACAGATCATCGGTTCTCGGAAACGGGTACTTATTCTTGACAGACGCTTTGTTCAGTTGGCGAAAATCAATGCACATCCGCATTGAGCCATCCTTCTTCTTCACAAATAAAATGGGCGCTCCCCACGGTGACATACTAGGTCGGATAAAACCTTTCTCCAGCAAATCATCTAACTGCACCTTGAGTTCTCTCAACTCCGCAGGCGCCAGACGATAAGGAGCACGTGAAATCGGAGCTGTGCCAGGCACCAGCTCTATGCTGAAGTCAATCTCCCGCCTCGGAGGGAAACCAGGAATCTCCTCCAGGAACACATCCGGGAAATATCGCACCATGGGAACGTCACTAAGATGAACGCGGGAAGAAGAAGATGCATCCAAAGCGTAGATCATAAAGCCAGCATTCCCCTAAGACAACAACTTAAACATCTCCATCGTTGAGACCAATGGGATCTTCGATCTAGAATCCTGGCCGTAGAAGTCCCACTTCTCGCCAGACAAAGGCCAAAAGCGCACAATCCCATGGAAGCATTCCACGGAGGTCCTATAGTTGGACAGCACATCCATCCCAACTATGCAATCGAAATCCCACAACATCTATCGAATCAAGTTCGCTAACAGGACATGCTCACCAAACCGCAACACGCCATCCAACAAAACCTCCTGGGAGAACAGGCTCACACCACTAGAGGTAGAAATAGAAACGGCATCGCGTAAAGAAATGGTACACAGACCATGCTCAACAACAAATGAATCAGAAATAAACGAATGCGATGCACCGGTGTCAAACAACACACGTGCATAAAAATCAAAAACAAGGCAAGTACCTGCGATCACTCGACTCGGTGTCTCTCGGCCTGATCCCTAGTGATGGAGTTAACCTGAGCATGATGGGGTCCAGAGAAGAAAGGCTGAGACGATTGTCCGAACCGCGATGGACCAGGCTACTGAAACGGCCTAAACTGAGTCTCACCTAATCGAGGCTGCTGAAACTGAGAGGAACGACCCCTAGACTGACCTCCTCGACCCTGAGGCTGGGCCACGGTCTGCTGTGATCCAGCTGACGGACATACTCTAGCAAAATGCCCGTACTGACCACAAAGATTGCAGAAACCCTGCACACCAACACACTGCGTGGACGGATGCTTCCCACCGCAAAAACCACAAAACTCATCCCGAGAACCACTTACTCGAGCTGCCCGAACCAGAAGAGCCAGACCCGACTTCTTCTTGAACTGCCGGGGGGTCGAAACCTCTGACGGCCAGACTGCTGAGCCACCTGTTGCTGCTGCTGCTGGGGCTGATGGGCAGACTGGGAGGACTGTGAAGACATTGCTCCCTGAATAGCAGGATGACCACCCTGCGCTACCTACTGTCTGCGAGCAACACGACTCTGCAAACCCTCCTCGATATCAATAGCAGTGTCAACTGCTTCAGCATAGCTCTTGGGTTTGCTGGTCAACACCATCTGATACAAATCTTCGTTCAAGCCCTCAAGAAATCTAGTCCGCTTGGCCCTCTCCCGGCCAGAGACATGGGGAACGTACGCCAACAGAGAAGAAAACTTCCTAGCATACTCCCGAACAGTCATGGAACCCTGCTCCAGATGGTCAAACTCCCGCTCCCGGGCGTTCACATAAGACTCGGGTACATACTCCTGTCGGAAGGTCTCGCAGAAACTATCCCAAGAGATCCCAACACCGGTCTCTAACAAGGTATCGAAGCGCCTCTCCACCAGCGCTCTGCAGCCTTCCTAAGCAAAAGAGTCGCTAAACTCAGCCGAAGATCATCATCATACTGCACTCGATCGAAAAGACCAATAATGTTACAGAGCCACGAGTCCGCATCCTCACTGGACTCATCACCGTTAAAGACCGGAGGGTTCATCCTCTGAAAATGTGCTATCACCACGTCCATCCACTCCACCGGAGGTGCCGCAATCTCATCTTCCTCCTCATTGCTAACACGAGTATGACTACGGGCACTACGCCTATACTCATTCTGTCCTGCTGATTCCTCAAACTGCTCCTACCTCTACCACAACGTCTAGGCGGCATCTACGAAAACACTCAACAGGATCAAGCAAAACAGAACAGATACAGCATAGATAGCACATAACACAAAAATATGCAACACATAGTCACATAGCCAAGCACATGCAACACACAACACTGTGCCTAGACTCAAGTGTGATCAAAGAAATCGATCTTATCCCATCTTAAGCTCTGATACCAAAAATGTCAGGCCTCGTGCTCTAATCAGAGATAAAACATACAAACACATGCGGAAGCTACTAAAAAGCGGGTAAAATTTTCGCTTTTGGCCTGACGGTTTAAAACAATATAATTTAAAATAGTGCGATACTCAAAATAGATATTTTATAAAAACCACTAAACAACACAAACAATATAGCATATGAAAATACTTCCGCTGTCAGGCCTCGTGCTCTAAACAGAGTAAAAACACCAAAACACATGCGGAAGCTAACAAAAAGCGGGTAAAATTTTTCGCTTTTGGCCTGACGAGTTTAAAAAAATATAATTTAAAATAGCGCGATACTCAAAATAGAATCCCAGTTTACTAAAATCACCACAACAATAAAAGTCTAGCATAAAACAAGTATCAGACTCCAACAGTCAAATACACCAACGAAGCACAGGGCATCTCCCCGGCGAACTGGACCGATACATATAAGTATGTTATACGCCACTGGGATACTCTAACCACCTCCTAGGCCACCACCAGCTGGACTAAAACCACGACCAGCTGTAAAACATGGGTTTCCTGAAAACAACACAACAAGAAAAACAACCAAGCTCCAGAGGGACATGGGGTCAAACCCCAGTACGAAGAGCGACTCTAAATCAGCAGTAAACAGCAAGAATAAAATGCAGATGCTATGCATGAGGAAGAAGACAACAGCTCAACGGAATCTGCAACAGAATATGTGGCCACGGTGAGTGTAGGACATGTGGGTGCTACCCACTCACCCCTACTCGCCCACCCTTACCAGATGCATCAACAACCCAACCTATGAACTGTGGTAGCTAGCCACTCGGCGCATAGGGGAAAATGAGAGTGCGGAATCATCGCTCGCCCTCGCATCTAGTAAGTAAACAGAACAACAACAACGAAGCAATGGCTGCAAAAGCTGAACGGAGTTTCAAATGCGTGTATACAACATGCTGGAATAACAAGCATATAAACATATGCGAAATAATAATAGCATCAGCAAGTATACACCACATAACCAACAGCCATCTCACAAAACAGCAGCCAGCAATTAGCCATCTCACAAAATATCCAATCCATAACATCGTTGTATTACAAGCTCCAATCCGTACCTTAATTCCTAGCACAATTACCACAATCAAAGGTCCCGAGAAAACTGAATTCCAACCTGTCGAAACACACAGGGCAATATTCTCAAGGGACGCTAATACACAGAAAGCACGCTGGGAGTTACACACACTCAACCAGCTACTGATTCCAACAATACCACTAACAGGAAGCTTAAACAAAGGCTAATACTAAGATCTCAACAACAATTTGAAGTTCTACGTCAACGACGCAACACACGGCCGAAGACAGCAACTTCGCGATCTCGCTCTAGCCAACAACAGCCTCCAAGAATGGTATAGAAAGGAAGAGCTTCTCGAGAGGAGTCCAACGCTACCTCGCACGCATCAAACAATGGCCGGAAACGACGGGAATTGCCGGAGAAAAGCTACGGTGAACAGTAACCTAGGGTTCGAAGCGAAGAACACAATCGGGGAAAATATCGCTAAGTATGGGATCTGGTGCTTGAAATCGAAGACCAAGTCTTCCATAAATACACACGTAAAAGCTGGTTAAAATCATCCACCGACAAAACCAGCAGGTACACTACAACCAGCAGGTGCAAAGAACCAACTGCTGAATTCTCAAGCAACGCAAATCAAAACGGTGTCGCAGCGACTTATCAAAACGACGTCACACCACTGACGTCATCGAATCTGCCATCAGCTGGTCACCTAAAACCATCGGCTGGTTTCTCATCGCGTGAAATCCTTCCAAAAGCTGGTACCAGTCGCGACATCCAAACGCAGCGTTGCAACTAATTAAAACGACGTCGCATAGCTTACGTAATACTTTCTGCCAACAGCTGGTTATCCAGACGCAAGCTACAGTAGTGCACCACCAGTCTCAAGCTACAGTGACGTTGACTAACGTTGACGCCTGCTGATCAAAATTAAACAGATATGCTTACGTCACTAGCTCCTCAAAACGGTGTCGTATAGCGCTCAACACAAAAACACGCTAACTACCCAACGACTGGTTCCTTACGTTATCTGCTGGCAGACTTCACCAAAAACTTAGAGAATTCTTCCACCAGCTAATCTTACGTCAGCAAATACTACGCCAACGCACAACAACAGAAAACATGATGTCACCATGTCTGCTGACAAGTATCTCCCCAAACTTCAAAAATACGATAACCTCTAGAATCTCTAAACACCGTTTAATTCCAACCAAATAACTCTAATTACATAATCAGATCTCACATAAATTGTCTCTGTTTGTAAATATAAGACAGCTGCCAAAAAGAGCTACTGAAGACTGTCTTGCTCCTCACTGCTATCGAGCCTATTCAATATTGGAGAGCAGCGCCGTCTGTAATCAAATCATGGGGCTGGTACAGAGTATGTACAGATATCACTCGTTACAGTATGTTTGGCTGCCTGCGACACGTTGGATCTATCAATCCTTGTAGGGATCTTGCTATTAAGAGTTCAGTAGTGGATATCCTTCAGAGGGTTCCAACTTGTTTCTGCGATGTTCTTCAGCACAGCACAGATGTAAACAATCTTGTTGAATTTTTCAGTGATTCTGTTACAACGCCAATTTTGCCGTGTCTACCACAAGTAGAGTTAGTTTCTTCTGATGTTTCTTCAGTCTACCGATCTCCATATCTTCAGTCTCTCTCTTTCCAGCAGTAATCAACTAGATTTTTAGGTCAACAGTCCTATGAATGAAGAAGTCTTTGCCACAACTGCTGTTGGGTCCACCCCCGCTGCTGCTCAGTTTTCCTTACCATCTGCTGTTTCCCAATCTTTTATTGATCTATGGACTTCCATGTCTCGCATTATTACAAATCAATCTAAGGAATCTAGGCGATTGGATGATTCTCATAACGAAGTTCTTGACAAAATCAAACAGCTTGAGACAATCATCCTTGACGCCTTTTATCAGCAGAATCAAGTATTTCACCGTTTGATCACAGGAATACATCAGGAAGCTCACAATGACACAAATGTTCTTTCGCTTGGTCTAAAAGTTGTCCGCACACAAACTGACATTTTAACGACAGACCAAGAGGATGCTCGCAAAGAGGCTAAAGAACAAAAGGCTATCATAGACGATATGGATGAAAGGCTTGCTACTCTTCGAAGCGAACAACTGGATTTCCGTGTGCATGCACAGGAAAATTATAACAATCTTTCCTCTTGGTTGGGTGAACTTGTTGCCTACATTAATCGTGGTAATGACAAAAAGGGGGAAGAAAGTAGCAGCCGCCGACCTCAACCGTGTTCCGATGATCCAAATAGACCCGGTGGGGGTAATGCAAGCAGAGGAGGTGGTGGAGGCAGTTCTGGTGGAAGTGGCCGAAGAGATGATAGAAAGGGCTCTTCAACGAAAAGGGGATCTGGTAGTAGTGGTGCTGGTGGACCGTATAAAAAGAACGTTGAATGGTGGTTATATGGGAAGAATCAGTTTTAGATTTTCCTTCTTTCAGTTCTTGTGCAATTTTTGTACATCGTTCAGTTATGAGACATATAAATATTTCAGCAGACTTTGCGCAATTTACTTTTGCCTATCTATATAAGTTATAAGGCTGCTAAGTTTTTGTCATCACCAAAAAGGAGGAAATTGTTAAGGTAAAATTTATTAGTTTTGGTGATAACAAAAATGAGACAAGTGCTGAATTCAAAGTAACATCTGGACAGTCAGTAATTTATAGTCATTAACAGTTACGCATAATTTAGATTTGGGTCGACTCTCATATAGCGAATTGATTCCAGAAGTCGTGACGTCATCCCAGTATTTCGAAGTATTCAGAAATAGTGACGTCATCTCAGTTATTGAGGTTCAGAAGACGTGACGTCACTCCTTGTTTTCAGGCCGTTGTTTTGAAACAGATTTGGCTTCTTGGATGAGTTCAGATTTCGGGAACAGTGTATTCAGAAGTGAGCTATAGTGGGAGATCTATTGTTCGAAGCATAGAGCATTCAGTTTTGAGTAACAGTTTGTGATCGATTGTTTCAGTTGCGAGTATCTCAGTAGTAAGCAGTATCAGTTATCTCAGATCTCAGTATTTCAGAAGTGGATGTATTCAGTTTTGATAAAGCTACTTTGAATCAGAAGTAACTTACAGGGAACGATTCAGATTTTGGATTAATTGTTTAACAGAGCTTTCAAATCAGGAACAGTATATTTTCAGAAGTCGCAAACATTCATATGTTGCAATTCATAGTTATCTCTATCTATTTCAGATGTTGCCTTGATATCATATTCAATTATTTGGATGTTAGCGTGTCTCTTAGCAGATAGCAAAACTACGTCGTTTGGATAAGTTGAAACGACAGCGTTTGGTTTAGCGCTAGGATTCAGCTGTTGGCAAGTATTCAGCTGTTGGAATAACTCAGTGTTAAAGCACTCAGTTGTTGCAAATATTCAAGTATCTTTCCAGCTGTATCTACACAAAAAACGATGAAAGAAATTAAGGGAACAAATTCAGGCGCAAACAATGAACCGATTCAAACATGATCATATATTCAAATTGGATAGAATCGATGGTGAACATCAAATCGTACAATTTCCTGGAATTAAGAGACACGGTCAGTACTATTTTGGGTAAATAGTACACAATATACAGAGGAATTTATACGGTGTTTGCACAAATATGGTATAACGATAATTTGGCTCTGATGAAGAGCAATTTACCTCGAGTGGAGCAGGATTTGCAATGGACAGACATTCAAAGGGATTTTGTTTCCTTGGCAAGATTCTAATGACCGTTGGAGACAAAGAGTATATATAGATGGAATTTTGAATTGAAGAATCTCTCTCTCTCGCTCTCGGCTGTTACTCTCTCAAAACTCTGTTATTCAAAGTCTTCATCACTCTTGAGCTTTTCATCCATCGACATTATCTTTCAAAAGCTCGAACAGTCACTAGATATTCACACAGAAAGATTATTCAAAGTCCAGTACTCAAACTCGAAGAACATCACAGTTTAATCTATCACAGAAAACACCTTCGAGTCATCTTCTGGTTCACCTTGTTGAATCGAGTTTCTTAGTTTAGAAACCAGAAGATTTGCACTCAAAAATCATTTGTATTTCACTGTCGTATTCTATTGAGTCTGTAACGAAATGGCTTTGTGAAGCAGTTCGAAAAATATCATTGTTTGTAACCAACAGCTGCGTCTGCTTTTTGTTTGGTGTTGCTAGGAGTTCACCTGGAGCGAGGCTCGGTGACCGGGTGTTTGCAAAAGTCCTGTAACCATCAAATCTTCTAGTGGAACCTTTCTGAAAAGGAAGAAGGGGAGTCGTAGGATATTAATATCCGAACTTCCATAAACAAACTCTTGACTCTACACTTTTACATTACTGTATTTATTTATTTACTGTACATTGTTCACTGATTGATTGGCTTATTTTCGCACATATATTTTTAGCCAGGAAATCAGCATTTGGACTGAGATATCTTAAATCTGGTAACTCGGATTTAAGTTAAGGGGGTGCTTGTAAAACTTGTTTTAAAAAGGTTTCAAAAATTTAAAATACTAGGAGTTCATTCAATCCCCCCTTCTGAACTCCTACAGCTGTTTTTCGAGCCATATTGATCCTATCAAAGAGCAGTGAGGGTATTTACACACGCCCTTTGTCCAAGCTGGGCGTGGCGCAGAAGGATGGAGTTGGTGCTAAACGCAAACTGGTTTTAGCTCCATACGACTCAGAATCAATCCGAGTCTCTTCCTCTCTTGGAAATCAAGAAAAATCAGAGGACGAAGAGAACCAAGAAGGTGAAGCCTACTGCTGGTGACAAGGCTGAATCCCAACCTGGTCCGGTTCCTGAAATTCCAGCTTAGGCTGAGAATGTTTCTACCAGTGCTACTCCAGAAGCAAGTGAAGATCCTACCACAGCAGTGGAGACGGAGGCTGTTACTAAAGAGCTATCTATTGTGGTCAGGTCTGAGCCTGACAACTAGCTCAACATCCTATGACGTCTGCTGGTAAAGGTATTTTTGCTCCCGTGGAGATTAGGGAGATTAACTGGGCTATGCATTTCCTGCCAAAGGTCGACCGAGCTTCGAAGGGCAAAGAAATTCTTGAAGCCTATGCCCTGCCAAACCCAGTGGAAGATCACTATCTGTTGGTGCTCAACTCAGCTTGGTAAGATGTATCCAGCAAGATGTGTGAATATGATAAGTGGGTACACTTCCGCAATGAAGTACGGCTAAATATTGTAACGTCGATGACGCCCATTGCAAGTTTGGCCAAAATAGAAGATCAGTTTTTGTTTTGGGCTGAGACAGAGCTGGTGTCTGAATTCGAATGGCGGATCTTGGTATTGTATAAGTTGTATGAGATGGAGGTAAAGACGAGGGTAGATGAGCACCGTGCTAACTTTAATCCAGCTGATCCGTCTGCTAATTACGATCACATGTGTGTTCGATTTTGTTGGCGACAATGGCGGATCCAGATCCCGTTTCCCGGGGCCGCAGCGGAAATCAAAAATTGCCCCCAGAAACTTTCAATACATTCAAATACAATTCTATAAACATTCATAGGGTGTTCATAGAATCGTTACCTTGCTGGCGTCTAGGCGCCTGGCTCCAACCAGAATTCACAGGGAAATCTGGCTCTTGAATTGTAGGCGACGGTAGATCCTCCTAATTAGGTCCACGACCGGAATCAAGATCCCTCCGTCAATCTACACTAGAAGATCTGACGGATTCTGGCACGAACTGAAACTCCTCGTCGTGGTGATCGAAACAAGTCCGATCACGTAGAAGGCGGCAAACGGCGGCGGCACATGGCGGCGCAAGGCGGCGGCCGGCGGCGTGAGGTTGAGAGAGGGGGCGGCGGTTTTGGAGCTTGGAGGCTAGGGTTGTGTGATCTTATGATGCCCTAGTACAAGACTAGTATATAATTAAGTGATGGGCTTGAACCGGCCCAATGGACTTGGGTCAGGCCCAGGTCCATGTGAACATTCGGTTCAATCCTGTCACTACGGCTTCATTATAATTCCGATCGACGATCAGATCGGACCGATCGACTCAGTTTCCAAAATAGAATATTATGATGTGAAAAACAATTTTTCAGATCATCTAGCCCAAAATAGCAGTTTAGCCCCTCAACTTTGGAAAATCGCAATTTGACCCCTGTTGACTTTTAGGAAGTCGCAATCCCTAAAATCCTCCTCCTATGCTCAACACATTGAGCTCAGTTTCCGTGCGAGAATCTTGAATCCAGTACTTGTGTGACCCTCAATGGTTCAGGGATACAGCTAGCCGTGGGCCCACAACCATTGCGGCTCCGAAATCACAATTTCGGACTTGCCCATCGGATCATGGTAAAGCGCCTAGCAACATCGACCCATGATCCCCTAGGTATTACTGATAGTGCCTGCAAGAACCATTTGGTCATGGTTAGCGTACAGTACGGTCCTTTCAACTCATATATCCCGATCAGATCAACGACCATTGGTAAATCGAGAGTCGCTAAAGATTCAATAACTATGCATACATCTTGGAGATCGAATAGTGACATCGCGAGTGTAACTAGGTAAACCCATTTACCTAAAACACATCCAGTACTCTGGCCAGAGATTTATACACTATTATCCCCTCAGATAGCATCGGATATCCACGCATGAGAGCGAGCGGTGAATCCTCGACAACGAAGCATCGACTCCTACATGCATCGGGACCTCACCCAGTCCCGCCGCCTAATGACCCCAAATGAGTCGGTAAACGGGTCAAAGTGAGGCGCCTATCATGTAGAGCCTCAATGGCGTTTCGAGTAGTGAGAACTAATCAGTACAACCAAGACCTCGGACTTATCCACTCGACAAATGGTAACCACTTGGAAAGTCCGAACGAGGGTTCGATAGATCACCAGGTCACTATCCATCTGCATGCTCAGAACATCACAATGTTCCTACCAATAAAACATGGTACTTCACATCGCAGATGCTAGTCTCAAGCTCGGGCGGCCTTATCCTCATTTTGACGGCCCAATCGACTAGGAACGAATTCAGAATACACAGTGACTATTAGATGTGTTTCATGATAGCCATCATATCCACTATCACATCTAACATACACTATGGTGCATTATAGGTCTTTATCCAACACAATTGTTAACATCATATAACATAATGAAAATAAAGAATGCCATAAAGAAATGCGAATAACATATATAAAGATTGTCATATACAAGAGTCAATAAAATCCACACGCCACAAGTTGGCTAGTTGGGCATCTACTCTAACAATCTCCCACTTGCCCTATAGCCAACTACTCATCAGACGCAGTTCCATTGTTTCACGATGTTTTTCAAACAACGGTCCTGGCAAAGGCTTCGTAAGTGGATCAGCAATGTTGTCCACAGAGGCGACTATCTCAACTGCTATGTCACCTCTAGCCACAATATCCCGGATTATGTGGTATTTCCTCAGTATATGTTTGGATCTTTGGTGAGACCTAGGCTCCTTTGCTTGCGCAACGGCACCCGTGTTGTCGTAGTACACCGGAACTGGACCAACTCCATCAGGAATGACGCCCAACTCTTGGACGAAATTCCTCATTCAAACCTCCTCCTTAGCAGCAGCTGATGCTGCGATGTACTCAGCCTCAGTGGTTTAATCCGCGATGGTGTCTTGCTTGGAACTCTTCCAAGAGACAGCACCACCATTGAGCATGAATACAAATCCAGAGGTAGACTTCGAATCATCCACGTCACATTGGAAGCTAGAATCAGTGTAGCCTTCCAATTTCAGTTCACCACCCCCATAGACCATGAACATATTCTTAGTCCTTCGTAAGTACTTAAGAATATCTTTCACAGCCTTCCAATGCAATTGGCCGGGGTTGGCCTGGTAGCGACTCATGACACTCAGATCATATGCGACATCCGGTCTAGTTAAGATCATTCCATACATAATACTACCTATCGCCGAGGCATATGGCACACGTGCCATACTCTCTATCTCCTCATCAGTCTTTGGACACATAGACTTAGATAGAGTGACCCCGTGGCTCATAGGTAAGTGTCCTCTCTTGGACTCTTCCATAGAGAATCTCTTAAGTATGGTATCGATGTAGGTAGCTTGGGTGAGTCCGAGCATCCGTTTCGATCTATCCGGATAGATTTGTATTCCAAGAATATAGGATGCTTCACCCATGTCCTTCATCGAAAATCTACTAGACAACCATACTTTAGTTGACTGCAGCATTCCTACATCATTCCCAATGAGTAGAATGTCATCAACGTAAAGTACAAGGAATGTCACAGCGCTTTTAACTACCTTCTTATATACACATGGCTCCTCGGGATTCTTGATGAAACCAAATTCATTAATTGTTTCATCGAATCTCAGGTTCCAACTCCTCGATGCTTGTTTGAGACCGTAGATCGATCTCTGAAGTTTGCATACCTTATGCTCACTTCCCACAGATGTGAAACCTTCAGGCTGCGTCATATAGATCTCTTCCTTACTGTTTCCATTAAGGAACGCAGTTTTCACATCCATTTACCATATCT
>KV009366.1:37502-102388 GCA_001598015.1 Dorcoceras hygrometricum | reverse complement strand
TTGCCCTTTCTATCAAGTAGAAATTCCCTTTCCATAAAGGTGGCATTTCTAGAAACAAACACTTTTGTTTCACTTGGATAGTAGAAGTAGTATCCAATGGAATTCTTTGGATACCCAACGAAGTAACATAAGATGGATCTCGTATCCAGCTTATCTCCCACTGTCTGCTTCACGTAAGCAGGACATCCCCAAATCCTCATGTATGAGTATTTGGGTGGTTTGCTCATCCACATATCATATGGAGTCTTATCCACTGCTTTGGTGTGGACATTGTTCAACAACATTACCGCCATTTTGAGCGCTTAGCCCCAAAATGAGGTAGGAAGCTCAGTGAAGCTCATCATAGATCGAACCATGTCCATCAAGGTTCGATTACGACGCTCCGCTACACCATTGAGCTGTGGTGTGGCCGGAGGGGTCCACTGCGAGAGAATCTCATTCTCTTTAAGATAGTTTTGAAATTCAGCACTCAAGTATTCACCACCTCGATCGGATCGAAGTGCTTTAATACTTTTGCCTGATTGATTTTCTACTTCAGCCTTGAATTCTTTGAACCTTTCAAAAGATTCAGACTTGTGCTTCATTAAGTACAAGTACCCATACCTAGAATAATCATCGGTATGGTGATGAAGTATGTGTGACCGTACTTAGTACCAATACTAAGTGGTCCACACACATCAGTATGGATCAAATCCAATAGGTCTTGGGCACGTTCTGGCTTGCCCTTGAAGGGTTGTTTAGTCATCTTTCCCTTGAGACAAGACTCACAAGTCGGTAGGGAGTTAATGTCTGACAAATCAAACATGTCACTCCTAACTAGCTTGTTCATCCTTATTAGGGAAATATGACCTAGCCTAGCGTGCCAAAGTTGTGCTGGGTTTAAGTTATCGCATTTCCTTTTAATCGTTGTTGTATGTGTTTCGACATCGCGAGTTGGAACGTCTTTTAATTTTAAGGTGTATAAATCGTTTTCATGTTCCCCAATTCTAATTAAACATTCATTCTTGTAAATATTGCAAATCGAATTAGCAAACATACAAGAATATCCATCACTATCAAGCATAGAAACAGAAATAATGTTCTTTATTAACTCGGGAACAAATAAAACGTTTCTCAATAACAACTTAAAATCAGAAGACAGAAATAAATAAACATCTCCTATAGCTACTGTAGCAACTCTTGCTCCATTGCCCAGCCTCAAGTGGGTCTCACCCTCTCTAAGACGTCGGCTTCTTGTCTTCACCTGCAAACCATTTCAGATATGAGATCAACATCCGGTATCAAGTACCCAAGAAGTCGAATTAAGATATATATTTATTTCAATATAGAACATACCTTTAGCAGTTCGCAACTGCTCGAGGTACTCCTTGCAGTTCCTCCTCCAATGCCCAGCCTTGTGGCAGTGGTGGCAAACATCCTCGGACTTGTTTGGCTTGGAAGCCTTTGACTTGGGCTTCTTAGTGGGTTTTTCCTCCTTCGCAGGGGCATAACGCTTCTTACCCTTGCGTCTGGGCCCCTTCTTCGCAGATTGGGCTTCTTAGTGGGTTTTTCCTCCTTCGCAGGGGCATAACGCTTCTTACCCTTGCGTCTGGGCCCCTTCTTCGCAGAGGAAGAAGAGCCCATAAGGAGGACGGGCTTGTCCTTCTTTATGGTTCCCTCAAACACGACCAGCAAGTTAACCACCTCTTCAAGGGTGGCTTCCAGCTTGTTCATATTGAAGTTGACCACAAAGGGGTCGAATGCAGCAGGTAGTGAGAGGAGAAGTACATCCACAGACAGCTCGTGTGGAAGTGTGACATAAAGGTTCGCCAGCTTTTCAACGAGCCCAATCATATGAACCCCATGCTCGCGGACCGAAGTCCCATAGCGCATGCGGCTCGTCATAAGCTCCTTGACAGCGGTGAACCTCTCATGTCGAGAGTTCTCCCCATACAGTTCCTTGAGATGAAAAAGTATGTCAGCAGCATACTTCATCTTCTCAAAGCGCCGTTGCATTTCGTTGGACATCGATGCCATCACATAGCATCGAGTCTTAAGCTCGTCGTCCCACCATTGTTTAAGCGTAGTCAGTTCCTCAGGGCTGATATCGGCAGGGGCTTCCTTCGGAGGGCTCTTCTCTATCGTATAAAGAAGTTTCTCCGAAGCCAACACAATGTTGAGATTTCGAAGCCAGTCTTGGTAGTTCAGACCGATGAACTTGTTGCTATCCAGTATAGCATCGAGTGGGTTTTTGATCGAAGACATTTTGTAAGCAGTTATACTGAAAAAAAACAGACATGCATTACTAACTATATATGAAAAACGCTAAGACATAAAACAAGGTCATTTAGTTTTATGAATTACCCTCCCACTATTTTAACGATTTCACCACCCTCTAATGAAATCGGGAAAGCAAATTTCCTTAGTGGGTACACAGAGTCCAATTGAGTGATCATGGTCCCGAATAATATCAGCCAACCATGATCCTCAAAAGGTAGAGTCCAATTGCAACCGGTGCAACCTCCATGTATTTTACCTCACGTCCAGTAAGGGCCCAATAATATGACTCCGTTTACTATCACGTGTCAAGATGACCCATCAATGTCGAGTCATGAAGGACGGTCCCCTTAACGTCCCCAATAATATGAGCCAACGTTAAAGGGAGTTCCAACCAACTCACAACAGGTGTCAATGACGTGTACAGCTTTCCGGCATACATAACCCCCTCAATAATATTAGTCGGGCCATGTATGCGGGTAGCATCGACGTACACCCATTGTTGATGGAAGGTAGGGATAATTTAAACAGATTTAAATTCCCTCAGTTTATCGAATAAACTTTTAATCTTGATATCAGTTTTAAATCGTATTTAAAACGAGAGATTTTATTTTTGAAAAATTTGGTCTCATGCAATTTTAAATCTCAATTTAAAACATGCGGATTCAACATATATCGAATATGTAAATATTGGGATGATCGATCGCGAGAGCTATGTGGTCCGTTGTTGCCAATCACGGACCTGGGTCCAATCCTAGGTGAAATGCAATATGCAATGCAATCCTATTACAATTGCTTCCGGTTTTACAGATCTTCGGTCTTCAATATATTTGATCGTCATGTCCACCGTCTTCAAATGTCCTTCCACTAAATCTAGTAATTTACATTTAAATTTCCATGACAAGTAAGGGATACAATTTTAAGGGGTGGGAACGGGCCATAAACAGACCCACTTTAAAATGATAATCAACAATATATACAACCGAAATCGCAAAACCTAAAGCATACACCTAACACATTGGGCACGGCTCTCGATCATCCCAAACATGCAATCAATCTAATTAACTGGCATAAATTTAAATAATCAAATTATTTAACAACAAAATCATATTTTAATTATAAAATCGCATTTTATAATAAAATCGCATTTTGTCGATAAAATCATATTTTAATCAACAAAATAATATTTTAATTATAAAATCATATTTCATAACTAAAATCATATTTTGCAATTTTAATTGCATCATATTTGGCTTAAAACAATTTTAGGCCCAAAATCTCAAAATTTCAAAATCGACCAAAATTGGCCCAATATCGAATATTGGCCCCAAAAACTTCATGGGCTGCCCGGGACAGGCCCGAACAACACCTAGAAGAAATCAGCCGTCGCAACGCTGCCGGAGAGACGTCGGACGGCGGCGGCACGACGGCGGCCGCCGCCAACATAGAGTGCGGCGCATGGCCGCACGCCGCCGCGCGCAGCACCGTGCACCAACCGTGGCGCATATCAGGCCGACCACCGCGCAACATCTTGCGCGTGGCCGCTGGCCACGGCCGGCCAGCATGCAGCACCAGAAGCTGGCCAGCGCGCGACGGGTGGTCCCCGTCGCCAATGGCGGCGGCCGGCAGCATGCTCCAAAATTTTTTTTTTTGTTTTAATTTCAAAAATCGAGATCTGATGCAATATGGCACAACCATGTATTGAAGGATCCGAGCCTGGGCTCTGATATCACTGTTGGCAAACAATGGCGGATCCGGATCCTGTTTCCCGGGGGCGCAGCGGAAATAAAAAAATTGGCCCCGAGAAACGTTCAATACATTCAAATATAATTCTATAAACATTCATAGGGTGTTCATAGAATCGTTACCTTGCTGACTTCTAGGCGCCTGGCTCCAACCAGAATTCGTAGCAAAATCTGGCTCTTGAATTGTAGGCGGCGGTAGATCCTCCTAATCAGGTCCACGACCGGAATCAAGATCCCTCCATCAATCTGCACTAGAAGATCTGACGGATTCTGGCACGGACGGAAACTCCTCGTCGCGGTGATCGAAACAAGTCCAATCACGTAGAAGGCGGCACACGACGGCGGCACGGGGCGGCGCAAGGCGGCGGCCGGCGGCGTGAGGTTGAGGGGAGGGTGCGGCGGTTTTGGAGCTTGGAGGCTAGGGTTGTGTGATCTTATGATGCCCTAGTACAAGACTAGTATATAATTAAGTGATGGGCTTGAACCGGCCCAATGGACTTGGGTCAGGCCCAGGTCCATGTGAACATTCGGTTCAATCCTGTCACTACGACTTCATTATAATTCCGATCGATGATCAGATCGGACCGATCGACTCAGTTTCCAAAACTGAATATTATGATGTGAAAAACAATTTTTCATATCATCTAGCCCAAAATAGCAGTTTAGCCCCTCAACTTTGGGAAATCGCAATTTGACCCCTGTTGACTTTTAGGAAGTCGCAATCCCTAAAATCCTCCTCCTATGCTCAACATATTGAGCTCAGTTTCCGTGCGGGAATCATGAATCCAGTACTTGTGTGACCCTCAATGGTTCAGGGATACAGCTAGTCGTGGGCCCAAAACCATTGCGGCTCCGAAATCACAATTTCGAACTTGCCCATCGGATCATGGTAAAGCGCCTAGCAACATCGCCCCATGATCCCCTAGGTATCACTGATAGTGCCTGCAAGAACCAGTTGGTCATGGTTAGCGTACAGTACGGTCCTTTCAACTCATATATCCCGATCAGATCAACGACCATTGGTAAATCGAGAGTCGCTAAAGATCTGATAACTATGCATACATCTTGGAGATCGAATAGTGACATCACGAGTGTAACTAGGTAAACCCATTTACCTAAAACACATTCAGTACTCTGGCCAGAGATTTATACACTATTAGCCCCTCAGATAGCATAGGATATCCACGCATGAGAGCGAGCGGTGAATCCTCGACAACGAAGCATCGACTCCTACATGCATCGGGACCTCACCCAGTCCCGCCGCCTAATGACCCCAAATGAGTCGGCAAACGGGTCAAAGTGAGGTGCCTATCATGTAGAGCCTCAATGGCGTTTCGAGTAGTGAGGACTAATTAGTACAACCAAGACCTCGGACTTATCCACTCGACAAATGGTAACCACTTGAAAAGTCCGAACGAGGGTAGTTCGATAGATCACCAGGTCACTATCCATCTGCATGCTCAGAACATCACAATGTTCCCTACCAATGAAACATGGTACTTCACATCACAGATGCTAGTCTCAAGCTCGGGCGGCCTTATCCTCATTTTGAAGGCCCAATCGACTAGGAACGAATTCAGAATACACAGTGACTATTAGATGTGTTTCATGATAGCCATCATATCCACTATCACATCTAACATACACTATGGTGCATTCTAGGTCTTTATCCAACACAATTGTTAACATCATATAACATAATGAAAATAAAGAATGCCATAAAGAAATACGAATAACATATATAAAGATTGTCATATACAAGAGTCTATAAAACCCACACGCCACAAGTTGGCTAGTTGGGCATCTACTCTAACAGATTTCTCGAACGCGAGCTTAAGTTAATCGTACTGCAGCACAGGGCTATGCGACACCTAGCTGGTCTACCCATTCTGGTTCCAGAATCCTCAGTGCAGGCTCCACTTCAGATGATCTTCTACTAATCACCTGCACTGTGGGGTGCATAACGTCTAAGCAAGGAACCACTCCATCTCAAGAGACGGAGAAGCAACCGACTATGAAAGCGGAGCAGAGGATTCTTGCCATTGAGCATCGGGCTCACGAGGAAGAACAACCAGCTCTGGAGAATGAAGAGACTGCGAGGATTGAGCAACAGGCTTAGGAGCAGATTGAGGAGATTAGTCGTGTTGTTGAGAATGTGGACGAAACTGAGGCTGAGGCTGAGGCTGTGAATTCTCAAGAGCATCAGGCTCAAGAGGAGGAGCATCAGGCTCAGGTTGGGGAGCGTCCGGCTCAGAGATATGAGCACTAGGCTCATGAGCAACCGGCTCCAGTAGAACCAGCTCAGCAAACAGAGCAAGCAGTTGAGCGTCAGGCTCAAGCTGGTTCTTCCCATTCAAGTCCAAGTGACTCACATTCTTTTGTACAGTTTACAGCTTCAGAGGCTAATAATGAGGACCGACAAGGTCCCAGTCCTTCTGGTTTACAAATAGTTAGATATACAGAAGGCATAGAAAATAACGAAGATAGAGAAGACTTTACCCAAACTGGTCAAGCTCAGATTTTACCTCCTCCTCCCCCGGTTATGGACAATACTGCTAAAGATCTCACATCTCTGAAGGATCTTGTATCTTTCCTGGGCTCAAGAATCGATCGGATAGGGGTTGATACATATATTGCGAAGCACAATTCTTTGCAATTCAGGCAACAGCTCGACACCAAGATAGACGGGCTGGAGATTAGTTTGATTCGTCATTTTTCCGAGAGTCAACAGAACCTTGCAGGTGATATTGCGTTATTAAAATCGCAGGTTGCTGAAATGGTTGAATGTCTGAAAGAGATGCGTGATGCCAAAAAAGGGGAAGGGGCAAGTAAAAAGATATGATGTGACTTAGGGCGGGCTTAGTTTTCATGTTTTCTAGTGTACAGCTGATTTTTGTGTGTAATTGCTTAACAGTCAATAAAATCTCTTTTTATGCACAAGCCTTGTCATCACCAAAAGGGGGAAATTGTTGGAGTAATTTAATAAGCTTTGGTGAAGACAAATAAAAGAGATTAATCAGCTCAAGGAATAATTTACAAGATCTGGACGGAGCTTACAGTGTTAAGTATTGAAATCAGATCCGAGCTAAGCTGGCAGAGCTAAGCTGGTTAAGGTCAAACCATCTCAGAGATATTTAGTTCGTACTAAGCTGGTTAAAGACAAATCATCTCAGGCAACTAAAACAGAATTATATCAGTTTAGAAGAGCAGATAGAACAGTTTGTTTTGGAACAATTGAGAAAACAGCTCAGAGCGAAGTTGTATATCAGACCAGCTGGAAGTCCAGCTCGGAGCAGATTGTTCTACATACGCTATTCGATCACATATGTAAGTGAACAAAGACTGTTATCTGGGTTAGAATAGAACAAGGACAAGAGCAGATCAGGTTAGAGCAGATTGGAATTGATCAGCTTAGACCAGAATAGAGCAGTTCAATACACCAGACCAGATCGAGAAACCAGCTGAGTAAGGACAACTTAGCAAATTGAATTCTAGAGTTGTTGAGGTTTCGTACAGATTGATGTGATGCGTTTGACTTCTCAGTATCGATTTGTAGTTGTTGGAACTACTTTCAGCTAACTCCAGATATACAGAGATTTGGTTTGAACTGAAGACGGCACAGAGTATGCTAAAAGAGGAAATGCATTTAATGAAGATGTACTTATACAGTACAAGCATTTAAGACGCCGCAGACATATCACTTTGGATACATACGACATGTCTACTTGTAACAATTATTATCGTTGAATCCAAAGGGTATAAATTGGAGAAACATATCAGTTGAAGTCACCTAATGCTTACACAACGATCGAAATGTTGAATCAACGAAGAGCGAAAAACAGAGTTCATACTCAAAATCAGCTCACAGCTAGTGACACATACACACAGATTGTTTACAACAATTCTTGTGTCACAAAACATTAATACACACTCTGTAGTGTCAAGATCTCTTTGTATAATCATAAACAGAGTGTTGAGAGCTAGATTAGCCAAACCAGCTTAGAGCCGTATTCATTGTGTTTGCGAACCACATCGCGGGTCTGTGTTCGTTGATTGAGTGCTAGGAGTTCTTGCAGCTGCCGGCTGTCGGATTGGGTTTGTTCAACGAGTTATATAAATCAAATCTTCTAGTGGAAATCCTTCCTGTTGAGGAAGAAGGGGAGACATAGGAGATTTAACTTCGAACTTAAGAAACAAACTCTTGACTCTTATCTTTTACATTTACGCATTTCATATATATTCACCATTGAATCGTGTTCTTTTCGCATAAATATTTTTATTACACGAGACAACAGCAAATAACTAAGAACCCTCCAAACTGGTAACTCGGCTTAGAGGTTAGCTACGAGCTGTAAAATATTTTAAAACAGATTTTAAATAAAATTAGCAAAGGAGTTGATTCACCCAATCTGAACTCCCGAACTTGTTTTTCGATTCGAACATGTTGATTACAAAATGATTCAATTTTCAAGATTTCAACCACTTCTGGGCGTTATTGATAGCCAGCACAGCTATAAAAATAAAGTTTCAATCTGTATTGAGAGCGGAAAATTGTAGAAAATATTTCACGGAGATGTTTATATCAAACAACTATTAGACATCCATCATTTACTTTTACGCTTATGTAAATTTGTCTACCGCATATATCAAAAATTTAAAAATTTATTAGTACGAAGTATACCTATGCATACGTTGTATGTTTGTTTAGTCCATGTTTTTAAAGTATTCTTGATAAAAGTTCAAAATAATTTTGAAAAGTTAAATCGACAAGTTTCTATTTTTTATTTTGTTTATCATGTCGGTGATGTTAGTAATGCAATGAATATTTAGGTATTGTTATAAGAAAATTTGGGATACTGTAGAGATTCTAAGAAACATATCAGGTAATTATTTTGTTTTCGTTAGACCTACTTTAATATATAATATAAGGATTTGTAAATTTTCTAATTAACTTGTAGACGAAAAACATTTCACAGAAAAATGAAAGTTATATTAATTTGAATATTCATAAATAAAAATTAATTAATATTTTCTAGTTAATTTGGATAAGAAACCAATTGAGCCTGTGTGATTCACTTGGCACTCGCTCTGTCACCATGTCTGTCTCATCCTTGTGTGCAAACACCACTCCCACCACCGCCAAATTCTCCTCCGCCACCTCCGGCGGCACCCTCTCCACCTCATTCCTCCTCCGTGTCCCCATCAAACGTTTTTCCAGCTTTTCGCTCAATGCCTCCACCCCCTCCACAAAACCACATACGCTCATTTCCGGTTCACTGGAGGCCGGAATAGGCATCATGGGCACTAAGCTCGGAATGATGTCGGTTTTTGACTCCTCCGGCGTCGTTGTCCCCGTTACTGTGGTGGGATTTCGTGAAGGGAATATTGTCACTCAGGTGAAGACTGTGGCCACCGACGGGTACGATGCGGTTCAGCTGGGGTACCGTAGGGTGAGGGATAAGAAATTGACGAAGCCGGAATTGGGTCACTTGGAGAAGTCGGGGATTATCCCGCTGCGGCACTTGCAGGAGTTTAGGCTGCAATCTGTTGACGGGTTTGAGCCGAATCAGCGGTTGGATTTGGAGCAGTTGTTCAAGGAAGGGGACTTGGTGGATGTTTCGGGGAATACTATCGGAAAAGGGTTTCAAGGTATGGACTTTGCTTCGGCTGTTGTTGTGCTCTGCGCCGCAGTGCTTGTACACTTTTGCATTGTAGGTTGTTTGTATGGCTCATATCTTAAGGTTAAATGGTCATTTATTTGTGTGAATCTATACCCTACGTTTTTGGATAGGAAGACGAATTATTTGACGATAAGTTGAAAAACAAGGAAAATATAACTATTTTTTTAACTCCACTTACTGTAAATGTTGAGCACTGTAAATGTTTGAGTCAAACGAACAGATGATACAAGGACGTTATCATCTTTTTAGAAAATGGTACGTAAGTTGATTGCTGTTAACTTGTATGATAGTCCTCCATTTTCTTTTTAGTGTCCACTTAAGTTCTAAACTTTGTTTCACATAGATGTTATCATTAACTAAATTTAGTATTTTTCTTTTTGTTGAGTTTCAAGTAAGTTGAGAAAGCAATATAAAATCCATAAGAGAGATTGTTGCCATGAAGATGAGTTGTAGGTGCTTATAGTACTACTAAAATGAGAAGAGTTGATTCTTGCGTGAATGAGCAACTTGTAAACTTTCTTGCAATCAAATATTTGTGATGTAGTCAACTTGTTCGAAAACGAATGTTGTATAAAATCGCACGTATGACTGACATAGCCAATCAGTGTATAGATTGAGTTTTTAAGAACTACAAGTTGATGAGGGAGGATAAACATTGTCTGATATTGGAGGATATGAAAGTAAAGTGCCTAACATCAGTTAGAATGAATCGGTGGGAGGACATAATGTGCTTTGACTTTGGCAATTTGACAACCAGGAAGGACTGATTTTGTAGTTCATGTCTTAGTAGTTTGAACATGTAATTTAGAAAATTCGTTTTGTTGTTTCATTGTACTGGTCACGTGGATTATAAGCGGTGTTTACAAACAAGAGTTCATGTCTTTCTGTAGCCATAGATTCTGCATTTATGTCTATATTTTGCTAGTTGTAATTTCGGTGACAAGACAATGCTTTATTATTGGCTGGAATTTGAAAAAATTTATTGCTTTGTTCTATTTGTTAAGAAGTAATTGATTTTTAATTTTGAATAGAGGTAGGAATTGACTTGAATCAGCTTAAACTCTTATACTTCTCGCCCAATCTGCAGTTCAAACTTAGTAGCCATTCCTGCTGTCTCCCTGAGCTCACGAGCCCATTGGACATGGATTTACAGTAGACACTATAAGTGGAGTGCAATATTTGTTACTGAAAATTGATAATCAATTGTGAATCATACACTTGGGTCCTTCTTTAACGCTGCTTATAAGTTGAAGGAACTTCTTTCTCATGTTCGCCATGATATGTGTTTGCCCTCGATGAGCTGATTTTGAGTAGTCTGGCATCTATATCTGTACTGGTTCTGATGGAATAGCCAATATTGAAACTTGCAAAGATTTGCCTAACCAGGTGGAATCAAGAGATACAACTTCAAACGAGGGCCAATGACTCACGGTTCCAAGAGCCACAGACAACTTGGTTCTATAGGTGCTGGCACGACTCCTGGCCGTGTGTACAAGGGTAAGAAAATGCCGGGAAGAATGGGAGGCACCAAGACCAAGATACGTAAGCTGAAGATCGTCAAGATTGATAAGGACCTCAATGTCATGATGATCAATGGGGCCGTTCCTGGTAAGCCTGGCAATCTTCTTCGGATAGCTCCGGCCAAGATTGTTGGATACAACATACCAAAAAATTAGTCTTATTGTACCTTTTCTATATCGTATCGGTGCCTCAGTGCTCGAATTCAACGGCTAGTACCATTACGGAATTCGCATTCTCGTCACCTACCTTGGTAGATGTGTAGTTTGTTGTATTCAACTTCTTGAGATTAAGCAGAAACATTTTTTGGCAGATGCAGTACATCGTACATATTTTCAGGTCGTGTGATGCTGCCCCACAGGGCCCACACTTTTTGGATTTGGGGCCATACCACCTGTGTCTGTGAGGGCAATGACCCTAAGTAGCATAGAAATCTACATATTTTCATCGATAGAGGTATCTGAATTTAGCTTATTCGTGTTATATTGGTTGTGAGAGGAGAGTAAGTGAGAAGTAAGATTCTAACTAAGAAGATTCTACATTTTAAATGAAACTTCAAAACCTTGTCCTTTCTTGGTTTGTCCTCGAATTGAATGTGTAGAAAAAAAAAATTTGAAGGCAGGAGCAGATTCGTCAAAACGTTTGCAGGAATCTATCATTTCGTAAATAAAAAATGATCAATTTACTAAATCTATCAAAAAGATTTATATATCTTCTTAGTCATGAAATAACGCAATTGCAATTTACTTTCTTTGCAATATAATGTGTCTTGGTATGATATTATCAATATTCTATGAAATATTTTGTAGAATTAAATCATGAGTTGGGAAGTAAATAGTTGTTGGATCTCTAAATTATAAATGTTTGATTAGATTATTTTATTATTTTATATATAATTTTTGCTTATAAATAAACTCGTAATCTTCATTTGTAATGAAAAAGAATTATACTCTCTTTACTTCAATAAATAATAAACATATAATCAAATTAGTTTGACTAATTGAACTATAAAGGCAATATCCAAGTATAATATTAAGGTAATTAAATTTTATATATTCATGTTTTTTTAATTTATACCACGTTATCAGCATAATCGTTCGATGTTCACTATATAATCAACGTATATATTTAAATATATAATATAATGTTATTATATAAAAGAATCTCTGACACCTCATATAATAACATGATATACAAATCATGTATGGCTCACCATCCGATAAGAAACCTGTGACACTGTATGAAGATAATGCTGTATGTATTGTTCAAATGAAATAAGAATACATCAAAACGATAGAACTAAATATATTCCCCCCAAATTCTTCGAATTTACCCAAGTACTTGAAAAAAATAATTATATTGATATTCGTTATATTCAATCTAGTGAAAATTTATCAGATCTTTTCACAAAGGCATTCCCTACGATAATATTCAAAAAACATATATACACTATTGGAATGCACCATCTATAAAACATATGAAGAATCAAATGTGTTAACATGAGGGAGTTTACATGACTGCACTCCTTCTTCCTTATTATGATTTTTATCATATTGTGTTTTTCTTAATAAGGTTTTTAACGAGACAGTATCAAAATACGAAATAAAGACATAAAAATAGAGGAGTATTATGAAATAATTTATAGAATTAAATTATTAGTTGGGAAGTAATTAGTCGTTGAATCATAAATGTTTGATTAACTTTTTATTATATTATTTATCTTAGATGTCTATAAATATGCTTGTATCTTATTTATAAATGGAATAAAAATTATAAACTCTCTCTGCTTCAATAAATAATAAACATAAAATCGATTTATTTGGAGTTGAAGTATATCCAAATATAATTAATTTAAATTTTATGTGTTCATATTTTTTAATTTAAAACCAAAATAACATATTTGATTCTTCCAGCGGAATTCTCTCCGCGTGAATAATTCGTAATATTATTCCACTTGCATGCGACACGTGCTTTATATTATTCCTTAGGAATTTGAACCGTCAGATATTCAGGGGTGGTGCGTAAGCATATATCCAGCTTGATTCAAAGAATAAATGCTCGGTAAATATTTAAATTTTTTGCCACAATTGACTGCAACTACAAATATTTTGAATATGTTCAAATTATAATTATTGTTCAAAATATTACTCAAAAGTTTTCGAAATAAATACATTTGATTTATAATCATACTAAAATATTAAAAGTAATGGCTCATAAACTGTCCAACATAATTTTGGGGCTTACAGTTGAATATACGCTTTTGAATCAAATTTAATAAGTTCAAATATGAATTAAATATTTTCAAATTAGTGCAACTCATGATAAATTAAATAAACACCATGACCAGATGTTTATTTTTAAATATATGTAGTACAAGATTACAACAATATAAACAGGAAAATATAGAAAATCCACGTACTCCATTAACCATATTAATTCCTCCAAAACTTGTTTGCGTGCGAATTGAAGCAAATCATTATTTACTCAACTGTTGTGGTTAGATGCGTTAGTCATTGAATTTTTAACAAATGAAATCCATAATTTTAACTCTAGTATGGAATTTGATATAACCGAAGTTTTTTCTCGACCAACGAGCTACATCAGATCGGGTCCTCAAGAGATAACAACTCGAAGTATATCTTCACAATGGAATGTGAATAGGTTACGTAGGGTGATCTGAAACAACAAAACCAGTTACAGGGCGTCCGAAGTGTTTCCTGTTAAGTAACTTTGATACTTAAGTCAGGTCGGGTGGTCGAGAGATGAGAGAACAAGAAAATATTCAAAGACTAAAAGCTCGTGCTTTATGTGTTCGTAGAATGAGATGTACCTGAGTTTTTATAGAGGGACAATTTGTTTAATGCGAGCATTTACCCGATGAGTGATGCACCGGAGTAGGTTTTATGCTTCATGTTATGCTTGAGTTGACCATTTTACTCGGTGAGATTGTCGTCGCAATTATCCGAGAAGGCGACGCATACTTGTGGTATGCTTTGAAGGGAGTAATTACCGTGTTGGAGCACCTGAGGAAATAACTAACTAGAGGATATTGGAGCATGCTCAGGTGCTCGAGATTTCGATCGAGGATATTGGTACATTTTCATGCCTCGAGCATCTTGAAGCCCGATTGGATCCCGAGGTGGTACTTCCGAGGATATCAGAACTGTTGAATATATCTAATGTTTATCCTTTTATCATAAACCATAGTTAATGATATTGGTAGCAGGACACTAGAAGAAATTTAATCGGCCAAATGCATATTTTGATAGCTAAAGGTCAATGCTGTAATTATAAATGTTATTTTTATTTGAAAAGAGATGGATGAAAACTATATATCACCAACTCCACTTAACATTCATCGGAGCAGGGAACACAAGTTGTGCTTCGACTTGTCATATATCGAAGAGTATTAAATTTAATGGATAATTTGGACAACAGTTTTTATTATATTGATTGATACCATATTTAAATTATGTCCCCACACGTGCATCATCTCTGTTCCAAAGTCAATCGCATAAAATGGTCCACAGCAAAGTGACTATTAATGTCCGGCCAACAATAATAATTTCTTCTGGGTATAATAGAGGTTTTTTTTATAATTTTGTTATATCTAAAGTAAGATAAACTTCTTATAGTGATTATTATGTGTAAATTAAAAATATTCAATGATTGATCAATTAAAATACAAAACCATATTGATAATATTAAACATATAGATAAACTATAAGTATAGAAAGCATCCAATGACTTTAAATATTTAGCTTCATGCATGCACTAAATTACCAGGTGATTCTAATGTATAATTTTGACATATAAAATGTGATTAAATATAACGAAAATAAATCGTTAATAAAATCTTTTAAACTATATAATGGGATTTCATAAAAAAAAAAACATATCGTAACCTACTTACCAATTTTCAGTCCAACAGAGATAATTATTGCTCATGTCACAATTAGAACTATATTTTTTCCTTATCTCATTGTTTAAGTTTATTTCCTAATTTCACAAAATCATTTCTATATTATCTTAAGGAAAATACCTTTAAATTTTATAACTAAAATAAATAAATACATTTTTGAGAAGAAAATAAAAAAAGATTCTATGCTCCCTTAGAAGTATACGCGTAGAAGAAACGTGTGGATAATATCTTAAATGCGGATAACGTAACATGGACATATTTGTTCTCTATATAGGCCCCAGGGCATTTCTGTTTTTAAAAACTATTACAAGAATTCCATCCAAAAATTCTCTACAGGAATTGCATTTGCATAGGTATATTTCTCGCTCAAATCTTGGCTACAAATGCAAAATCTTGGGTGATTTTTTTGGTTATGATCTAGTAGTTGTAAAGGGTCCTTAATTTTGTGATTATGTTGTTAAATGTTGGCTTGATTTGACGTCAATGTTTATCTAACAACTTTTTTAAAAATTTGTTGATAATAGTATCGATTTTTCTTTTTTCTTGCTTGCAATTGATGGTTGATGCTGTGAGAATCTGTTGAGTTCCATTTGAAAACGTAAGATCTTACATTTCTTTTTCCTGGAAAGTTAAACTTTCATTTCAGAATTGGTGGAGGGGGATTGGATTACCCTCTCATTTGTTGCCCCTATGCTTGCGAATTTGTATGATTTGTGGATTTCATGTTGATTGTATCTTCATCTTTGAGTTCCTATGCTTTTCATTTCGGATGTAGATAATTAACTGATGATTTTACCCCCATCTATCTTCCTTTTGTGTGGCATGCAGAAGCATTTTAGTCTTGTTAAAAGACTAGATTTAAATTTGAAGTTTTTGATTGAAGATATTGGTTGGAGAAACAGTAATCTTCCTCACTAGGAGACGCGGCCAGGGAACGTTACTGCATCTTGTTTTCTCCTCCTATGTTAAGAGTTTTTTTTTTCCCACAAATTTCTGATTCTTGTTGTTTAAACAGGTTATAAACTTTGATTTTATGTCTGACAATTAGTTTTTGTGTTTCCTTGAGAGACCTGATATAGTCTCGAGCCTTTGGGATGAGAAACAATTTTCGATTCAAAGTCTTGAACAACAATCATAAAAATTCCTGAAATGTTTCTCGAGATGTGGGGAGTAACATTGATTTTATATGTATTTATTTGATGTCCAAAATTATGGCGGCATGATTCATTCTCCATTACCTACAGAGCATTATTTTGACCTGAAGTGGAGAAAATGGGAGACAGAAAGGAAAACCAGGATAGCCAGGATAAAGGGTTGTTTTCTAATCTTGCAGCATATGCTGTCGGAGCTGCACATTACCCTCAACACCATGGGCCGTACCCCCCTCCGGCATATCCTCCGCATGGTTATCCACCACAAGGATATCCTCCATATGGCTATCCTCCTCCGGGCGGACATCCACCTGCAGGGTATCCTCCTCCTCCTGGATATCCACCATCTGGATATCCGCAGCCAGGCGGATATCATCCTGCCGGTTATCCTGGGTCATCTCATTCAGGTAATCTCAAATGATACAGTATCTCCATTGCGTCTGATTATCATGCTTACCCTATTCTTTGGAGCTTAGGGTCATGTGATATTTGAATGTTCATTGCTAGTTAGATGAGTTTTCGTACCTTTGGATATCTTGGGCCCTTGACAATCTCCAAAAATGGATTTGACCTAAAGTTTCAGGGTACGTCCGACCAAAGATTTTACCTACCCAATAGTAAAATCCTGCAAATAAAGCAAAAACGTATTATGAGTTTAGAAATGTGAAATAAATTTTTCCTTACCCCATTTCCCATTTCTTTATAACATACACTATGAAAATGGGGAGGAAGAGCAAGGAACTCAAGTGAACCCATAAGTACATTGCTGATGGCATTATGCAAGCAATCTCTTCATTATCCGTCATCCTTATATATGTTTACAATCCAATAAGAACCATGGCCGCCCGAGTATGATGAAAATATTTAGAAACGCCGTACTCGATGGTCCTTTCAGTTGTTCGTCCCTTGTGTAACTTCTATTTGAATTATGCTCGCGTTTGTTTCATACAATGTAATAAACAAATATTACAGGCCATGGAATTGGAGGACTCTTAGCAGGAGGTGCTGCAGCAGCAGCCGCTGCATACGGGGCTCACCATTTGGCGCACGGTGGATATCATGGCGGATATCATCATGGTGGATATTTTGGCCATCACCATGGAAAGTTCAAGCATGGCAAGTTTGGGAAACGCTGGAAGCACGGTATGTTTGGGAAGCATAAGGGCAAGTTTTCCAGGTTCAAGAAGTGGAAGTAAAACGAACGATACCCGTCATCGTCACATCATTCTCATTCAGCGATTAATGGCCCCCTTTTTCACTCTCTGATACTATACTTCTGTGAGGTTATGACTATTTTTATGACATCTGGTGTTAAACCTTTTATTATAGATTCAGATTTTTGTTGACAGCTATGTATATATTAACTGAGCTAGTTTGGTTTGAAGTCGCTCTTTATTTGGCTTTGATTTGGTCGTCTATTGTGAAACCCATGCATATTATCAAGTCCAACTATATAGACTATCCTATATATGTTTCAAAGTTGCCAGCATAATATATTTTTTGTAATGAATTTTAAAAAGTGGGTTGATGTGGAAATTGCTGGCTATTTTCGCATGTATAGTAAATACGACCACCAAGACTTGCCAATTTAAATGTGTTTGGCTATTAACCACACTTTGCCGTTGTTTTTTATCTCTTGCTAATCTATACGTTCACATATTTAACGTTCTTTTTCAAAACATAGCCAAAGACAATTTCTACAATGATCCGATTATTGTCGTTTCTACATTTTTTAATTTCTAAACAAAATGATGAAAATATTAATCTTCTCATATCATTCTGGTTTAGGCTCAAAATGCCTGAAGATTGAAGAGTGAACGAGAACATTTGCACAGTATTATTTATTTTAAGGTTCTTCGGAAATAAATCATGACAAATGAAAATCCAAAATGTGGAAGTGAACCATATTTCCCCAGTTCTGCTTGTTCCTGCGGCATAAGATGCAATAAAAATAATATTGTTGGGAACCATACCTTAAATTATTATAAAAATTCATAATCTCTTTTTGAAACATAAAATTTGTAACTTTATTATCTAATACCTACAAACTGAAAAACTGTAAAAGAAAGCTGCCCATAGAATCTGAAAAATCTTACAACATTAATCTCCTCAATTTATTGCATCAATTGATTTGATAAATATTTTCTGTTTGTGTTTAATAAATGGCTTGCTTCAGTTCTTGGTTTATTTCTGGTATTTTTGGTCTTCAATCTGATTGATTGGAATTTCAATATAAAAGAAGCCTGAAGAGGATAACAAGATAATACGGGGTGCTTACTTATAGAAAAAATAAAGACGCTTCTTTTTCTGATATCTCAGAATTATAGTATCAGTTTCAAAATGTGGCAGACAAAGGAACCAGCGCAGGCAGTCTTCGTAATTTTCCTTGAATCAAATATTTGGGACCAATTCGCTGAAGCCAGAATAACAAAAATCACCCTTCGTTGGATGCTGATTAAAAAAGTGAGGCTATATATCCGATTAAAGGTCTCATAGAAATGATGAGCCACACATTGATCAGGTGGCGATTAGTTGGATGAGGGTTGGGTCACTTCGCAGTAAGATGGCCTAAGTTTCCTGTTACAACAAGGGCCCATTTCATGGATTTCTCCTACTCGAGAGAGTTATTCCAGTTGAATATCTGGAATGTAGCTGGATCCGCCGGACTGGCTAAATTGCAAGGACATACTGCTAATATCAAAGAAGATGCTCACTAAGATGCTCACTCTGCATTCATAGCAGGCACATATGCACACTCCAAAGATCGAAAATACAAAAGATAGACAATATGCTACTGAGCTGGTTGGCTGAAAATCATTACATGTTATATGCACAAGCAGATATTTAATCAATTTGGTAGAGAAGCATCAGATACTACAGCTTACTAGTGTTTGCGCTCCCACTTGCCTTCACGCCTAGCATCCCGTTCTCTCCTGTCAACGATCTGCCTAGGTTTGCTACCCCGGGATCCATGCCTTTGAGCAGATGTAAAACCAGTCGACTGTCCCTCCAAGGCAGACACTGTATCGGGCTCGCCAACACTACCTGTATCACCTGAATCCTTGCTCCGTCCATCAATATTATCTTCATAACTGCTACCACATTCATCTGATCTTTCTCGTGATTGAAGTATTGTGGGAAGTTGACCAGAAAATGGCCTTGCCCCTGATAATACAACTGTTGGCTGATTACCCACAGATGGATTAGAAGTAATAGCATCTTGCTGAACTGTTCGCGCACTTGTTCTCAAATTGCCTTCATTAGCCTCCTGTAAATTGTCTCTTTCACGGTACCTATCGCGTTGCCTGATAATTTAAAGGTGAGACATTGTGTCACCTACACCCATTAGACTTGGCCAGTAAACAAAAGAGGAAATGGATTAAAACCGAGCTTTTTCATAGTAACATCAGTACCAAAGCAAAAGGGAAAGCTTTTGCAATTAAGAAAGAACACTGGCAAAAAAAGGCTTGATGCAAGAAATCGACAAGCCCCCCTTCCCCGACATTAAGTATATCTGCTTGAAGACAGAGGAACTATCCAGGCCCATAAGACAGTAAATCTCAGCTCCAAGTAACAACACCTAAGTAAGCTTAATGCCGAAAGGTTAAAAAGATCAATATTCCTGCATTTTAAACAGATTGTCCTTGAATGCCAACAAAACAGCTTGTACAAGACTCTGCATTTAAAATTCAATAAACCGATTGAGATGGAGTGGAGGACGCACCTACTATGGCTGGAGGATGCAAATTCACGTCTTGATGATCGCATCCCAGTTTCCACCTGCTCTAGCTCCCTCTGGAGTTCTCTCTACATAAATATCATTTTGTATTTGATAGGCAAGCAAGAGATCGAGAATATTTTTATTTTAATGGTGAATTATCTTTAGCCTAAGGTATATACAACTCAACTAATGTAACTTTTCAAGTAAATTTAGTCTAGCTTGGCACAAAGCAGGAGAGCAAAAGAAAAATTTGCGAAAAGGACACACAGGACAAAAGTGATTAAATGGAATACACGAATCATTGAAAGCTATTAATAATTTCATCAGTTAAAAATGTTCACTATAATCTGAAAAAATGGCCAAGGGAAGGCTAATTTGAGACCAATCCGTTGCTTAAGTCTTACCTGTGCCAACTTCTCTTTCTCAATTTCAAGGTTATGCCGCAATTCTCTGGTTTTTGCTCGTTCAAGTTCCAGTAACTGCTGTCTCTGAAGCTCCTTTTCTACTTCAATTGTTCTCTCTCTGATATAACAAAACATCTTTCAACCATGCAAGCAGACACGCTTATTATGACACAGAATCTGAAAAAATTATAGAAAATAGTAGAAAACCTATCAAATTTTTGAATGAGTTCCGATTCTCGTAAAGCTGCTTCCTCTAAAAATTGTTGGCGCGAAAGCCTTAAAAGTAGCTTTCTCTGTCTACGGGCAATTATATCTTCCCTGACTTTTGTTTTTTCTCTGGAGAAAGAGAATAGGAAATCAAGAGTATATTTAGATTACGAAAGCTACAATAGAATAACTTACATTCAGGGACAGATCCATGTTTTTAACACTTACAAATACAAAATTTGATAATTTCAGTGCAATAAACAGGATGTGATTAACACTAAAGGTAAGATGCAGCAACTACAATAATTCTTATAGAGATTTTATATTCATTATGTGGCATCTCCAAATATTGAGCTTCTTGAGAGTTGATGCAGTTGCAATAAGTAAAATATTTCAAGGCATGGCATCAATAACTGGATTTCAAGCATTAGGAACGACTTCTAGAATTCAATTGCTTCTTATGTAAGCTACATAGCTGTGATTGATATAAAAAGTACTAAGTGCGCATACAATGATCTGATCCCATCCTTGATTTGCTGCAAGCGGTCATCATCCTTCGCATAAGCTGTGTACGAGAAGATAAATGAATTGAGATAAATATGCAGATGAATTGAAAGGGATATTGGTTTATAGCAAACTGTTGAACAAAATTACTCAGTTTATGATAGTAACTCGTGAAAACTGTCAGTAATTCACTCAAAAGTTACTATTTTCTAAAATTTGCATCCTAAATTAGTCCATTTGATTGAAGGAATATGCCATCCTGAAGTAAAATATTCATACCAGACAAAAATGGTAGCTGCCGCAAATCTTGAAAATCAATAGATGAATCTGGGACAGGACGTTCTGTTCGAATAAGTTCCATTTCCATTTCAGCTTCTTCTAGTTCCTAAAAGTAATATAAGATGCCATAATTTGATTGAGCAGACTAAGATAGATCATTGGAACTGTGCAAGACTAACCATGGTCTTTTGCTCAACTTCATCTGAGAAAAAATCGAAGTATGACTGGGCAGAGGATAAATTGCCAATAACCTGCAAAGAAATGAATGATACAAAGAAGCACCATAAAACTAAAGGTATGCATGCAATAACAACTGACCATTAATAGACCACATTCAGTATAAAGACATGATGTTGTTCATGCACATGACATACTACGTAATGAACAAACCTTTTGCTCAGCGAGAAAAACAGGGCCTATGCTCATGGAAAACAATTACCAGATAAACATATTCAACTACATTATAGCATACCTGAAGAATTGATTCACGTGTGGTTGCAAAATCGGGCATTTGCTTAGGGGAACTAGAAGATAGCACATTCTTTAAGATCTACATCCCAAAACATAAAAGAAATTTAAGGTAAGAGTAGGCAGAAAGAATTTCAACTCCAAGAAAGATGCATTGGGTAGAGTCATAGGGGAAAGCAAGGACATTTCACTTTATAGCTACTGCAGCAAACATCTACAACTCATTCCACCATGTGAAGTATCTGCAGTTCATAGAAATACATGTGAATTCAAAATCTGCCCGGCACCAACCTCTTTAGCCTGGTCTCCATCATCTTTAAGTCTGCACAGTGCCTCACAAGCCTTTTTCTCAAGATCGGTGCAATATCTACCTGCAAAGACAATAAACAGGGAAAATGGTACACTAAGATAAAATCTGACAGACTAGAATTAGTCTATTTTCTGGCAAATCATGGCAAAATTACCATTTCCAGCCATTACAAAAGTTTCAATATTTTTCCAAATACATTCAGGAATCAGAGAGATGTCTTCGACTGGAGAGAAAAGGCAAACACTTGCAATGAGTGCTAAGGAGAACTGCGTCAACGGTCCATAGCATGAAGGTTGTGCAAGAGTTGCCAAACACTGAAGAATACTCTCAGCTGCAGCTAGAAATGACTGTAGTTTACTTCTCTCCACATATGGAATGTAGTAGATAAGAAGTGCTGTTGCATTGGTTCTTAAAAGCAGTGATGTATCAGATGACGCCATCAAGACCACGTGGTCCCAGGTAGATGAAACCAGAGCAGATAATTTTTGTTCATAATCAGAAGGCGGTATGTTTGACGAACCTATTAAGGTTTCATTTGATGAAGACAAAAACCACTTTCCTGCATTAGCATCTTGGCCAACAAGTCGACCCAAGTGCTTAAGGGCAACATATCGTTGTTCAGGCTCAGGGTGACCAAGCAAGGAACAGAACAAATCAAACAAGGGTTTGGGCATTTCGATTTGACATAGATTATGGATGCCTCTGGCCAGAATCAATGATATCATTTTATCAGTTTGTAGTCTCCAAATAATATTTGGCGCTCTCTCTGAAAAGTTCTTCACCGCTGAGCATAGGTCACCAATCACGTTATCCAAATGGAAAAAATGGGGGACTCCCAGAAGTGATTCAAGTATGACAGATGCGACCTCCCAACAAAGGTTTTCTTGAAGCGCTAAGATCATTCTAGAAAGTCCTTCAAGACTAGAATTCCAAACTCCTGGGAGTTCATCAACAAACCTACTTCGAAGCGGCTTCTCCATTTCTGGAGAAGCAGAAGCCCTCTCTGCAATTAAACACAAACAATTTGAGTACATGAAACACTCAGCAGATGTGAGTGCCAACTTCTTTGCCAATTTATGATGTATTTTCCAGCATTGTTCTATAGTTGGATTGAGTTTTAAAACAAGGGCCTCTACGTTTTTGGAAATGCTCCTCATCTCCTCCAAATCAAGTTGAAAAATCTTTTGACTTGCATCATCATCTGCACTATTGTCATCTTGATGCCTCTCAGAATCTTCGGTAGAAGAAACGGAGTAGAATACATCACTGAGAAAACCTGAGTGCGACTTTGGAAAACCTTCATCACTATCAAAGGTAGAGTTAGCACATGCTGACATTTTAAGTGGAGTGATGCCCCAAATTCTAGAAGTGCGAATCAATTGGTCTTTGCAGTTTTCCATGAGTGTCTGATATGCACATATATAATCATGAAATGCAGTTGTTCCCTCGAAGGAAGTAAAATCAGCCCATAAGATGGCGGACTGCAATACCTCAGCTTTCCTATGGAAAGATAAACTACCAAAAATGGTTGCCAAAACATATATTGTCAAAGCCTTGCATTTTCCAACATCTTTTGGAGAACCTGAACTTTCATCACGTTGTCTGATATTGTCAAAAAGCTGTCCAAAGCATAAAGATTCAAAGTTATTATATGACACATCAACCAAAAGTTTTTCTTCATCAGAAACCTTGTTCAAGGAATATGCTATGATGGGCTTCAGCAACCGCAATATGGAATCAAGAAATGACACATCAGAGTATGAAGTCCTGCATAGAGACACAAGCACTTGCACCACTTTGGGTATTTCGGGAACCATTGCTTCCATGTGCTCCACCACAATTGCTTCAAGAATGAATAGAATGACAGCTTTAGCATTCTTCGCAACAAACCCTTTGAAATAAACAGATTCACACTGAAGTAGTTCTTGGGGGTGCTTCTGACTTTGAACAAATGGCCACGAACATAAACTAGAAAACCAACACATCAGATCTGGCACAAGAGCCGAAGAAAGAAATTTCAATTGTAAACCAACAGCTTCCAATATAATTTCCCCGAAGGCTTCAAATTCTTTCTTCAGATTAGGAAAGAATTTACTAACAGCTGGATATAAAGCATGAAAAGATTGCTGCCCATCTTGATACCCCTGACTTCTGCCTCTATCCTCCATGTTATTTTCCTGGTCGATCACAAGTCTTTCAATTGACTCATTCTTACGTTTCTGTTCAATGATATTATCAACTAGAGAAAGATCATCTGAAAATATAGACAAAATATATGTTAACTGTGACAAGTCAGAAACAAGGAAGAGCCGTTCTTTCAGATATTGCTTTGCATTACGTGAAACCGCCATCCAACCAAAATATCTAACCAAAGGTAGAGCAGAAGAAGAAAAGGCAGGCACTTTCTGTAGCCACGCAGAAGCAGGAATTAAATTTGAGAAACGAAATCCACAATTAGCATTGATCGACAGTTCATATCTTTCATCATTACCACTTGAAGCAATCACCAATCTGTTGAGAAGAATCCAGCGGCATTGCACCTCATGCAGCTTAGAACTTTTCGATTGTGAGTTTCCTTCAAATTGAAATGATTTCAGCTGCGCCTCAAAGGACTCAGCAAAATTTAATATTATGTCAATTACACGCTCCGAGGAACAGAAAAATTTTGTAGCTGAATGCAACAAAAAGAGAAGACACCACATAAGAATCTCATGTAAATAATATTGATCCCAAAATGAATTTCTCTGAAGACGCCTAACCAAAAAATTGCACAGCATCGCTTGATTTTGCCGAACTAAGGTAATGGCATCTGCATTTAAAAACTCCTCCTGGTTCAATTTTATAACATCCTCACTCTCTTCAACATCTGATGCAGATATTTCTCCCTCCAATGCAACTTTCTGATATTTCTTGTCTAACTCAGCTGCCTCGATCAAAATTTCAAGAACAACTCTGTCTCTTTTCCTTTCAAGATCAGCCACAAGTTTCAAGTCATTGTTTTTTTGGGGGAAAATACTGCTAATATCAGCAAACCCACATTTTTCGCTGGTCCTTTTATTGTCAATATTCCCAACACCAACTGAAATGTCCTTGGAAGACTTCATGAAGTAGGGATTAATATAGCATTCTGCTGCCAAAAGCAGAGCATCTATTGCAGCATCATGACTTTCCAGAGTAATTCCATTCTGGGAGCTCAGGTCCAGAGCTAAGCGCCTAAACTCAGTAGCCCTCAGCTCACAATCTCGATAATTCAGGAGATGTGAATAATTAGCCATCAAATTGAACAATTCTATTCCATGACTGGAAGTAAATGCCGAATCATTATGAAAATAGTTAATATTTTTCTGCACAGCATTATTAAACTCAGATCGAACATTTGAACTGCTTGAATCAGAAATATTTTTGTCGCGACTGGCAGGAACATTGGTAAGATACATTCTATTCACTTCTGGAGGAGCAAAAAGAAGACTTACATCTTCAGGAACCTCCATTTTACCACTGATATCAATATCATCAACCTTCCCATCACCATTTTCTTGGCTATTTAATCCAGAAGAGGCTATTCCATCACAAGAAGCAGCAGTCAAGGTGGTAAATGATTGTGCTTCCTGTGTTGCTAGAGCAGAGAACACGCGGCAATCAATATCAGGAGGTAACTGCAACTGAGCGTCCAAAACTGCTAGAAGCACACTGCATAAAGGAATACTTCAGTGCTCTAATCATTACTCAATAGTGAACAATCACAAAAAATGGATCGAATTAAACTCATTCTTTCGAGATTGTAAAGGCTGTTAACAATAACATCACTGTTTTGCATGAAATTGTATGACTAGAACTTTGGTAGTTAACAATCATGAATCAAGGGTTTTGGATCAAGTTACTGGCAAGGACTTCCCTTTCCTATAAAAATTGAAGTATGGTCATTTATCTGGAAAGAGTTTATATCAATGTTTACTTAAAGCATATTAAGGGGTAATACTTGACCAAAATACAAACAGAGGCATCTTTAAAACGCAGAGGTTAACCTATCGACCCAAGATATTTCGTATAAGATAAATAAATTAAAAACAAGTCATCAATGATTCAGGAGTCAACCTTCTCAATTGAAATACAATATAGGACTTTGTATCACAACAAAAGGGCTGTTTAACACAGCTGAACCGGTAGCATTCGACCTTTCCTTATTTGTTTGGTCTTTAAAAGGACCTAGCTACTTAAGCTATGAAAAACAGTTCAGTCGAAAGACATTTCTTTCAAAATGAACTGTTTTACCTGGGTCCCTAGGGTCCCTGCCATAGGTGGTGTGATAGTATAATAAGGTAGCCTAGTAGCATAAAGAGCAGAGAACTCAATGAGACAAAAAGGCTGGTCCACGATGAGATGACAGCAACATTACCATCTTTAATAAAGTATGGGGGTCTTAAATGAAATTACAGTTCCCTGAGTGGAAATACATTCAAGTTCTACCTCATATGAAATGTGTATATAATTTGAATTCCCAGAGGATGCAAGTACACAACATTGCAAGGTAGAGCAGAGGAAATATTTTAGAAATTGGCCAAATAAACACACTAAGTTACTAGACGGTGCCAAAATCCATAATCATCTAAGGAAACAAATGCACTGCAAGAAGAAAGTATTCTCATCAGCATCATACTTTTAATCTCAACATTCTGCTGAAAGATTCAAATTTAATCTACACAACTACATGATTTTTGGCCCATCATTGGAGTTGATAAACGATTTTTAAAATCCTAGATAATTGTACTTTTGAATGACCTGGTGATAATTGAATTATTAGAATGGAATTTTACAACACACAATTGTTCAAGGTCAAGCATTTGGAAATATTAGGAAGAAAACATGAAGTTAAATATTGTCTGAACAACTTAAATATTGTCATTACCCAGGTAAAGTTTAAAATATTAGAAAAATTGCAAGTCCTGTGAACTATGAACAAAAGTTTAAATACAATTGATGACTCCTATTACCTTGGAGCAACTGATCCACGCCTCCATTCAGCTTCCAATGACGAAAGAACCGCAGACTTTCTTATTGCCGCACGAATCACATCTAATGCAATAGCACAATTATGTTCTTGATTTTCAATAAAAAAGGAAGACACATTTCCAAAAGCTATCATGCCCTTTAAGGGGGTCAAAGCAGGATCCAGAAAAGGTTCCAGCATCTCCAGCAAGAAAAGTATCTGATGCTTTGCTTCCTGAAACACAAGGAGGCATTGCGTAAACAACCAGAATGAAGAAGTTTTCTAACAAAATTTAGATATGAGTCCGAGGTCATGGCAGAACTTTGGAGCAAGACCTACAATCTCAATTCAAAATTTTCTCATGGAACTACCTTATAGCTTGCCAATACATCATCCATGTTTCCAGACAGAGCCAGTACAATGTATTTGAGGGCGGCACGTGCACGGGACAATGAAAAACGAGCACCCTATGCAATACAAAAACTATGCATGATTTGTCGATCCTCCAAACTCACATTTGATCAGTTAGTCACAGTACGTAAATGAGAAAAGACACATAATAGTTCTGTTTATGTAATTCATAAATGGAACATAAGTGTTATCTAAAAAAAACATATATTAATGTTTTCCTTAGTTCAAAAGAAGAGAGTGCATAAACACTTTCTTCAAAGTAATCTCTGCATTTTCCTCTCCTTTAAGCATTCTTCCACTGTAACAGGAAAAGAATGAAGGTGCTATATTCCACCTGCCGGAAAAACAAGAGAAAGACATCTTGGAATTTGGGGAAAGAAAACTTAGAAACCTGAATTACTCCTAAAAGGTCCTCCAGTAGCTCCAAAGTTAAGTCCACCTGCGATCCCAAATCATAGAATGATAAATCACAATGGGTCCACCAGATGAGGCCCAAAACTACGTAGTTTAGCAACAAATCATTCAACCTTTGCAATTATTTGAGCAGTGCATGGTGCCAATACACCAGAGCACAGATCAACAAGAATGCATGCAGCCTTGGCCTGAAAATAAGTTAAAGATTAAAGGAGGTTATTTGACGATTCAGTATATTAAATTTCATGAATATACCACGGGATGTATATATCATGAAAGGCTAACTTCATCATTTTTGGGTGGTCATGCTTATACTTTCTGAGAAACTATGAACAATTCCTTTTCATTTTCATAGCATTTTCAGAATATTCTATTGCTTCTTCATGTGTTAATGGGTCACAATTTTAAAGCCATAAAGATAAAATTCTCCACGTAAATAAATATTTTGTGGTATCACAAAAACAAAATCGCCCAGTGATCTTTAGACACATGAATCATAACAATATGTAGGGGTGTCAATTTTTGGCATTTCCAATTACTAGCCATACTAACCTCTAAACAATTGAACCACTTGAATTTATCTTGAGATATGACTGAAAATTTTCATAAACAGGACTAAGCGTAAACAAAACAAGCCAATCAAACCAATTTACAATGGAACTAAGCAAACAGTAATGCAAACGACGGGAGTTTATATTCATGCTAAAGCAGAGAACGAAAAATGTATGTTGTCTCTATCATTTTTCTATCTTGCGTACAAATGAATGATGATACACTATTTACAATTTATCAGATAACTTGAAAAAAAAAAAGACCTTCAATTTTGAAGACCCCATAACAGAAGTGGTGATCTAGTCACAAAACTAACAGAACGTAACTGCCATAATAACACCAAATCCCTTTTCTTTTGTGAATATTTTACCATGAACTAATCAGAATAATCCCAAATACTGATCTAAAGAAACTAACTGAAACCAAAACGTGTGTAAAACAAAACTTCGCACTAATCATTCAGTTAATCCGGTTTACTTGAATTATTCAGTTATAAATAAGTATAATGAAAGCTGAATCACGATGAACATTTTACCAAGAATTCAGATTAATAATAATATCAAACATTAATTATTGCACTACAATTGCATTAAACTATTTGCAGTTGAAGTCATACACTCAAACCTCATCTAATATAGCATTAAAAAATAGACACATTAATCCTCAGTCGATGCGAAGTTGAAAATATTTTTACTGAAAAATGAAATGTCGAAATGTTTAGTGGAAACATAGATCGGAGGATAATACGTTCTCATCCCTTTTTTTTTATTTTTTTATGTATCAAATCTCAACAAAAGATAGAATTTAAAAGGACAAAATATCACAATCATATCCCACCAAATATGTGAGATATTTTATTCCTATCAAAGAAAATCATATCCTATTCTAAATCTTCTATAGCACACCACAGGCTTTGGAGTTTCCTTGTGTATCCGTCTTACCAACACATTCTGGAGTCAACCACACGAGTACAAAGATTCAACCTGGTTGTGTCTATCGTCGTCGCAGGATTGTTATGGTTTTTCAACCCCGGCTGATATCTCTACTAATTTATCCTCTATTTCATTTCCCACTTGCTATAAACATGCTCTGGACCATATGCGTTGCAACAAGCAATGAAACAGAACTTCAAGCACTTGAGGAAAATCATACTTGGTAATTGGTATATTGTTTCTTGGCAATCAAATGTTGAGCCAAATGGTAGTAAGTGGGTTTATACTGTGAAACTCAAATCTGATAGCTCCTCGCATAGATACAAAGCTCGACTGGTTGCACTTGGCAATAAGCAGGAATATGGGCTCGACTATGACGAAAAATTTGCACCAGTTACTAAGATGAGCACTGTGAGGACAATTCTCGCTATTGCATCATCTAACTCTTGGCATTTACATCAACAGGATGTAAAAAATGCCTTCTTGAATGGGGACCTCAAAGAAGAGATTTGCATGAAACTTCCAAATGGTATGTCAATAAAGCTGATGGAAATGTTCAAAGATTTAAAACTCGACTAGTCACTAAATGTTATACACAGGCATATAGTATTGATCATCAAGAAACCCTTGCTCCTGTCGCTAGACTTAATATTATCTGTGTTTTGTTATCCATTGCTGCAAATTTAGACTGGCTGCTTTGTCTGCTTGATGTCAAAAATGCATTCGTTAATGGAGAACTTGAAGAGGAAGTGTACATGGATATTCCACCTGGATTTGAATCCAAATCCACTGTCAACAAGGTCTGTAAACTAGAGAAGGCATTCTATGACTTGAAACAGTCACCTCGAGCCTGGTTTCACAGGTTCACTAATGTTCTCAAGAGAGATGGCTACACGCAAGGACGATCTGACTACACATTATTCGTCAAACACGCCAGAGAAGGTAAACCCTCTGCTATCATTGTCTATGTTGATGATATGTCCTTACAGGCAATAATGAGAATGAAATGGTGCATGTCAAAACGATGTTATCAAAAGAATTTGAGATGAAGGATTTGGGTCATTTGAAATACTTTCTGGGCATGGAAGTGGCTCGGTCATCACGAGGAATCTCCATCTCAACGTAAATATGTCTTGGATTTGTTGAAGCAAACAGGTATGTTAGGTTGCAGGCCTGCAATATCAAACTTGGAGTAGACACAAACAACCCTTTGGTTGATAAGGGACGATATCAAAAACTTGTTGGCAAGCTCATATACCTCTCTCACACCCGTCCGGACATAGGTCATGATGTCAGTGTTATCAATCAATTCGTGAAAATCCCTACGCGGGACCATATAGAGGCGGTCTATCGAGTATTACGGTACCTAAAACGAGCAAGAATATCCAAGTCAGTGATGCGGACTGGGTAAGTTCTCACGATAGGCGGTCACATCTCGTTGTTGTACATTTGTTTGGGGAAATCTAGTCACATGGCGAAGCAAGAAGCAACCTGTAGTGGCAAGAAGCATTGCAGAATTGAATTTAGATAACTGGCACAAGGAATCTGTGAGCTGATTTGGCTCCAAAGGTTACTGGGCGAATTGCACCTGATAGGTCATCAGTCTGTCGAATTACACTATGACAACCAAGCTGCAATCAGCATCTCAAAGAACCCAGTTCACCACAGCCACATCAAACATGTTGAAATTGATTGTCACTTTATAAGTGAGAAGTTTGAAAAAGTAACTGTGAAGCTACCTACATTCGTACTCATCTACAAGTTGCAGATATCTTGACCAAGTCCCTTGCTCGACCTACTTTTGAAGATTTGGTTTCCAAGTTGGGCTTATTCAACATATGACCCAAATTGAGGGGGAATGTTGAATATTTATCTCATTATTAGATTATTTGTTAGATTAGTTAAATTAGTCCTATTAGATCACTGTTATCTTCATTATCCTTTATTTAAACTTTAAACTAGATTAGATTAGATAGGTTAAGTTTGTTCCTCTGATTAGTATAAATAGATGCTTGTGAATGCTTGGAACACATTCATTCAAATTAATAAAAAGAGTCTTTCCTCTCCACTCCTCCTCTCAAAACTACAACTCTCACAGCCGAAACTAATTCTCCAAGTCAGCATACATCTCTCGATCAGCTTCCCAAATATCATGGGCAGAGGGCAGAAACATAAAAGGTTTGCCAATTATTGGATCCATGGAGTTAATGAGCCATGCCATGACCAGGGAGTTCTCAGATCTCTTGAACAACCTGTACTTCACCAGTAATGTATCCTAACTTACACTTTCGATCGATAACAAGACGCACAGATTGCAAGCACTCAAGGTAGTTTTTCAATCTACTTATGGATCCTGATCAGCAGGGATGTATCAGAGAGGGATAGGCCCATGGTTTAAGATCCGTTGCCTGAAGAAATTGAGTTCGGCACCACTGAGACTGCCGGACTAATTGCCATAGCTAGCGCCTACAATAGCCGCAATAAAAGTCATGACCAGTTCTCGGGGTCTGGTACCATCCAGAAATTTGTAAAACACAAAAGATTGGAGGGGAACATATTCTCATCCAATTTTTATATTTTCTTGCATCAAAACTCAACAATAGATACAATTTGAATAGACGAAATATCATAATCGTATCACCAAATCTGTGAGATATTTTATTCCGATCAAATAAAATCATATTCTACTCTAAACAAATCTGTGGATTTTAGAGAACTGGAGTGGAGAGGAAAGTCTCCTTTTTTATTGATATTGATGAATGAATATACAAGCAACCACAACCCTATATTTATACTAATATTACTAACAAACTAGTCTAATCAAATATAATTTAAATTGTGAAGATAACATAGAAGATAATGGGATAACACTAACTGATCTAACAAACTAATCTAATCAAATCTAATCCCTAGATTTGCAACACTCCCCCTCAAGTTGCGTCATATATGTTGAATAAACCCAACTTAGAAACCAAATTTTCAAAAGCAGGCCGAGCCAGGGACTTGGTCAAGACATCTGCAGCCTGTAGATGAGTAGGAATGTAGGTGAGTTTCACAGTGCCTTTTTCAATCTTCTCACTTATAAAGTGGCGATCAATTTCAACATGTTTGGTGCGATCGTGATGTACTGGGTTTTTAGCTATACTGATCGCAGCCTGATTGTCACAATGTAATTCAACAGATTGATGACCCGGTAAACGCAATTCACCCAATAACCGTTGGAGCCAGATTCCCTCACAGATTCCTTGAGCCAAAGAGCGAAATTCGGCTCTGCACTGCTGCGGGCCACGACAGATTGCTTCTTGCTTCGCCATGTGACTAGATTTCCCCAAACAAAAGTACAATAACCAGAGGTGGACCGCCTATCGTTAGGAGAACCTGCCCAGTCCGCATCACTGTACACTTGGATATTCTTGGCTTGGCTTTTGGCGAAGAGTAAACCTTTACCCGGCGCGCTTTTTAGGTACCGCAAGACTCGATATACGGCCTCCATATGGTATTGCGTAGGGCTGTTCATGAACTAACTGAGAACACTGACAGCATAACAAATATCCGGACGAGTGTGAGAGAGGTATATGAGCTTGCCAATAAGTCTCTGATATCTGCCCTTATCAACTAAGGGGCTGTTGCAGTTGTGGTCAAGTTTGACACTAGGGTCCATGGGCGTATCTGCTGGTCTGCAACCTAACATAACTGTTTCCTTCAACAGGTCCAAGATGTATTTGCGTTGAGAGACGGAGATTCCCTAGGAAGAACGAGCCACTTCCATGCCCAGAAAGTATTTCATATGTCCTAAGTCTTTCATTTCAAATTCTTTTGATAGCAATGCTTTGATATGCACCATTTCATCGCGTTATTTTCTGTAAGAATAATATCATCAACATAGACGATGATAACAGTGAGTTTTCCCTCGATGGCATGTTTTACGAATAGGGTGTGGTCAGATTGTCCTTGCGTGTAGCCATCTCGCTTGAGAACACTAGTGAACCTGTGAAACCAGGCACGAGGAGACTGCTTCAATCCATAAAGGGCCTTATGTAGTTTACAGACTTTGTTGACAGTGGATTCAGATTCAAATCCAGGTGGAATATCCATGTACACTTCTTCGTCAAGGTCTCCATTAAAAAATGCATTTTTGACATCGAGCTGATAGAGTGGCCAGTCTAGATTCGCGGCAATGGATAACAACACTCGGACAGTGTTAAGTCGAGCCACAGGAGCAAAGGTCTCCTGATAATCAATACCAAATGTTTGCGTATAACCCTTAGCGACCAACCGGGATTTAAATCGGTCAACAGTGCCATCAGCTCTATGCTTCACTGTGAAAATCCATTTGCACCCAACAGTCCGTTTCCCGGTCGGTAAATCCGTTATCTGCCATGTCTTGTTCTTTTCCAGAGCCCTTATTTCGTCAAAGGCAACGGCTTTCCACTTGGGATCACGCAGGGCATCACCAATGTTGGTAGGAACAAGTACCTGATCTAGCTGTGACACAAAGACTTGATATGTTTGAACTCTTTGATTGGAAATGTCCCCAAGACGAGCAACGATATAAGTCCATTATTGAGCAGCGAAGACTATTCAAATTCTTGTTAGACCTTAACAATGATCTCGACGACGTTCGGGGGAGAATCCTTGGCACCAAGCCCCTGCCTAGCCTCCGATCAGCCTTCTCTGAGGTGCGCCTCGAAGAAAGCCGCCGCAAAATTATGCTGGGAACTTCTCTCAACCCCGCTGCCCCTACGATGGCTCAGCTCTTGCCGCTCACCACTCTGGTGGAAGAAACCTGTTTAATCCTTCCTCTTATAAAGGAAAATCAGGTCAGGGACGGCCTTGGTGCGAGAAATGCAAGAAACCTACTCACACCATTGATGCTTGTTGGCACATTCATGGTAAGCCCGCTGACTGGAAATCTTCTCGCGGTCGCCGTACTCATGCTACTCTCACTGATTCCTCTGCCGCTAGCTCTGGCGAGCCCTTCACCAGAGAACAAATTGAGGCTCTTCAAAAGCTATTCAAACAGAATACTTCAGAATCCACCTCACCAATTGTTGGCACAGGAAGCGCTGCTCATCGAGGTGATATTCCTTTTGCACTTCTATCCCAGAATGAGCTTTCCACTTTCTGGATTGTAGACTCAGGTGCTTCGGACCACATGACTGGCCAATTGCATTATTTTGCCTCATTCAGCCCATTTCAATATCACAAATCTGTTCGGATTGCTAATGGCAGTTGCACGGCAGTGCTTGGTTCTGGATCTGTCCAGCTAACCCCGACTCTTTGCTTACAAATTGTGTTGTTTGTCCCTGAGCTTAATTGCAATTTACTCTCTGTCAGTCAGCTCAACCACGATCTTAGATGTCATACCACCTTCTCGGCTAACTCTTGTATTTTTCAGGATCCGGCATCGGGGAAGACGATTGGCAATGCTGATCTTTGTGCAGGCCTGTACCTTCTCCATATGGAAACCTTCTCGAGTGCTCCGTCCTCAAGTACCGCCCATCCCTCTTCCCATCATACAGTATTTGTGGTTAATTCCAAGAAGACTAGTGATATCTTATATGGCACCATAGGTTAGGACATCCGAATTTTTCTTACCTTCAAAAGTTGTTCCCAAGTTTATTCAATAATAAAAAGATCGATGTTCCTCATTGTGATATTTGTCAATTATCTAAACATGCTCGCGTACCTTCTCATCACAACCGTACAAACCTTCAAAACCTTTCTCCCTAATTCACAGTGACATTTGGGGGCCATCACATGTAAAAAACATTACGGGCACCCGTTGGTTTCTACTATTTGTCGATGATCATACTCGCGTCTCGTGGGTATTCCTCATGAAAAACAAAAATGAGACTTCCCAAATATTTAAAAACTTTCATATGATGATCCAAACACAGTTCTCCACCCGTATTCAGATCCTCCGTACTGATCGTGCGCGGGAGCCGTGTGAGCTTCGTGAAGTACGCAGTGACGGTATTTTCCCCTTGGCACAACGTATGAAGCGTTGTTTCAATGGCAAAGAGCTCAGCGGAGTTATCTTTGCACGAATAGGCTTCTCGCGCCGCATCCCAAATGTCTTTTGTGGTGGGATAGAGCAAGAAGTTCTCGCTGATCTCAGGGGTCATTGAGTTAATAAGCCACGACATTACCATATTGTTGTCGGCCTTCCACAATCGAAGCTTTGGATCGCCCGCGTCAGGGCAAGGCACCAAGCCAGTTAGGAAGTCGTCCTTTCCTCGGCCGCAGATGTACATCATGACTGATTGTGACCAAGGGATGAAATTTCGCCTGGTCAATTTATGGACTGTGATCGACTGAGGAGAGGCATCGCCCAAGCCGTAGGGCGTGGCCACTGGAGTCATCTCGGCGTCGAGGGAAGAGGATGGATTGGAGGAAGCCATGCCGTACTTGGTCATTGGCTGAACCTGAGCTCTGATACCATGTGGATTTTAGAGAACTGGAGTGGAGAGGAAAGTCTCCTTTTTTATTGATATTGATGATTGAATATACAAGCAACCACAACCCTATATTTATACTAATATTACTAACAAACTAATCTAATCAAATCTAATTTAAATTGTGAAGATAACAGAGAAGATAATGGGATAACACTAACTAATCTAACAAACTAATCTAATCGAATCTAATCCCTAGATTTGCAACAAAATCTTTCTAAATAAACTTATGGACTGAAAGGATGATCCGCAAACCAGTTTCATGCTAAAATATTTTACATTGATAAGCTACCAACGTAAATCTTCAAATTTAACATAGGATCGGAATGCAAAGCTAATGGAAAGTTTAATTTAGTAATTACTTTTACGAGTTTATGTAACATAACTACGGAATTGAAACATACAAAGCTGAAAATTACAGAGTACAGCCCAATTTATCAAATGATAGGGTCTTGTGATATTCATTCAATCCTATGAACCGATTTTTGAGTCAGTAAAATGATCATACCTAGGATCTTGATCTTAACAACCCGGGGTTCATGAGACTATAAGAAGCAAGAAGAAGAGGAGACAATAGATCAAACCTAAAAATATACTCTGGACAATTCTATTGAGAAATAATTAAGCATTTGAAATTAAATATTAAATAAAGTAAAAGGAAGTAACCAACATGTGATGGCAAAAAAGAAGACAAATAGCCAGCACATGCACGCAGTAGAGGACGGTACACCAATGAAGATGAAGTTGCCACAATCTGCAAATTTCACGAATAAAAGTCAACGGTCAAAATTAGAATGGAGGGAACAATGAAATTTAAGCACAAAGACATATTTTGATCCATTAATACCTGACATAATGCCTTTTGCACAAATGGCTGCTTCCAAAGCGAGAAGCTGTCATCAATTTGGTAAGGGCTACTGACTACAGGTCGAAGTGCTAGATAAAATATAAAAAAGAAGTGTCATGTGAGGAAACGAAATCCAGTGAGAGCAAGTTATGAAACATTTGAGATTGATTTGAGCAACTATAGAGTAATGCATCAAACTTCATAAATAAACGTAAAATATCAACAGTTCACATCATGCTAAATTTTTTTTTTTTATCTTAACTTAATTACTAGATACGAATTTCAAATACATTAAATTCATCTATCCCAAATCAGAAACTTGCCAGATTTTTAAAAAAACTTCAACTCTATGATCATAAATCAATTCCAAACCACCATTCAAACCTTCCAACAGAATGCTTGTGAGTGTTTTCAGTCTACTCTTGGGGCTTACAAATCAGGTATCATTCATCATAGTTCTTGGTTTTCCTCCTGGTTTTGAAGAAAAGGGGGATACTTAAGTGTGCAAATTGAAGAAAGCTCTATATGGCCTCAAAATATCGCCTAAGGCAAAGCATGCTTCGAGAGGTTCAACTAAATCTGTCTTTGTACAAAGGCCGAGAATACACCCAATCACAGGCTTATCATACTTTACTTTTTAGACATCTGAAGGCTGGAAAGATTAACATTTTGATGGTTTACGTGGATGCCATTGTTGTCACAGGTAACAACCTTGAAGAGGCAGAAGAACTGAGGGTATTACGTGGATCTTGCACGGGCAATAGATAAGGAAATGTTCGGCTACTCAGGGTATTACCGCACAAAATTCCCGGTGGGGGACGGAGGGGGATATAACCGGGCCAGGCCCAACATGGGGCTGGCCACTAAGGGGGAGACGATGGGTTACGACAGGGGGAGGCCCAGCCCAATTATGACTAGGACCACCACGCAGGAGAAACAAGGAAGTGGCCCAAATTACAGGACGCCATATACTCCCCAACGGAGAACATGAGATCAAACAGTGGGGGTAACCTTCCAGGAGGATCTAACAGACGAGGGGAGATGAAACGTGATGGCAGGATTCTGTCGCAGCAAGAGTACTTGAAACGAAAGGAGAAGGGCTGTGTTTCAGATGTTGAGAAGCGTACTCCCCACTACACAAATGTGCATACAAGCTCATGCAGGTTGCATTACTTGAGAATGAGCTCGAGGGGGTCGATGAAGCAGAGGAAGCGATAGGGGAGGAGGATGAGGTTGAAGAGGACATCAAGGAATACGGAACGCCGGAACTACCACTATTCTCTATTGGGGGAGTGAGCCAGCCAAAACAATGAAATTGAGAGGACGACTTAGGGAGCAGAAGTGGTAATAATGGAGATAGCGGGGCCAGTCATAATGTTTCACGGCCCCTGGTTGAGAAGCTCGGGATCGAAGTTGATGAATCAGTACACTTTGGCGTATGTCTGGGAGACGGGGCAAAGTACTCTGTAGAGGGCTTTGCCATAACCTGCAGATAGATTTGGGCGTTTCTAAGCTGGCCATCACAGGTCACTTGTTTGAGCTGGGAGGGGTGGACGTCATTCTGGGGTGAGAACATTGGGGGAGGTGATGTTGGATTGGGGAGAGATGAGGATGCGATTCAGAGAAGGGGAGCACGGGATTGAACTCAAGGGGGACCCCACCCTGCAGAGGAGTATGGTGTCCCTCAAATCTATCCACAAGATCACCGAGGTAGAGTACTCTGCTACTCTTTTTACGATTAACAGGGACAACATGAAGGGAGGGGGACATGCATTCCAGAATTACGGGAGCTTCTGGAGCAGTATGAAGCGGTGTTTTGAAAGCCACACGGTTTACCACCGGAAAGGAATCGGGATCATGCGATAATGACCAAGGAAGGTACGGCCCGGTGCAAGTACGGCTTTATCGGTACGCTCACAGTCAAACAAATGAAATTGAGAAGTTGGTCGGGGAAATGCTAGCGGCTGGGATCATCCAGCCAAGTAATAGTCCCTATTCGAGTCCGGTGATACTGGTCAAGAAAAAAGACGGGAGTTGGAGGTTTTGTGTGGACTATCGTGCTTTGAACGAAGCCACGATCTCTGATATATACCAATTCCCGTAGTTGAAGAATTTAGACGAGTTGTATGGATCCATCTATTTTTCAAAGCTGGATTTGCGATCGGGTTTACCATCAGATCAGAGTGAGACCAGAAGATGTTGCTAAAACAGCGTTCAGAACACATCTGAGGCACTATGAATTCTTGGTTATGCCATTCGGGCTCAAGAACGCGCCGTCAACGTTCCAAGCTACCATGAATAAGATTCTGAGGCCTTATTTTTTAGGAAGTTTATCCTTGTGTTCTTTGATGACATTCTGGTTTATAGTAGGAGCTTGGGTGAACACTTAAAGCATCTAGAATGCGTACTAGAGATCCTCTGGGCTAATCAGCTATTGCTGAATGAGAAGAAGTGTTGTTTCGGGTTGCAAGAGATCGAGTATTAGGCCATGTGATATCGGCTGAGGGTGTCGCAGTTGATAAAAGGAAGATAGAGAGCGTGGAATCCTGGCCAACTCCATCAAATGTCAAGGGCCTCCGGGGGTTTTTGGGGCTGTCCGGATACTATAGAAAGTTTATTAAGGATTATGGCAAGATCGCCAAGCCACTCACAGACTTGCTAAAGAAGGGAGGATTTGGGTGGGTTCAGAAGCCAACAGACTAGAGCCTTCGTGGAATTGAAAAGTAAGCTAACCACAGCACCAGTTTTAAAGCTTCCGGACTTTATTTCAAACTTCGAAGTGGAGTGCGATGCCTCGGGAAGGGAATAGGAGCTATCTTAGCTCAAGGGGGCCGACCCATAGCATTCTTCAGCAAAGCCTTAGCAGCTGGGGCGTTAACCAAGTCTACATATGAGAAGGAACTGATGGCTTTGGTCTTAGCTGTACATCACTGGAGTACATATCTCATCGGACGAAAATTTGTGGTATTGACAGATCACAAGGCCCTGAAAAATCTATTGCAACAGCGGATCACGACCCCAGGCCAGCAGCAGTGGCTTTCGAAATTGATGGGATTTGGGTTTCAGATCAAATACAAAGCCGGAGTTTTAAATAGAGCGGCCGATGCCTTATCCCGACGTCTAGAAACGGAGGTCAATAGATCTCAGTGCCACGGTGGATGGAAATAGATGAGATCAAAATTGCAGTAAGGAGGGACCCTAAACTGAGCGAAATTGTCGCAAAGCTACACAAAGGGGACTTAGTGAGCTCCCCTTATGCAATGGATCATGGGACATTGCTGCACAGAGGGAAATTGGTGCTGCCCACAGAGTCAAAATGGACCACCCAAATCATGGAGGAATGTCATGGTTCAGCCGAAGGGGGACACGCGGGGGCCTTTAGGACGCTACGACGCGTAGCTAACTTCTTCTTCTGGGAAGGGATGAAGAAAGCAGTGTACGGGTTTGTAGCAGAATGCTCAGTTTGTCAAAGGCACAAGTATCAAGCCACCAAACCCGCGGGTCTACTACAGCCGCTCCCTATCCCAGATCAAATATGGGAAGACATATCAATGGACTTCATCACGGGATTACCTAAATCAAGAGGATTCGACATTATATTTGTAGTGGTGGATCGTTTGTCCAAGTATGGCCACTTCATTATGTTAAAACATCCCTACACATCTCAGATAGTGGCGGAGAAATTTGTCAAGGAAGTGGTGCATCTGCATGGGGTACCTTGCTCAATTGTGAGTGACCGAGACTCAATCTTCATGAGTGTCTTTTTGGAAAGAAATTTTTCGATTGCAAGGCACAAAACTAGCGATGAGCTTTGCCTACCACCCTGAATCTGATGGTCAAACTGAGGTCTTAAATCGATGTGTGGAAACTTACTTAAGATGCTTCACATCCGAACAACCCAGAAATTGGAGTAATTGGGTGCACTAGGCAGAATACTGGTACAACACTTCATACAAGACTGCGGCGGGTATGTCACCTTTTGAGGTGGTCTATGGCCGAAAACCCCCCACGATCATTTTTTGTCGGGTGAATCAAAGGTGGCGGCAGTGGGGAGAGAATTGAGCGACAGGGATGAAATCCTTCGGCAGCTCAAGTATAACCTTGGGAGGGCTCAACAGAGGATGGTTAAGTTTGCTAATGTTCATCGCAAGGATATCTCGTTTCAGATAGGCGACATGGTGTTCTTGAAATTAAGACCGCACCGACAACAGTTTGTTTGCTCCAGAGTCTACCAGAAGTTGGCTCCAAGGTATTACGGCCCATTTCCGGTGGTCAAGCAGATTGGCAGTGTTGCTTATAAACTGCAATTACCAGCTGGATCATGCATTCACCATGTGTTCCACGCTTCGCAGCTTAAGCAGGCCAGGGGAAGTTGACTCAAATTTTGGATTTACCTAAGGGGTTGGAACATGATCTGACATCCAATTATGAGCGAGTTAAGGTGCTAGCCAGCAGACACAAACAACGAGCTGGGACATCAGTTCCGCAAGTATTAGTGTAGAGCCAAACTCATGTACGGAGGATATTATGTTATTGCATCGTAGATTAGGACATCCAAGCTTGTCATATTAAAACTGATGTTTCCATCTTTATTTAAGAATAAAAGTATTGTTGAACCATCGTGTCAATTGTGTCAGTATGCCAAACACCATAGGTCGTCCTTTCCTAGTCAATCTAATAACGCCTCTGCCCCTTCCACTGTAGTTCATAATGATGTCTGGGAACCATTCAAAATTCCTACAAACTCTGGAAAGAAATGGTTCATCACAGTCGTTGACGATCACACTTGTATGTCATGGGTTTACTTACTGGGTGAGAAATCCGACGTTGAGAAATCTTCAAAATTCTTTTCTATGGTCCAGACTCAATTCCAACAAAAATTAAGGTACTTCCCAACGTTAACGGGAAAGAATACTTTAATCAAATCCTTGGGGATTTCCTTCACACATGGGATAATTCATCAAAGCTCCTGTGTTCGAACTCCCCGGCAAATTGGAGTCGTCGAACGTAAAAATAGACATCTCCTAGAGGTGGCTAGGTCCCTTATGTTCACTACTGGGGTGTCTAAGTACCTATGGGGTGAAGTTGTTCTCACTGCGATGTACCTTATTAATAGAATGCCATCTAGAGTGCTGAATTTTAAGTCTCCGATTTCCCTCTTTCGGGATTGTTTTCCTATGACACATTTAACTTCAGATTTACCCCTTAGGGTGCTTGGTTGTACGGTCTTTGTTCACATATCTGATCGAGGTAAATTGGATCCCCGAGCCTTAAAGTGTGTGTTTGAAGGCTATGCTCCTACACAGAAGGGGTATAAGTGTTTTGATCCTCACACCAGGCGGTTCTTGCGACAATGGACGTCACGTTCTTTGAATCTCAAACCTATTTCACTCCTCTTCAGGGGATACTTACTTGAAGACTCCTTTCTGGCTTTGCACATGATCATCAGTGTCAATCTGATGGAACAGGAGATGTTAACATGAGTCTGGAACCCACAACACTAGAGTTAGATTATAGTCTTGAACCCAAAACACTAGAGTTAGAACTAGCCAAAGAAAATAAATCGGAAAAACAGTTTGACCATGTCTATGGAGAAGGAAAACTCGAAGGAAGAAAGACCTCATGACTCCACACAATCATGAATCAGAACCGAGAGGTGGCATCACAGCCACTCCAATTCAAGGTATTGAATTTGATTTGATGTATCTCTTGACAACATAGAAACTCACACACCGCCTGATATTCCCATCGCACTGAGGAAAGGCACGAGATCATGCACACATCCGTTGTCTAACTACATGTCATATAAAAACATCTCTAAATTGTATTCTAGCGTTATATCTCAATTACAATGTATGGAAATTCCTAAGTCTATACAGGAAGCCCTGGCTGTTCTACATCGGAAGGAGACTGTCCTTGAGGAAATGAAGGCCTTGGAAAAGAACTAGACTTGGGAGCTAACTTCTCTACCAAAGGAAAAAGCAACAGTGGGCTGTAAATGGGTGTTCAACGTGAAGCTTAATTCCGATGGGTCACTTGAGAGATACAAGCTAGACTAATGGCCAGGGGATTCACACAAACATATGGTATTGATTATCGAAAAACCAGTGGCAAAGTTGAATACAATAAGAATTCTACTCTCTATAGCTGCAAATCCTGAGTGATCTCTGCATCAACTGGATGTGAAGAATGCCTTTCTCAATGTGGAATTGGTAGAGGAAGTTTATATGGATGCTCCTCCTGGATTCGAAGATCAATTTAGAGGAAAAATGTGTAAGCTTAGAAAATCTCTCTATGGATTAAAGCAATCGCCTCGAGTATGGTTCGAGAAATTCTCTAAATCCGTCAAGAATCAAGGGTACACCCAAGGACAATCCGATCATACCATGTTCGTAAAACGGTCCGAGACTGGTAAAGTAGCAGTCTTGATCGTGTATGTTGACCACATAATCTTGTCGGGAAATGATGAAGAAGAAATATGCAGACTGAAGAAGTGCCTAGCATCGGAATTTGAGGTCAAAGAATTAGGCCCTTCGTGTTACTTCCTGGGAATGGAGGTGACAAGATCGAAGAAAGGAATTTACGTTTCACAGTGAAAGTGCATACTTGACTTGCTGGAGGAAACAGGAATGACAGGGTGCGGATCTAGCGATACACCCATAGATCCCAACCTGAGATTGCGAAATATAACTCAAGGTACTCCTGTGGAGGAGGTATCAACGGCTTGTGGGGAATTAATTTATCTCTCTCATACACGACCTGATATTGCATTTGCAGTAAGTATGGTGAGCCAATTCATGCACTTGCCATATGAAGAGCATTTGGAAGCCGTATACAAGATCCTAAGGTACTTGAAGAACACCTCAGGGAAAGGATTATTGTTCAGAAAGGGAAGTCAGAGGAATATCGAAGGCTTCACAAATGCTGATTGGGCTGGTTCAATCGTCGATAGAAGATCAACATTAGGATATTGTATCTTCCGATGGGGAAATCTCATAACCTGGAGAAGTAAAAACGGAATGTTGTGGAGAGAAGTAGTGTTGAAACGGAGATAAGGGCGATGGCTAATGGAATATGTGAACTACTATGGTGAAGGGAGTTCTTGAAGAACTGAAGGTAGAAGTTGGGGTTCCGATGAAACTGTTTTGTGATATATAAGTCAGCCATTAGTATTGCGAACAATCCAGTACAACATGATCGAACAAAACACATTGAGATTGACCGACATTATCAAGGAAAAACTGGAAAGTGGAGCCATATGCATGTCTTATGTTACCTCGGAGCAACAAATTGCTAGTGGCTTTACAAAAGGCCACTTCCGACCTAAATTTGAAGACTTTACAAGCAAGTTGGGCATGATGGATATCATTGCACCAACTTGAGGGGGAGTGTGGAAATATGGAAATAAAATCTTCTATTTGTACAAAATGGTAGCAAAGATTTTGTACCTTGTGTGTATAGTTATTTAGGTTAGATATTATTCTAGTAGTAGAATTAGGACCTATAATCTTGTATATTTTAGGGATTCTCTATGTTTATTTTGCGAGCAGATAATATTTCCTACAACCAGTTGTTCTCTACTCTCTTCCAATTAAATTGTCTACATAGTTCTTTGTGTAGATCAAAGTAAATAAAGTCATTCCAAACATATCTAGAGTTTTCATTGAATTACGTAAAAAAATAATATTTGTATGCTAAAAACGCTTATTATAATTATGGATTGGGCTGACACGTCTCGTGGATATAAACCTCCAAGTTCATCTCACAAAAATTTACTTATCCTACGCACATCCAAATGAAAAATATATTTTCGCAAAATGAAATTTTCTATCGCGTGAGTATGAAATTATATTTAAACATTCATTATCTATATAAGTGTATATATAATGTATTCAAAAACAAATTTATTTAGTCGTAATTATGTAAATGAAAATTATAATAATTGATTAATTTAATGCTATTACCATTAATTATATTCAATCAAAAATAATATTTGAAGGAGATTGCAATGGTTAACCAAAATCTTAATAATTTCTCACTTCGAATTGTTCCATTCTAACTTTAACTGTATTGGATTTTGAATTTTATCTTACGTTATTTTCAATTTAGTTTATTTTTTAAATGGTACGCTTCTCTTAAATAAGTCGAATTATAGTTTAAATAATTTTATTTTCTACTTGCTGGTTTGTATTAATGGAACAATAACAATTATTTTCATATATAATAAAACTTGGCACCGTACACTTGTGGGTTAATCCATGCTATAGATGATTGGTGCAATTTTATTTAAATTATTTTTGAGTAAAAAAATGGACAATCAGAAACTTCCCTTCTCAGATTTACAAGGACCGGAAATAAACTGAATTTACAAAAACATGTTTCTCCATAGAAATTTTACAAAAACTAAAAACTGAGCAAGGAAACTTGGGAAGAACTATTGGCTGATTAGGATGATTTTGTCATCGTTAGACCTGTTTTTAGAAGTGAAATAAAATTAATCACATTTGTTGCCATGGAAAATTTTTTAGCGTTTATGTTTTCTCGTAGCTATCATTATCTAGTCAAATTTAGGGAAAGATCCGTATATACATTCCTGTTCTTCAAGGAGTTCAGTAGCAAAAATAATTTGACAAAATTAAAGAAGTAAACAGTTAGGTAGAATAAATGATTTTGTCAAAGTTTTCTTTCTTTCAGTAAATACTTTGACAAAAAATAAAGAAACAATTAAACAATGCAATAATTTCAGATAAACAGGAATCAGAAAAAGAACCTGGAAGCAATGCTTGTATCAGTGGAAGTGCCAAATAATAGTCTGAAGTGTTCTCTGCCAGCTTGCTACAGAGTAAAGGCTGAACAGATAGTTGTTTATCAAAAAGTCTCGACAATTTAACATGCAGAATGATCACTATTAACAGTTTTCTGACAAGGCGTTTCTGTCCATTCAAGTTTCAACCAACCTGAGATGCAGAAGCATAAAGAACATGCAAAATCCCTTCTTCAACTGCTTCAAAATCTAAGAGATTGAGGTATGTTGAATCCCAATAATCATCTGCCATCTGAAACTCTTCCCCAAACAAATTTGAATAGTCAGTTAATGAAACAGGAGTAACAGGTTCTGGTTTAAGACCCTCTTCGACTACAGAAGATGTAACATCGGAAGCTAACGTAGATGCTTCTCTCCAAGTTGTAGACTCTGAAAGTTTCTTAAGAATCCTTGATGCCTACAACATGGAAAGTACCAGATAAAGAACATAACTTGATTAAATTTTTGTACCAAGAAAGCAAGTGAAATACAAGAAGCATAACTTACAAGTCTGCACAACTTTCCCAGGTTAGAATCTTTATAAGCCTTTCTAAGCAATATGAAGATTGCATCAGGACGAAATACAAAGTTACTGGAAATTGTAGACAAAGCAGATGACGTATTTCGTGATCTCCTTGGCTGAGCGCAACAAAACAAAGAACTAAATAAGTATCCAATCACTTACACAGTAAGAGTCAAAAGAAAGTGAAAGTAAGCTTTCAGTAAACTCTAAAGAATTCCAAAAAATTCTTGATTATTTCACCCTGTTTTCAGATATAAAACTGCCAAATAGCGCAACACAAAAATAAAAACAAAATAAAAATAACCTCCTGTTAAGATATAGATATGGATATGGACACATTGTAGAGAATATTGGGACGGATTTTATGGGATTTGATTGATCCCTAACATTCAGTGTTTAATTGTGCCTGTAATTTAGTCTTGATTAGGATAGTTTCCTCATGTTTTAAGGGTAGATTTACTTGTATATAAACATATGTATATGTAGACAATTTAGGTGGAAGAAAAGAGAGAACTAATTGCTGGAAAATATTATGTTTATTCCACACTCAAACAATATAGATAACTCCTATATATACAAGAGACTTAAAACTAATTCTACCACTAGAATATTACCTAACCTAAAATAACTAAACACATAAGGAAAGAAAATATATTAACAATCTCTCTACAAATAGAAGATGGAGTTTCCATATTTCCAGATATACTAACAATCTTCTATAAATAGAAGATTGTGTTCCCATATTTCCACACTACCCCTCAAGTTGGTGCAAAGATATCCATCATGCCCAACTTGCTTGTGAAATCTTCAAATTTAGGTCGGAAGTGGCCTTTAGTCAAGCCATCAGCAATCTGTTGTTCCGTGGTAACATACGGCATACAAATTTCTCCACTTTCCAGCTTTTCCTTGATAAAGTGTCGATCAATCTCAATGTGTTTAGTTCTGTCATGTTGTACTGGATTGTTCGCAATACTCATAGCCGACTTATTATCACAAAACAGTCTCATCGGAGTCCCAACTTCTAACTTTAGCTCTCCAAGAACTTTCTTCAACCATAGTAGTTCACATACTTCATTTGCCATAGCCCTTAGTTCAGCTTCAGCACTACTTCTCGCCACAACACTCTGCTTTTTACTTCTCCAGGTGACTAGGTTTCCCCATAGAAAAATGCAATATCCTGATGTTGATCTCCTGTCGATAATTGATCCAGCCCAATCAGCATCTGTGAAGCCCTCTATATTCCTTTGGCTGGACTTTTTGAACAATAGTCCTTTTCCAGTGGTGTTCTTTAGGTACCTCAAGATCTTATAAACTGCTTCCAAATGCTCTTCATAAGGCGAATGCATGAATTGACTTACCATGCTAACGGCAAAAGCAATATCAGGTCGTGTATGAGCGAGATAAATTAATTTCTCCACAAGTCGTTGATACCTCCCTATATCCACATGAGTACCTTGAGTTATACTTGCCAACCTCAAGTTAGGATCGATCGGTGTATCGCTAGGTCTACATCCTGTCATTCCAGTTTCCTCAAGTAAGTCGAGTATGTACTTCCTCTGCGACACATAGATTCCTTTCTTCGATCTGGCCACTTCCATTCCCAGGAAATAACGCAAGGGGCCTAATTCTTTAACCTCAAATTCTGATGCTAGACACTTCTTCAGTCTGCAGATTTCTTCTTCATCATTTCCTGACAATATGATGTCGTCAACATATACAATCAAAACCGCTACCCTTCCGGTTTCAGACCATTTTACGAACATAGTGTGGTCAGATTGTCCTTGGGTGTAGCCTTGATGTTTGACTGATTTAGAAAATTTCTCAAACCATGCGCGAGGTGACTGCTTTAATCCATAAAGAGATTTTCTCAGCCTACACACTTTCCCTCTACATTGATCTTCGAATCCTGGAGGAGCATCCATATACACTTCCTCTTCCAATTCCCCATTGAGGAATGCATTCTTTACATCCAATTGATGCAGGGGCCATTCGAGGTTGGCAGCTATAGAGAGCAGAATTCTTACTGTATTCAGCTTTGCCACTGGAGCGAAAGTTTCTTGATAATCGATTCCATAGGTTTGAGTGAATCCTCGGGCCACCAGCCTGGCCTTGTACCTCTCCAATGATCCATCAGCATTAAGCTTCACGTTGAACACCCATTTACAGCCTACTGTTGTTTTGTCCTTTGGTAGAAGCATTAGTTCCCAAGTCTGGTTCTTTTCCAAAGCCTTCATTTCCTCAAAAACAGCTTCCTTCCAATGCGGGACAGCCAAGGCCTCCTGTATAGACTTAGGAATCTCCACACAGTGTAATTGGGATATAAAGCTAGAATATGATTTTGAAATATTTTGATATGACATGTGATTAGATAACGGATGTTGTGTGCAAGATCTAGTGCCTTTTCTTAGTGCAATGGGAATGTCGTGAGGTATGTGAGACTTGGTACTGTCTAAAGATACATCAGATTCATTACCTTGACGTGGAGTGGCTGTAGTGTCAGGTTCGCCTCTCGGGTCTGATTCATGAACGTGTGGAGTCATGAGGTCTTCCTTCCTTTGAGTTTTCCTCCTCACATAGACATGATCAAACTGTTTTTCAGGTTTCTTTTGAACTGACTCTAGTTCTAGTGTTGAGGGTTCAAGGCTCATGGTAACATCTATTTCGGTAGATTGACGTTGATGATGAGGTACAAAGCCCGGGATACTTAGGCACGCCAGTAGTAAACATAAGAGATCTTGCCACCTCAAGGAGATGACGATTTTTTCGTTCCGCTACTCCATTTTGCTGGGGGGTTCGAACACAGGAACTTTGATGAATGATCCCCTGTGTCTGAAGGAAATCCCCGAGAATATGATTAAAGTATTCTTTCCCATTATCGCTGCGAACACTTTAATTGTTTTTTGAAATTGAGTTTGAACCATAAAGAAGAAGTTCTTGAATATAGTATCAACTTCGATTTCTCACCCAACAAGTATACCCAGGACATACGAGTGTGATCATCTATGAATGTGGCAAACCATTTTTTCCAGAATTGGTAGGAATTTTGAATGGTCCCCATACGTCACTATGAACAAGAGTAAACGGGGCAGAGGCTTTATATGGCTGACGCGGAAATGATGTTCTATGGTGTTTGGCATACTGACACACATCACATGATAGTTCAATAATACTTTTATTCTTGAATAAAGATGGAAACATCAGTTTTAAATATGACAAGCTTGGGTGTCCTAGCCTACGATGTACTAACATAATATCTTCCGGACAAGAATGAGGCTCGACGCTGGATTGTTGGGCTTGTCTATGTGAGGGATGTGCTTCAAAGTAGTAGAGTCCTCCGTCCTCCCTAGCACTGCCAATCGTCATCCCCAAGGCCGAATCCTGAAATTGACACAGATGAGGGGAAAACATAACACAACATTTGAGATCGGTTGTTAGTTTACTAACTGACAATAGATTACGGGAAAGGTTAGGAACATGAAGGACATCATGTAGAGTCAAGGTTTTCGGAAATAGTGATGGATCCTATTCCAGCAATGGGAGATAAGGAACCATCAGCAATTCGAATTTTCTTGTTCCCTGCACATGGGGTGTAAGATGAAAACAGACCAGAGGATCCAGTCATGTGATCCGTAGCCCCAGAGTCCACAATCCAGGGAATGTCAGGGGAAAAAACATGTAAGGCCATAGGCTGGAAAGAAGAAGAACCTTGTTGAGCAACAGAACTAGAGGGTGCGACAGGCACGGGCTTAGTGAATTGTGGAGATCGGAACAGCCTATACAGTTGTCCAAGTTGTTCTTTACTGAAAGTAGGCATTCCTGAGAAGACCCCAGCTTCTTCCTCGACACCAGACTGATGAGCTCTAGATTCCCGACCCTTTTGTTTCTGAAATCTGGGCTTCCAATTCGGTGGTTTGCCATGCAAGTCCCAGCAGGTGTCCTTTGTGTGATTTGGCTTGTTACAGTACTCGCATTTGACTCCTCCTTCTAGGGTTCTCGGGTATCTCCTGTTAAGTACCCAAGCCGTATACACTTCAGGGAGTTTTTGGCCCATAACCTGAGTCGCAGTGTCTACACTTTTCTCGTCCCTCAACCCAGACATGGTTGTTTTGTCTCCGACGACTGTTCACAGATTCTGTGATGATGATAAACCTTACAGCTCTGATATCATGTATACAATTTAGGTGGAAGAAAAGAGAGAACTAATTGCTGGAAAATATTATGTTTATTCCACACTCAAACAATATAGATAACTCCTATATATACAAGAGACTTAAAACTAATTCTACCACTAGAATATTACCTAACCTAAAATAACTAAACACATAAGGAAAGAAAATATATTAACAATCTCTCTACAAATAGAAGATGGAGTTTCCATATTTCCAGATATACTAACAATCTTCTATAAATAGAAGATTGTGTTCCCATATTTCCACAGTATATTCATTGACTAACTTAAGAAATAATATTCTCTATTTCTCACATGGTATCAGAGCCTTCGGACTGATCTCGTAATCATCCGATTTTTCTCTAAGTTTCTGCTCCTTCGATCATGTAGGACAGTACTGAAAAAAGTTCCAAAAATGAAATGCAGACCACTAAGTATTCAGCAATTGTATCGGCATTCACACTGCATATCGGCTGACTAGAAAAGATTATTTAAAGTGGTCACAGTTTGTTCGAACAACATTGAAGGCCGAGGCAAGTTAAGGCAGATAATTGGTAGTGAACCTCAAAAAGGGGACCCCAAACTTGTCACATGAGATGAAACAGACTCCCTAGTGATGTCGTGGTTATGGAAGTCAATAAGTCCAGAAATAAGTGAAACGTTCGTGTTCCTTGGTACAAGCAAGGATATTTGGGAAACAATCACGCAAACATATTCAAAGGTTCGTGATGCAGCCCAGATTTATGAAATTCGCACCAAGATCTCAGTCATTAAGCAAGGGACTCGAACCATCAATGAATATTCCAATTTATTACAAAGCTTATGGCAAGAGTTGGACTATTATCAATGTATCAAAATGAATTGAAGTACAGATGCTGGCATCCTCAAGAGACTTTTAGAAAAGGAAAGTATTTACGACTTCCTTGCAGGACTTATTATTGAATTTGATCCTGTGAGGGTACAGATCTTGGGGAAGGAAGATTTACCATCCCTAAATGAAGCCATCTCCATCATTCGTATTGAAGAAGGGAGGAGAAGTGTTATGCTTGAAGATCATGCCGCAAATCAGCCCTAGTGACCAAATCTGTAAATCAATAATCTTTTGAAGGACACAATAACGTTGTAGAGTTTTCAAATCTTCCCTTCAAGCTGTCCAAAGACTCATTTTGGTGCACATACTGCACGCGATCAGGCCAAACCAAGAAACCTGCTGGAAAATACATGGGAGACTCTGAACAACCACCCTTTCAGCAAAGATGAGACAGGCAAAGAGTAAGCCCATTTGGCTAACAGTCTTTCTGGAAATTAAGAAAATGTGCACAATGCCTCCTCCAGCAAGGAAGAAATTGAGCGATTTAAGAATTTTTTGGGAACAGTAGAAGAACCATTCGGAGCAGGTGCATGTTCATTGGCTTTTCAGGTATATCTTCCACCTCTTGTCATCCTAATGCTTCAATCTCAGTACATGGGTAGAGGACTCCAGGGCCACCGATCATATGACTTTCTCCTCTAAAACAATTCATAACCCCTTGCACTAGCCATAAGAAAATCACGGTCGCAAATGGATCCACCATCACAGTTGCTGGCCAAGGCGATGTTTACATAAATGATAATCTCACACTTCGAAATGTTCTTCGTGTTCCCAGCCTTCTAGCCAATTTAGTCTCTATTCAACGACTCACCTATGATTTAATTGTACTGTGATGTTTTACCCACCCATTGTACTTTTCAGGAGCTGGGGATGAAGAGGAAGATTGGACATGCTAGTGCAAGTAACAGTCTTTGCCATCTGGAAGAGAGTTGTGAGTCGGCTGTTTAGGCAACGAGTTCCCCTAATTTATTGTTTCTTTCCACCATTACCAACAAAACTAAAGTTTGGCTTTTTCACCGTCGCTTAGGTCATCCATCAACTCATGTTTCCATCATTAGTTTATGAGTCTTTGATTAAAAATTTTCATTGTACTGAATGTAAGCTTGCTAAACACAAGTGGTCCTTTTTACCAATAAGTAATACAAAGACTTTTGTCCCATTGTATCTTATTCATAGTGACAGTTAGGGACCCTCAAAGGTACCTAATGCTTCGGGGCGTGATGGTTTGTCTTTTATTGACAATTGTACTCGCATGACATCTATCTCATGAAAAATAAATCTGAGGTCGGTCAAATTTTTCAGAAATTTAACACATGATCAAAACGCAATTCGACATTGGCATCAAAAAATTTCGATCTTATAATGCTAGGGACTATTTTAATCATACCCTTTCTTCTTTCTGTCAAAATATGGAATTATTCATGAATCTTCAAATGTTCATAAACCCCAATAATATGGGGCGGCTGAAAGGAAAAATAGCCACCTCCTTGACATCAAGAGAGCTTCCTTGTTTCACAAAAATGTCCCTAAGCACTACTGGGGGAAGCTATCCTCACATCCACTTATCTCATCAATCGTCTCCCAACAAAAGTCCTTGCTTTCAAAAGTCCTTTAGAAACTCTCACTAAATTCTTCCCCAACTTTACTGCCGCATACAACTTGATTCCAAGGATTTTTGGCAGTGTTGCTTTTGTTCACATTCATCCAAATAACAGAGACAAACTTGATACACGAGCTCTAAGATGTGTATTTCTTCTCTTACTCAGAAAGGCTACAAATGCTCCCATCCTCCCACAAAGAAATATTTTGTCTCAACTGATTTTACGTTCGATGAATCAGCATCATAATTTCCTAACACCTACCTTCAGGGGGAGAATTTGAGTGGAGAGAAAAAATGATGAACTCCTCCTCCCTGAATTTCCTCAGCTCCTCCCTGAATTCTCTACTGCTCCCACCATACCATCAATACCCACCAATAGCACTTAGGAAGGAAGTTAGTACTTGTACCAAACATTCATTGCACTATTTTCTATCCTACCAAAATTTCTCACGAAGCCACAGAGCCTTTCTCACAATCTTCACTCCATTCCTATACCGAGAAGTTTAACTGAAGCATTAGAAAATGACAAGTGGGAATGCAATGAAAGTGGAAATGGAAGCTTTGAAGCGGAATAGACGTAGGATCTGGTCAAGATTCCTAAGGGAAAGAAAACTGTTGATGCAAGTTGGTTTTCACAGTTAAGTACAAATCAGATGGTTCCGTGGATAGAAACAAGGCACGATTTGTTGCAAAAGGATATACTCAAACCTATGGTATTGACTAGGTGGAAACTTTTGCTCCAGTCGCAAAATTGAATAGAGTTCGGGTTATGTTGTCCTCAGCAGCTAATTTTGGATGGAATTTGCAGCAATATGATGTAAAAAACGCCTTCCTACGGTGACCTTGACGAGTAAATTTATATGCAAGTTCACCTAGGGTTTAAATATGAAAATGGGATGGTTTGCAAGTTAAACAAGGCCCTACATGGACTTAAACAGGCTCCAAGGGTCATGCTTGGCAAGTTTACTAAGACAATGATTGTGTCAGGTTATAAACAATGTCAAGAAGATCATACATTGTTTGTGTGGCATTCAGAGAAAGGGGGAGTAACTGTATTATTGGTATACGTGGATGAAATTGTGGTAACAGGGAATGATGCTGAAAAAATGCACCGAGTGAAACAATGCTTGGTGAAAGAGTTCGAGATTAAAGAACTTGGTAAACTTAAGTATTTTCTGGGCATTGAAGTGGCTCATTCAAAGCATGGAACTTTTATATCGCAACAAAAACATGTTGTAGGCTTATTGACTGAAACAGGGATGTTGGGGTGTAAGCCAGCTGATACACCAATCGAGGCTAACCACGGATTGTGAGATGTGCCAGAAGATGCAGCAGTGGGTAAGAACTCCTAGCAAAGACTTGTACGCAGATTGATTTATTTAGCTCACACAAGACCAGACATTGCTTATGCCGTAAATGCAACTAGCCGGTTCATGCATAACCCGAAAGAAATGAACCTCAAAGCTGTCCAGAGAATCTTGAGATACTTAAGGGAACCGCTGGGAAAGGTCTGCTGTTCAGAAAAGGAGGAAGCATGACATTAGAACCCTATACCGATGCGGATTATGTTGGTTCTATAGCTGATCGAAGATAAACATCAGGCCATTGCACATTTCTTGGAGGCAAGCTTGTAACTTGTAGTAGTAAAAAGTAAAATGTAGTAGCCAGGTCAAGTGCAGACTCTGAATTCAGATCAATGGCACTTGGAATATGTGAACTGTTAGTGGTTAAAAATAATCGTGAATGATTTGTGTGTCGAGTGGGAAGGTCGTATGAGGTTAGACTGCGATAACAAGTCAGCAATTAGCATTGCACATAACCCATCCAACATGATCGAACCAAACATTCGAAGAGGACAGACACTTCATTAAGGAGAAGTTGGATAACGGGCTCATTTGCACACCTTTTATCTCATCTAAGATCAGTTGGCTGATACACTTACAAAAAGGACAACCGATCAACACTTTCCAGCATATTAGCAAGCTTGGAATGGAAGACATCCATTCACCCGCTTGAGGGGGAGTGTTAAGATATGGATATGTATATATTGTAGAGAATATGGGACAGATTTAATGGGATTTGGTTGATTGTAATCCCTAACTTTCAGTGTTTAATTGTGCCTGTAATTTTGATTATGATAACTTCCTTATTTTTATGGGTACATTTACTTGTATATAAACGGATGTATTTTAAGAAATAATACTCCCTATTTCTCACACCTCCACATAAAAATTGATCTATAACTCACTATCATACATTAGTGCGCCAGAGTTAAAAAGAAAGGCGTAATATTTAATGTTTTCTACACGCCTCTTCAAATGCAGGACTACTACTTCTACAGCCAAGACAAGGTAGTTCAATTGCAAGAGATTAGTTGGCATTGAAAGTTAAAACTAAATGCTTCATAGCGTATCTTTTACAAAGGCTGTTTGGTAAAGAAAAGAAAACAGATATTATAAAGGGCTGTTTTAGATGCTCGTACTGTATCTTTCGGCAAAGCTGTTAGGTAGAAAACTGAACTATAAAGAAAATATATTGCACCACGTAAACAAATAATGATAGTGAAAATGTGTCCAGCTTGCAAATAATCTAGGTGAAAGGTATAAATACTTTTAGTCCTGATAACAAGTACAACCAGAGTATTATCCAGAAGAAATAAAATTCCAGAAAGAAAGTATTGTAGAACCAGATGGTAAATAGTAATAAGTGGAAAATTAGGAAGAATAACATGACTGTACGTGACAGTACCTCAAAATTGGAGGAAACCATCAAGGATGTCGACGGTGGATTGATCTTAGAAGCTTCAGAATCAGAAAAACTGACAGCCATTCTCGCAGCTTCTCTGCCAAGACTCAGAAAACATTTTTTAAGGAACTGTCTCTAAGATAGTTACAGACCAAAGTCTGAAATGATTGTGCATGAAACAATTTAACTATATCTGCATTCTGCACACAAACAAAAAGCAGATAGACTTGAGACCTGAACCAAAGAATTAGTTTCCAAATATTTTGAAATTTTAAACACTGCGCAAAAACTATTTAAGAATACTGGGTACATGAGAAAAATAAAGGTTGGAAGTGCATATCACCACTAAATGATAACTGAGCATTTACACACCATATAAATATTAAAGGTCGCACCCTAGAATTGCACAAGTTTAAAATATTGTATTTTCCAGATTGGAAAATGTCCGCCTGCTTTTAATTAATGTTCCTTAAACGGCCACACTATAGAATAGTCATCACCATCGTCTAAGGCAGAACAAAGGCATACCGATGAAATTTATGGACTTTAAATACACATTAATTCACCAACCTTTCATTCGCTATCTCAAGGATTGGATAAAATGGTCCACAAAGCATTGCAAGAAAACGAATAGCAGGTTCTGCTCCTTCTGAAAAGCTATTAAGATCAGCCTGCACAGTAGCAATTAACATGCATGCCAGACTTCAGTTAGAGGAATCAAGCAAAGCAAAACCCTTTCCATGAGATAAGATAGGCCAAAATCCATACCTCCAAGTAAGGTAGAAATTTGGCCAACCGGCTCGTGATATCTTGAAGCAACTATAAATAATAGTTAGAAAAAAAATCGCAAAAGGAACTAAAAGAAACTGAGCAGGATCTCTTGCACTCGAGGAATTCGCAGTTAGTTCACCTGAAGATGCACATCACCAGCATCTTGTTTGTGGGCTATTATACTTGGTAGCAAGTAGTTCGCCACTGGTTGAAACTCTGGCTCAAGACCAGTGACTGAAACCCCAATAAGCTGTAATGCAGAGGCATAAAACATATATACTGAGATCACATTTTCAAGATATATCAGCAGCCAAAGGTTTGATAATGGTCACTTAAAATTTCTTCTAATGTAATAGAAATTTCAACATTGAGAAATGTGTATGGTAATCATGACTAGAAAAGTTTGCACACCAATCATGTTGTATCCAGGAGTGACTACTATCCCATATATGGAAAGAAATTATAATGGATTTTGATAGATTATTTAATATAATGAATATTATTTATATTTTTTAATTATTAAAAACTATGACAGGTCATTAATTTATATATGTGTATAATGAATTTTATTTTTTACATTAATTTGTCTCAAAGTAACGGTAGGAAATTTTCTACAAAAAGGCAATTACACAGCCTTTTCTTCTTCTTTCTAAGATGGCATTTTAAACAACCCATATATGTGGTCTTCAAACCCAAAGACATCTTCCGGCCTCACCCTTACAACTAGTCCAAGAAATCTTTCCCATTTCTTATCTTAATCAAGGAATATGATACAAACAATCATGAAAACAATGATTTTTTAAGTAATTGAATTTATTTTCAACGAATCGAAAAGGTACTCTTTCAAAAATACCATTATTAATTTATCGATAAATCTTTGCATCTCTGATTTTAATAAAATTTCATTGTCCAGACATAATTACTTTGTTGAGTTTCTACCGATCATTTTCCTCTACTCCTATGCATAAATTGTGCTTAGTGAAGCATCTTCCAATTCATTATTTGTCTTTCTTCCTCGCTTGCTAAAAAGAAAAGTTTTGCTAATATTCAGAACATGGATAAAGGTATACAAAATTCAAAAACAGTTATGTATACTAGTGCCCATGGTAGTGCCCACGGATTTTTTTTTTCTCTAAGTCTGATATTGTTGCAATGTCTTAACCTTTATCATTTACACTAATCGGACAGCTGTAGTTACCCAACATAAGATTCAAGCCTTTCAAATAGGACAGAATAGTTGGCTTAAAAGTAACAAATATTGATAGCCGTTGTGTGTGATAGACCTAATAGACAGCTTATACCTGAATGAAAAATACAGCTATGGGGTTTCCACGCATACAAGATAATCGCACATAACGGCATGGGGTATAATTCATTGGGTACACCATGTCGCGTCGAGGTGCTTCACAACGGGGACGGACTTTTACAAATGTCTCTGGCTGTCGTAAAACATGTTGAAAGAACAGATAAAGGATAGCAAGATAGAAAACTGAGAACCACTACGTATAAAAGTATATATCTTCACTAACATTACAAGGCAAATAACCCAAAGCATAAACCAAATACAAGGCACATGCCACAATCAAGTTTAAGACATCCAAAGTTACACCATAGAAATACTGAAGGCAGAAAAAACAGAAGCTTAAGATGACAGGCTGTGAAAATTGGAAGATGAATGTACTAAGTGAATAAGAAACTACATTAGAGGCATTATCTAGATTACGATAAACTAGGAAGGAGCCTAGAGAAAGCAATATCCTATCGACATAACAGCTGAACAGGTTGTAACTAAACAGAATAACCTAAGCTTTTATTTCTCATATGCACTTGCAAAATTGGCAGAAGGATAAACAACCAACAATCGAAAGCTTAAACCATGAAATATTGCAAAAGTGTTTACTCCAACACAAATAAACCTGATCAATATCCTGCATAAACAACAGATGTCAAATGGGAATTCTAGTAGCAAGATTACATGAAAACTGATCTACTTTAGCAGAAACTGATTAACTAAAGAAAAGATACAGCATGTAGCAGATTTAACAAAATACAGTTTGGCTGAGGTGAAGCATAATGGATCTAACAGATACTTTCAAATCACACGAGATCTTAAGATTTGTTTTTATAGGGATGAATAATTTATTTTGACTTAATTAAGCTAATCTCTAGGCATGATTATTCATATTTATTGCAAATGTTCTCCTTTAGATTGACCTTTGCAATCTTGTCTATCCAGATCCCCCCATTGACGGAAGAAAAAATAAGCAAAAATATTTCACAAAATAAATTTGTTTCATGGTATCAGAGACCATTTGTAGTGAACTGTATTTCTTTTTTCCATACAAAACATAAGCAATGGCACAGACTAGAGATCACTGTCGATCAGTGGTATAAAAAGCGCCAGCCAACAAGCGCTAGGCACCTGGGCAGATCTAGGAAGTTTTTTTGCCTATATCTCAAATTCTTGTTCTTATTCATCTCTATCTTTCTCCAACACTTCCTTGTATATGATTTAAACTCCAAATCCATAGCATCTACTCTCTACATCCGCTACAAATTTCGCCATTGTAAAATTGAGGCGATGGAGGCAGTCCTAGGCGGCGCCTTTTAGAACAATATTGTCGACTCTTCTACTGAAATCGGTAACCCATCTGCAATCTCATTCCTGGATCTTCAAATTAATCCACATACAACAGCAACCTTCAGTAAATCACATGATACAAGTTTAATGGAACAAAGCCACATCAAAATAGGCAGGACCTCTCTGGCACTTGAGGAGAAAAAAACTCTTTCATCACGGCATGCTCATTAATTCCAAGGAGCCAGACATTGGACAAAATTAATTGTTATGCAAGACAGCAGCGATATTTGGGAAACTATCCAAGAGATTAATTGTGATTTTTAAAACATATGTGGGTCAGTGTTTAGAAACGAAAAAAAGTTCAACTACACCAGGTACAAGAAGCACTACGAAGTATAACTCGTTAATTGAATACTAGCAAGAAATGGATCATGTTTTAAAGTGATAGGAAGGGGTAGTGCAGCAGATGCAGAAAAATACCAAACAGGGGTTAAGCAAGATAAACTGAAGCCCCTACCTGACCATTCCAGTTGGAACAAAATCCTTGAACTTGGAATTGTTTCTTGATACTTTTAAAATCAATTCAATCAATTGGTTCTAACAATCATACTCTTCCCCAATGCCCTCCATAATTTTCTTGGGGAATTTTTCATTTCCTGTCATGTCAATTTCCGTATTCCATACATACTTTAACATCCTCATTTCTATGACTCTCACCTTTTGCTCATGCGCTCAATTCATAGCCCGACATCCAAATCCAAATAACATAAATGTCTGACCTAAATTTTGTAAAAAAAACTTCACTTTAAGCTTTAGAGGTACCAAATGATCATAAAGAACATCATATGTCCTCTTCCATGTCTACCATCATGCTTTCATTTTACATAAAATATCTCTACCAACTCCTCATCATTTTGCAAAAACGATCTTAGATACTTAAAGCTCTCAAATACAAGTAATTTGTCATCTCCTATCAAACCATTGTGTTACTACACCTAATACTGCTAAAACTTAAATTTCATATATTTTATATTTACTATACTAAGCCTAATACCTTACTTCTAGTGTTTCCAGCCAGAGGGTATAGAGGGCTTCGCTAATGTTGATTGGACAAGATGAGTTGAAGCCACTAAGCCACCTACTGTTATTGCACAAAGTTATGGGACAACCTGGTTTCTTGGAGGAAAATTAGAAAGGAATATAGATGGTTTAGCCGGTGAATACTGGGCTTCAGAGAATAAAATATAGTAAGCCCACTTCGGGGAACAAAGTAACCTAGTAGCTGTGAGGCAAAGAAACAAACTATAATAGTACAAGAAACAAAATATTTTAGCTCGAACTAGTGTTTAGCATATTATTGGGTAATTGGAAAGGGATGTGTGTGATACAAGAGGAAATGATGCACGTAAGAACAATGTATTGTATTGGTGGAAGTATACGTATTACAGCCCTTCCCGGAGAGTCACACTCTCCATTCTATAACCTCCCTAGCTATGCTAGTGTTTAGTGTGTGATATTTGTTAACTGAATGCCTATTAAGTTCTGTCCCCTCTCCCTTTATACTACCCGCCTTCCCCCACGCTCACGTGTCTTTCCCCGCCTTCTTCCTTCGTGAATAGACCCGAGTGATGATGGGCCTAGTTCTCTGACTTGGGCCTTCCACAGTATGATCCATAACAATACTCCCACCTTAGGAACAACCTTGTCCTCAAAGTTGAAATATGGGAATTGAGCAGTGAAAGCGGTAACATCTTCCCAAGTGTCTTCGTCGGTGGAACATCCCTTCCAGTGGATAAGAAGTTGTGGTATATGTTCGCTACCAACCTGTTTGTACCTCTCCGCGACCATTTTCTCAGGCTCGAATTCCATGGTTAACTCCTCTTCGAGACCCTTAGGCAAAGTCTGGACCCATTCTGGTTTCACTACTGCCTTCTTGAGGCAACAAGCATGAAAAACTAGGTGCATTCTGGAAGAAGGTGGCAATTTCAGCTTGTATGCGACTGTGCCAACACCGTTGGAGCACTTCAAAAGGGCCGTAGTACCTTGGGGCTAGTTTCTGGTAGACCCTCTTACAAACCAATTGTTGCCTATGCGGACGTAACTTCAAATACACCATTTCCCCCACCTGAAACGCCACATCCCTTCTGTGCACATTTGCATGTTTGACCATTCGCTGTTGCGCCCGTCTCAGATTGTAATTTAACTGCCTAAATAGTTCATCCCTGTCCGAGAGTTCTTGTGCCACTGAAGCAACTGTTGTTTCTTGGGGCCAGAATTGTATCATTTTGGGGGGCTTGCGTCCATACACCACCTCAAAAGGAGTCATCCCGGCTGCTTTGTGAAAAGCTGTGTTGTACCAATATTATGCCCAATGTAGCTGAGAGAATTGGAGAGGAAAAAGTTATTCTTAATCCGGGAGCTTACAACTTTAAATAGAGTACAACAGATCAACTAAATCTCTACAAAGATATCACCAAATCTCTAAAGATCTAATCTCCTAATTTAACAGATTACACTACCTAATTTAACGGATTACTTAATTAATGTACAGCATAGATAATATTGTAGAATATATGATAAGATCCTAACAGATCCTAAAGATCGTGTGTGTGATAGTTGTGTACACGCCCCCTCAAGCTGGGTCGTAGATGTTGATAAGACCCAGCTTGCCCACAAGTACTTCGTGACTCGGTTCAGGTAATCCCTTCGTAAGGATATCTGCAAGTTGATTGGACGTTGGTATATAGTGAATAATGATGAGGCCTGCATCGAGCTTTTCTTTGATAAAATGGCGGTCCACTTCAACATGTTTAGTACGATCGTGATGTACTGGATTGTGAGCAATGCTGATGGTTGACTTATTATCACAAAACAGTTGCATAGGATGGGGAACATCCATCTTCAGTTCTTGCAGAACCCGTCTGATCCAAATTAGCTCGCACAATCCATGTGCCATGGCTCGATATTCAGCTTCTGCACTGCTACGTGCTACAACCGACTGCTTCTTACTGCGCCATGTGACAAGGTTACCCCATACCATTGTACAATATCCAGAGGTTGACCTTCTATCTGAGATCGAACCAGCCCAATCGGCATCTGTAAATGCACTCACAGAACGATCCATCGGTTTTTGCAAAGAACAGGCCTCTCCCGGGTGTAAGTTTTAAGTACCGCAATATTCTGTAAACTGCATCGAGATGTCCTTGGCAAGGAGAATGCATATATTGACTGACCAGGCTGACAGCAAAGGCAATGTCAGGACGTGTGTGTGAGAGGTAGATAAGTTTACCGACAAGTCTTTGGTAGCTGCCCACATCCACTGGTTTGCCTTCAAGTAGTGCCTGTTTATTCCCCAGCTCAAGTGGTGTGCGACTTGGTTTACAGCCTAACATACCTGTTTCGGCTAACAAATCCAAGGTATACTTACGTTGAGAGACAGAGATACCTTTCCGGTTCCTAGCAATTTCCATACCCAAGAAGTATCGCAGAGGTCCAAGATCTTTGACCTCAAATTCCTTGGCTAACATTAGCTTAATATTAGTCATTTCATGACTATCATCCCCTGTAACAATTATGTCATCCACATACACGATAAGAATAGTAATGTGACCATGGTTGGAGTGTTTGACAAAGAGTGTATGATCTGCTTGCCCCTGACGATACCCCAACATCTTAACGACCTTAGAGAATTTGTCAAACCAGGCACGTGGAGACTGCTTTAGGCCATATAGGGATTTATTGAGTTTACATACCAGTTGAGTGTCCGGACTCTCGAATCCAGGAGGTTGGCGCATATAAACTACCTCCTCCAGGTCCCCATGAAGGAAAGCATTTTTTATATCAAGCTGATGTAACGGCCAATCAAGATTTGCAGCCAATGAAAGGAGGATACGTATGGTATTAAGTTTAGCCACCGGAGCAAATGTCTCGGTGTAGTCAATACCATAGGTTTGAGTAAAGCCTTTGGCAACCAGACGTGCTTTGTGTCTGTCGATTGAGCCATCTGCCTTGTACTTGACTGTAAACACCCATCTGCATCCAACCACACTCTGCCCCTTGGGTAGTTCGACTAAAGTCCAGGTATTGTTCTGCTTTAGGGCACGCATTTCTTCCATCACAGCAATCCGCCACTCAGGAACAACCATAGCATCCTGGATTGACCTAGGAAGGGTAGTACTATCCAATTTTGAACTAAAAGCATGAAAGGATGGGGAGAGTTTCGAATATGAGATAAAGTGTGAAATGGGGTGTTGGGTGCATGTGCGTGTACCTTTCCTAAGGGCGATAGGAAGGTTAAGATCAGGAGGAGTACCTGAATGTGAAGCCACTATCGGTTCAGCTTCATGGCTGTGCTGAAGAGTCACGATGTCTTTAACACCCTGAGATTTGTTGGAATGAGACCGGCGCTCCCGATGATGGATGCCCTGGAGAAATGGGTTCACTAACTTCGGGGGCACCAGTAGAGGGAGCAGGTGTAGGATCCAGCTGAACACCGAGAAGTGGTGTTGGATTCCACCAGAATGCAGTTTCTGTATTCTGGAGAAGGGATGTGGGTGAAAGGAAGTATGGAGTACTTTCAAAGAAGCTGACATCACGGGAGACAAAGGTTTTTTTTGTAATGGGACAATAGCACTGGTATCCCTTCTGAGTAGATGAGTAGCCGAGAAAGACTGTTTTTATAGCCCGAGGGTCAAGTTTACTTCGATGATGGTCGTGAACATGGACAAACGCAGTACACCCAAAGGTTTTTAGCGGGAGTTTAGGTGATGCTGGCATGTGAGGGAAGGATGTCAGCAACAGGGAGATAGGTGTTTTGAAGTTGAGTGGACGACTAGGTAAACGGTTAATGAGATAGGCAGCGGTAAGAACAGCATCACCCCATAAGTATTGAGGCACATTCATAGTGAACATTAAGGCACGGGCTACTTCCAACAAATGGCGATTTTTTCGTTCGGAAACTCCATTTTGTTGTGGGGTGTCAACACAAGAACTTTGGTGAATAATGCCATGGTGCGTAAGGTAATCACCGAGGATGGAATTGAAGTACTCTTTACCATTATCAGTTCTGAGAGTACGAACGTTGGCGTGAAATTGGGTCTGGATCATTTTGTGGAAGTTTTGGAATATGGTTGCGGTATCAGATTTGTTTTGTAGGAGATAAACCCATGTAACCCGAGTGTGATCATCAATGAAGGTTAAAAACCATTTTTTTCCATGGCGGGTAGGCTGTTTGGAGGGCCCCCAGAGGTCGCTGTGGATTATGGAAAAAGGGGCTGATGGTGTATACGTCTTTTGTGGAAAAGGAGTGCGAGTATGTTTTGCTAATTCACAATGTTCACAACGGAGCAAACTGAGATTTTTATTGATAGACAAAGATGGAAATAAACGTGCTAAATATGGAAAACTGGGATGGCCTAGTCGAAAGTGAAGTAACATTATTTCCTGGTTAGATAAGCTAGACTTAGGCGGAACACAAGACAACAAGGACTGAGGACCATTAGAAGACGAACTCTCAAGGTAGTAAAGGCCATCGTGAAGCTTAGCACTGCCAATCTTCTTCCCCGATAGGTGGTCCTGAAAAAGACATGAACCAGATGAGAAATTAGCACGACAATGACAATCACGAGTGAGTTTACTGACAGAAATGAGGTTACACTTTAACGAAGGAACATGAAAGACATTTTTTAAAGTGATGTCCCTAGACACGTTAATGTCGCCAATTCCATGAATGCGGGAGAGGGACCTATTGTAGGATCGAGCGCTTGCCGCTTTACCAAAAGCTATAGCTGGTGGTAACGGTGCAACTCCAATCTTTTAAACCGTATAGCAACACAAGCGCCACGTTTCGATCGCTCTACCTAGCAGGGGCAATTATTGCACCTCAACAATCCCCCTCCCAATAATTGCACTCCTTGCAATCAATGGGAATCGAACCCGTGACCTTGGCTCTGATACCAATTGTAGGACCGAGCGCTTGCCGCTTTACCAAGAAGTATAGAAAATGCTTCTTGGGAGACTCGAACCCCTGACCTCGCTCTGATACCAATTGTTAGGATC